>CM035152.1:87662496-88103038 GCA_020205615.1 Panax quinquefolius
ATCGCTTTTATAATCGCTTAAGGCTAATGATAATTTATTACGCATTATCTTAGTCATAATATTTTTATCTGGGCTAGTTGAGCTCACCCTTTTTGCTTTCATTGTTCTCTTGAGGAAATGAGAACGTAGCGAGGACTAGTCGAGAAAGCGAGTGACGATCCAGATGATAGCATTAGTAGTCCTCACTATTACATGAAATAGTGTGTTAATAAATGTATTGAGGACTTATTTTGAGTTTGAATATTGCCTAAAAAAAACAATTTTGTATTAAAACTCTCAAATTTCATGTTATATATTTAAGATTGTATTTGTATTTCACATTACCATGTATTTGGCGACTTTCGGAATAGGTGATGTATACCTATTTTGGGGGCGCCACGGTTTTAACTATGGAGGCTTAATGTAAATAAAATTGTGTACTTGATGGTTAGGGGTATAGTCTTGTATTTATAGTGATCAGTACCTCCTTCCCATTGTAGAAATATGATTTCTCATTAGGTATGATTCTTTAATGGGATTAAACTCAATCTCCTTAAATAAAGAAGGAAGTCATAACATATCTAACACTTTCCTTAGGAGTTGGAAATTAATTGCAATTAGGAATCTTTGATTTTTAAAATATTCAATTTGCCAAAACAGATTCTCATGTGAGGTTAAATACCTTTCGTGGACTATAACCCACCATATAATTCGGTCCAATTGTTGGGATTGTATGTAACCCAATTACATAATCAAATCATATAAAATAGTGCGGAAGCAGCCGATAAATTGGAATTTCAAATTTTCATACAATCTCATACACAGTCATGCTTTGTGCTTAATTATCAATATAAACGCGAAGAAGAAGATCACAATTATATCCTTGAAGATTCGAGCTTACTCAGGTAAAAGTTCAACTTCTAGTCCTTCGTGGTATCCTTGAATACATTGGATTCCTTCCTTTGATCAACGTTAGCTACCCAAACGTTTGGCCTCTAGAGGTCATCCACCGAGAAAGAACAAAAACTCAAGAAGAAGGGTGTTTCTTAGAATAAAAGTATGTAACTTATGATTTGCATCACCCTCTCTCAATAAAAAAAGACTTTCTTATTTATGTATCGTAGGGAACCCTCTTAAACTATTTAGGATTAGGTTTTGATTTAATTAATTAAACTTCTTTAATTAATTAGGCTTCCTAATCTCATTAGGAATAATTAATTAGTCTCCTAATCTTATTAGGAATAAGTGAAATACTTTTTATTAATTAATTCCCAAACACCTTTAGGAATTAACTTAATAATAAAAGTAATAATAATAATAAGACTCCTCTTATTAATTTATATTTAATAATTTCAAAATATTAAATAATAAATATTAAGCTATTTAATTTATTCTATCACCATAGATTAAATTAAATACACTTAACTTATTATTATGATTATGTCATTTACTTCTTAAATAAATATTCTTCCTTTTATGGTGTGACCATTTAGGTTCTTCATATTAAAGCGGTTGTGAATAAATCAATTAGAACAATTCTAATCTTATTTAAATAAATTAATTAAACTATTAATTAATTTAAATAAATAACATTTATTCTACAATAAGTACAAGACTCCTTAGCGATCAACGACTTTCCAGATAATATAGATTTCAACATTAATCATAAAGAACCTTTGAGTAAATACTTACCGGTACAATTCAATCCTTCCATCATACAATGTCCCAATTAAATATAAGATATGAAATTAATGTCAAGTCTTATTTTATTTAATTATATGTATTTCGATTCCTAAATGCACAACTAGAATAAATGCAAATTAGAAACTCCTTTACAATTTCATTTCTACCTTGACCAAGGATTCTTGGGTTGTCATTATTTATCGAATCACATAAGATATATCTCTTCTTTTACTAGAAGCGATAGATTCTTTTCTTGATCATTCATTATCTCCATATATAACTTATTACACCCAAGCAACCCTTTGATATACCCTAAGTGTCTTAAGGAATAAGTTAAAGTATAATTCATTATACACAAGATACTATGATGATTTCAAGTCTAAGGAACACTTGTATTACTATCACTACAACAAAAAGGCTTATCGGTGATCACTTTATCGTGATCGCGACACGATCATGAGATGGCAATGAACGAACGCGCGCGATTCTTAATATTAGTCGTAGGTAACTGTTACATTTGGATGGACATTAGCGACCACTGATAGCGACCAACTTATTAGCGATCGTAATCAATAATCGTAGTCGTCGCTAATCGACTCATCTCGAGTCATTTGCAGTGTGACATGGCACACTTGGCAGCTACCGGTAATAGCGACCGCATCGGTCGCTAGTTTCCAAGAAGGTAACGTGGTCGCTGATATAGTGTTAGCGACAACATATGGAATCATTGATGGTTTTTTTTAAAATTTCTTTTGCCTGTTTTATTGATTTCCCAAAAATAACCTGTTTTGTACCTGTTTTCAATCCCAACACAGCAGTATATACAAGCATCCATATTAACATCCATCCATGATATAACTACTATATGATAAACATAGATCATCCATTAATAAACATTCCTCCAACACAACAAGTCTAGCTCTTCATCCAACACAATATAATTGTAAACATTCATCCAACACAATACAATCGTAAACATCCATATAAACCAATACAATTGTCCAAAGAATGAATCTAAAAGAGTACAAGGCTTTAAAAATCTAAAAAAACAAGTTTAGATGCGCGCTCTTCATGGATCATCCAAATTAGGATCCTGTAATTAACAAAATAATAAAACATATATGTTACATGTGTTGATACTGCTACGACTTAGGGAAAGCTAAACAATAGACAATGTAGTGAAACATATAAGTAAGACAGTGACTCAAAGACTATAAACATATAAGATAATGTATCTAAACAATAAATGATATATATATATATATATACGGTATACATCATTGCCAGGTCTGTTGTTGTCTTTGTTCTGCTCATTGCACGCCATCGCTTCCTCGCCTAACTCATCAGGACTCAGAGACTGCAGATGCCCGCCCAGTATACGAAGAAGATCACGATCCTGACAGATCGCTCCTACACAGTCAGCAGGAGTATGATAGGCTGGATAACCTAATGACTATATAGATCGGGGGTTGGTGTGGCTGCTGTGCTAACCGATGGTTTCGGGTGTCGTTTTGTCTTTGGCCTTTGACATAATTTTTCTTCACGATGGACGCCCTCTCCCATAATTCTTGATCAATCGATGGATGCGGGGTGCCTTCAGGATAAAGCTCGTTCATTAAGCCCTTATAAGTGTCCCGTCAAGGTGAACAATTAAATAGTTAAAAAATAAAAAATACTAAAAAGGTCGTCACAATTTATAAACAACATATTAGGATAAAGTGAACTTATTACCCGCTATCCGAGCGACCTCGTAGACCATGCGGGTGGCCACATACACATCCAACCAATTGATAGGTTGACCTTGGAGACCGAGACTCATACGATTCATTTTCTCATATTATTATGTAAACATATGATATTTTAGCTACAAAGATAATCGTAAACATAACATACGTACCACAGCAAAGAATCTTTGGCGGTACCGTGATATATTGCCGCCTCCGACACGTGCTTTTGCCTTCTCGCCGCTTCGATACACTCGAGGATCATTCAAGCGGCGTACTCCGCGCCTCTTGACCCTCAGCTCTCACTCTCTCTTTGGTCACACATCTCGCACCCATATGGGCCGCACACCACTAGGGCTATGTTCATGCATATACCGCTCACCCTATCACGGATGGTCAATCTCAAAGCATTGTGCGAGGGCTTTTGTCATTCCTTGTTCGGATTATCTTTAGTTTCGACTACGACTTCCGCCGAGAATAGTGTCTAAATAATCGATGCCTATCATGTCATCCCATCTATACCGCTTCGCAAATAAAACAACAATAATAATATTAAAATCAGTTATATTACCATAATCCAAAATTACTAAACAATATTATTTGATTAATTATGTATTATCTATCGAGTGATAAAAAATATACACGAAATTCAAATTTTAAATCGCATCCTTATGGGGAGAGGTGTGTTTCGCCCATTTACGTAATCACTTGGCGTGGGCCGATTCAGAAGCATAATTGTGAAATGCACTTCACAATTTTACTATCTTGAAAATCACTACAATATACAATAATTTACATTAAAATATATTTATAACAATGGACATATTAAACCCTTATATATACACGATGTTTAACTTACGTGCTTTCTGGAAAAGGACAGATCTGTATAAGAATGCAATCATCCGGATTAGTCGGGGCCTTGAAGATATGATTAGGAGCCCACTCCAACCTGGCAGCTTTTAAATGCTGCAGGAGTTCGGAAGACATCTATAAATAAAAAATTTTGGATGTTAGTATAAGTTATAAATGAAAGGTAAATAAACATGACAAGGATATAGAGAACATGTACATATGTAATTGTATGTAATACAATTAAAACTAAACATACATTTTATAGAAAAGGACAATAATGACAATTAATGAAAGGTACATGAACATTCGCAACTAGTAAGCACATAAAGAGGTCGTTAATATTATAACTATTCGCAACTACCCGACCAACAAAATTTTTTTGGCAGAGTCTCCCCTATAATATGGACTAGCCACATGCACGACGGCATACATATATGGTCATTTCTAGGCACCCAAGACACAAACCAAGAGAAATATACAAATTCCCAATATAATAAGACCAAAACAATAACGAATGAATGCAAATTAAAATAGTAAAAAGTTCAAGAGTATACTACAAATTCAGAGTTCCCATCTTTCTATATGTGGATCACTGTCCCCATCTTTTATTTATTTTCTTTACTCATACTATGATTTGTGGGGAGATTACTTTATTTTCTTGTCACATGTAGAAGTTTGTTGTTCTATATGTAGAAGTTTTTTGTTCTATATGGCAAGGAATGACATATTGTTAGTAGTCATCAACCATGTATACATGATCTTTTGGCCACCAAGATGTATTTATTTCTTATCCGCTTAACTGAGTCATAGATCTTTCTTCATGTCATTCTTATGCATAGTTTCTTTCAAGAGCTACTCTCTATTTGTAATCTTTATTTGGATGTTCTTATGTGATTGTAGTTTTATGGTAGATTTGAATAATATAATCCAAACAAAGCCTTAGAGTATTATCAGTGCTTGTGGTAGCTTATACTTCCATAGCTTTGATCCGAATATAATAAAAACTTCTTGTCCTCAATTATTTATAGTATCGACACAAGGATAGTGTCATTAAGATGTTTCGGAAGAAGTTGAGAGTGTGGTCGCTCTTTTGGCTTGCCTTGGTGGAAATGTTATTGCTTGTCAAGAGCAGTAAAATTTGATTTTATAATTTGACATGAAGCTATCAGATCGAATCGATATTTGTATGTGTTTCTTTGGCTACGTGAATCGATATTCAGTATGTGTTTACTTGGCTATATGATCTTCTCCAACAACAATATTATCTTCATGTAGAAGTTTGGGAATGTCGTTTTAAATTGTGGATCTAAAACCCTAGCTTATGGTTTAGGAAACATATATGTTTTTAGCCGAGGTAATTCACTTTGAGAACCGCTCTCTATCCCATGAGAAAAGTCACTTTATTATGAAGTTTAGAACAAACTCATAAGCAAACAAATATAAAAATCATTGAATGAATCTTAATTATTTTAAAGGCAGAATCGAAGTTCAAAATACCTCGCTCCCTCCTTTTTCTCACAAAAGCAAAATAGAGAAGAATGAAGTACATCTTGGACATATCCTTTGGTCAAACACTTAGATTAGTTAAGATTATATTTCCTAATACAAAAATAGCTCCCCGTAGTTATGACTATGTTTTTTAAAGAAATTTGTGAGATGACTCTACCAATTACCGAGGGATACATAAAATTTGACATGTGGGTCAAAGGTTTGCTAAGAAAATATCAAGAAATGTCATATGCCAATTATCCAAGTAAAATGAAGGTTTCTATAATGTAAATAACCCTTCAACGACAGATTATTTGATTTTCTGCGTTAGCACAAATTAGAAAAGCCCAAACATAAGAAATGCACAAATCATACAAAAAATACGCAGCAAGAGCAAGAAGAACCCAAACACATTACGCTTAAAAATAAAACCTCAAGTATCTATGGTAACCAAAACTAACTTTGAGTTGTCGAGATGGTAGGAGAGACGATCAATTTCTCCCTCCCTCTTCTCTTCTCCCCTTTTCCTCTCCATCCCTCTTCCGTTCTCCTCTTTTCTTTTCGTCTTTGAAGGAACACGCTCTGAGTCTGATTAAGTTTAAGATGATCATCGACTGCCATCAGCGACCACATGCGGTCGCTGCTTTTTAATGACGTGGACGAGTTAGCGACTGCTAGGCGGTCGCTGATATATATTGGTCGCAAAAAACAAATGCGCCAACTTTTTGCCCCAATTTTTAGGAGGGAAATTCTTGCTAGCGATCGCTCAACGACCCATAAAGATGTCACGATATAAACTAATGACTAGAATCAATTCCGGTCAGCAGATACGATCAAGTTATTACTATCGGGCCGTCCGTCCAAGGAATGTGCGCGATTATTTGAAATGTTTGGTCGCAGATAGAGATTTTTCCTGTAGTGTATTACTACATTAATTCCTATAGACAGACAAGTAAAACTCCATTAGGTATTCCTTAGCGAGCCAAGTTTAGGGAACTTATTTGTGACGCCCCCAGAATAGGTCCACACAACTCACTCTGGGTCGCCAAATACACGCTACTGATTTCAAACACAAACTTCATTTATACAACTGTCGTGCAAAATACGACAACACATACGCTGTGAGTTTCAATACAAATATTGTACTGAATATAATACGACAATATACACACCCAAATTATTACAATGCCATATAAAATACAACAACAAATATTTCAAGTCTTCAAAGGAAGACGAGAAGATTTATGTCCTCCTCATTCTAATGGGGTGTATTTTTGACGTTTTCAAAGTCGGGTTCTCATCACCCTATTGTTGTTCGATAAAATCAATTATTAAATGACGTATAAAATACGACACACACATTTTAAGTCCTTAATACAATTATATATTGTCATTGTGACGCCCCCAAAATAGGTCCACACGACCCATTCTGAGTCGCCAGATATCACATTACAAAAATCAAATACAAACATTATTTATACAACTGTTGAACTGTCGTGCAGGATACGACAACACATAAGCTGTGAGTTTTAATACAAATATATATAACTCTTATGATGCTTCGACCACAACACCTTACAATGGTACTTTACATAAAATTACAGTCAATAACTGTCTTAGAAATTAAAATTTATGGATAATGCTCAAGGAAACCTTCGTACATAGGAGGCTATGCGTCTAGGTTATGATAGTCATATGTCCACAGAATTATCCTTGGTTGACCCAATAATCCCCAAAGAAAAACGAGAAGATTGCTATCATGTTCTTTCCAATGGTGAGTCTTCTCTTGACATATAATTATCTCCATTGTCTCCAATTGAGAATTATATTTCAACCAAACTCCAAGGTTATATAGGTAGTGCTCGTAGATATACTCAGCAAGTGGATGTGCATAACCCTGTCTTATGATAACACGAGGTTGTATGTCATTAGACATCTTGTATGATAGTGGCAAAACACCCTTCCAAAGTTGGGTTCGCCTCACCCTATTATTGTTCACCACAATTAAATATTAAATGACATATAAAATACAACACACTTATCTAAAGTTCTCAATAAAATTATTTTCATATCGCAGTAGGAGAACCTCAAAACTATAGACCACCGTTCTATTCCCCTGTTATCCCCATTCACCCAACTACACTCTTATTACACGAAAAGGAATTGTGGAAGCAAAAGGGTGAGCACAACTAGCCCAAAGAAAGAATATCACGACTAAAGATAATTAAATTATCAATAGCCTTCATCAATAATAAATCGTAGATTTAGAACATATGGTAGATGATAAAACTTTTTCAACCATAGTTGCAATGAACGAGCAATCCATTAAAAAGAGTCAAATAGACTATAAAGTCTATTATCTTCTCCATGTTAAAAGTCCACCAACAATGTTTTATCCCTGTAACATCAATCAATAGTTCCTGTCCACAATCATATGAATAACTCATAATCATAATTGTAGTTCTAAATTCCTCTTCGCACCTGTGACTTAAGATAATTTTCATCACATGTCTTTACCTGAAACATCAAAGATCATGGTTATACCAAATCACAGTTCCTATTCATAATCATATTAATAAATTCATCTTTGCACTCTGACAAAAGATATTCATTAAGCAGTTCATCTTTGCACTATAAGGCCAAAGACATGCAAATTGTATTTTTAAGAGTCAAGTAGAGTATGATATCTACTATCTTTTACGACTTAAAAGTATATTATCAATATTTTATCGCAGAGACTCAAATTTTAATAAATAATCCACATCATCGAATCATCCTCAAGACTACAATGGGCCTTAAGGATATTCATTAGTATCGCGACCACGATATCCTTCATCTTTGCACCACGAATTATCCATGCACCACGGTCAAGGATATTCGTGTTTTCACCGATAATGGTCATGATTATACCGAATAATTCTCGGATAATAATCATACCAACAATCGCGTCCATCAATGCACTCTGGACCAATAGAGGACTTTTTACCACATTATTTGTAATATTACGGGTCACGATTATACCGAATGATCCTCGTCATAATCATACCAATCAACAAATCCATCTATGCACGTAAGCCAAAGATGACTTTCATCACAATATAAGCAATGAGGATGATGACAATGATATAAGAATTCAATTAAAAGAAAGTAAAGAATAAATTTTAAAGATTTATAATTTAATTTATCCAAAATTTAATAATGTCCAAATTTTCAACATGATATTGCTTTATAGAGTAAAATTCAAGAATAATATTCATGTATCAAAATAATTTGTACAAATAAGAAATAAATTTTTTGTGAATAGTACCCGTGAATAGTACTTCAAGAATAGTACTCGTGAATAGTATCCCAACATGAAAAGTACCCCAAATACCCGAAGTGAATAATATTAGAGTGAATAGTAATTGGGTGAATAGTAACCCATGAATAGTAACTCGTGAATAGTAACCCGACATGAAAAGTGCCCTAAATACCCGAGTGAATAATACTAGAGTGAATGGTAATCGGATGAATAGTAACCCATGAATAGTACCCCGGGTGAAAATATTGATATTTAATAAAAAAAAGTTTAGATCAATATTCCAATAAAACGATTCTAGATGAAGTGCAAAACTCAAGGATATTCCATTAATTTCAGGTATTATAGAAGTAATACTTACCATAATAAGTTTAGATTTAAGAATATGAAAAGAAATAACATACAAAACTGCAAATGGATTTTCACCTGTCATATGGTACGTAATTCGCGTAGACAGGTTATTCCGACATATTAAAGGACGAATACGAAAAATAGTATTCCTTATGAATACGAAAGAAATAACACCCCTTACGAATATAATAAATAATATCCCTAACAAATATAAAAGAAAAAACGTCCCTTACCTTAGTAGAAGACCGGATACTGCAATAGTGAAGTAGCAGAATACTCTTCTTCTTCCTCTCTATTGTTTCTCTCTCTATAGCTTCTCTTGTGAATCTCAGTGAATTGGCGAGAATGAAAGAAGAATTAAGATTCTATTTATAGGAGAATGGACTAAATAGTAACTAATTCATGAACGGTCCAGATTGATTTACTAGTAGAACGGACGGTCCATATTGATTACTATTAAAACCACAATCGACTCATCCAAATCGATTTACTTTTTTAAAACCACCAAACGGTCAGATTGATTTATTTACTATTAAAACCACCACCGACGATCCAGATTAATTTATTATTAAAACCACCATCAACGATCCAGATTGATTTACTATTAAAACCACCATCAATGGTCCAGATTGATTAACTATTAAAACCACCATCAATGGTCCAAATTGGTTTACTATTAAAACCACCACCAATGGTCCAGATTGATTTAACTTATTACGCTTTAGTACCCCTAAAGTTTTCCAAGTTTATATTATTCCCCTCAAACTTTTCTAATTCACTTATCTTCAATAAACACATTCTTAATACTTCAACAATTATTCATCATTAATATTATAACTCACAAATATTTAACAACCAGGTCATTTCCAAGAAAGAGGGGCTTTCAGATAAGGATTTCTCCTTATTGGCCGCGTAATTAGGTGACCAAACCTCTCCTCGATGTAACTTTGGAGACATTGTCAATATTGCAAATAATAATATGAATAACTTTGTTATCTCAATTATTGATTTAATAATATAAAATATTATGCGAGATAATCTGTGACAATAATTGAATCAAATAACGTGAGATATTATGCAACAATTCTTTGTAGCAATAATTGAGTATAATCGAGTGGCTTTTACGTAAGCATCAATAATCAATACCGCGTGCTACTTATGCAACCACGCCAGTATTATATTTTTACCACGGGTATCTCAAAAATTAACGGTAAAACTTTTGCCGTTATTTTTATAAAATATTTTTTGGATTTTTCTAACTACGACAATTCTTTCGTCGCTAGGGGTCCACTAATGATTGTGTTGCCGCATTACGAATATTCCTGTTAAAACGAATATTCCCCAGACCAATCGAATATTCCCCGGACACTTGAATATTTTATATCAACTTTGCTTACTTTGCAAAATTTTCCAATATCACCCTTAACTTTAACCTTTTATCAATTTAACCATTTACTAAATAGAATAATAATTGTAAGAAAATTAAATACTTTCATTTCATAAAATTGGGTCTCTCATTAAATATGTTGTTTTTATAATGTATTGAAATTTCCAACCGCTCCCGAACCATCACACTATTCCCCCGTTATCCCCGCTCGACCGAGCTACACTCTTACTACCTGAAATGAATTGTTAAGTAACAAGGTGAGCATAAATAACCCAATAAAGAATATCATGACTAAGATAATTAAATTATCAATAGTCTTCATCGAATAAATCGAGATATTTAGAACATATGGTAGATAATAAAGTTTTCAAACCATAATTGCAAATGGAATCAACAATCCATTAGAAGAGTCAAGTAGAACATAATGTCTACTATCTCCTCCACATTAAAAGTCCATCATTAATATTTCATTCATGTAATACTCATCAATAGTTCTTTGTTGTAACCAAGATAAAAAGAACTTTCATCACCTGTCTTCACCTGAACCACCAAAGATTATAGTTAAATTCATAGTTTATGTTTATAATAATGCAAATCAACAGTTTCTCCTTGTTACAAAGGCTTAATAGAACTTTCACTCAATCCTTTCCCCAAGGCTAAAGACATTCAAATGTAATAACAATGATCATACCAATTATTTATCTATTTTTGCACTACGGGCCAAAGATATTCAACTATAAAACCAATGGTCATGATCATGCCAATCAATTGTCTGTCAGTGCACTACAGCCAAAGACATTCAATTGTAAAACTAATGGCCATGATCCTGCCAAACAATAGTCTATCTTTGTACTACGGGCCAAAGCTATCAATCAACAGTTCATCTTTGTACTACGACAAAAGATATCAACTGTAAAATCAATAATCAACGGTCCATCTTTGCACTACGGACCAAAGACATGCAACTGTAAAACCAATAATCAACAGTCCATCTTTGACTTTACGGCCAAAGATATACAATCAAAACTAATAATCATCCATCTTTGCACTATAGGCCAAAGATGACTTTCAACAGAATATAAGCATGAGAATGATGTGATGATATAAAGAATCAATCAGTGAGAACAAGAATAAATATTAAATATTTATAATTCAATTTATCCGAGTTCAAGAATGTCCAAATTGTCAATATGATAACTAATTGTGGAGTAAATTCAAGATTTATATTCATGTATCAAAAATAATTTGGATAAAAAATAACCAATTTTATCGTGAATAGTACCCCGAGTGAATAGTACCCGAGTGAATAGTATCCCGTGAATAGTACCCCATCATGTAAAGTACTCCGAATGAATAGTACCCCGTCATGCAAAGTACCCCGTATGAATAGTACCTATAACAATCCAAGATTTTATTTGTAATTTAAAATATTTATTAAATTAAGTAAATATTTTATTGATGTGGTTGTTAGTAGATAATTGTGAATTAGATTTATTAGATAATACTCTAATTTAATTTAATAGTTAGAGAGTTGTTAAAGATAACATGTAAAGTACCCCATCATGTAAAGTACTAGAATGAATATTACCCCGAATAAATACAAAAGTACCCCTGTATGAATAGTACCATAATAATCCAAGATTTTATTTATAATTTAAAATATTTATTAAATTAAATAAATATTTTATTGATATGGTTGTTGTTAGTAGATAATTGTGAATTAGATTTATTAGATAATACTCTAATTTAATTTAATAGTTAGAGAGTTGTTAAAGATAACATGAAGTTGTATATTGTTGTTTTAATTTAATAATTTAAATGGTATGTTAAATTATTAAATAAAATTATAATGAGATTATAATTTTGGGATACTTAGTTAAGTGAGAAATTTATTTAGTATGTTGTAATTAGTTTATTTAACTAAAATGGGATATGGGAATCCAAAGAAATAATATGGGATTATAAACTATAGTATAAATGATTTATTAAAATAAATTAAGTAGTTTAAATGAATTTACCCAAACAAGGCTTAAAGATATTAAGTCTTTATTTTAAAAGTGTTTTGCCAAACAAAGCCTTATGGCTCTTTGAGTAAGTTTTCTAAATCTAAACTTCTTTGTGCAAGTTTCATAACTCTATTTATATTGTGCAAGTTCCTAAATCTTACCTTTTGATATTGAGCCAGTCTTTCTAATATTTAACTTGTTGTTATGCATGCTCAATAATCAATTTTAAATAACCTTAGCTTTATATTGTTCAAGAAAGGTATGTTACGTTATTCAATGTTTATGCTCTTAGATTATCCCTAAAGCATTACCTTAGTATAAAATGTCGATTCACTTATGATTTATTCTATAGCATAATGTTATTACATTTTTATTCAACTAATCCTTAGTTGATGTTCATAAACTCTAAATTATCTTGAAACCTATCCAAACCAAACTTACTTTGGTGCGGACTCATATTCTAAATGCTGAGATGAACAACCCTATTATAGGGGATAATTTACGTGTAGCGTTGAAATGTTTGTGCACAATACATTGTCTTGAATACGTGATCCCCAAAATGCGAGGAGTCCTTATAGTCTTATGACTGTTAAAGTTTAAGTTGAAAGATTACTTATAATTATGGACATAGTTCATGGTCTTATGACCCTCAGATATATATTTAAGATTTTGATTATTATTGATAGAGCTTATTGTTCAGTTCTATTGAGCCTATTATTTGGCAGTTGTTATAAAGTTTTATTCATTGTCATTTCAAATGAGCATTGTTTACTCACTCTTGCTTATATAACTATTACAGCTAAAGTTGAGAAGGTCGATGTTCCTAGCACCAGTAAAGGAAAAGGAAAGATGAACAAGTATTGAAGACTTGTAATCATGTTGACTTTTAATATTGTCAGGCTTTGTTTTTAGTTATCGTGATGTAATTATTTAATTTTTCCGCATATGATGATTGTATTTAAAGGTTAGATAACCTGGGAGATTTTTATTGGACTTGATGTAACCCTTAAATGGGAAGGTTTATTACTAAACTTTATTATGTTGGGGTAGTTAGATATGAATGTTTTTAACCAGTGAACACCAAATCTGGTGGAAATGAAGTACCCGAATTTGGGGGTATCACAAGTTGGTATCAAAGTTTTAGGTTATGAACCTTAGGTAGGGAAAAGCCTTAGGAAGTAACCTTTGAAAATATAGTGGTGATAAACTCTTATCGAGTTTTAAGGAAGAAGTAATAAAACACTTATGTGCTTATGTGATTACCACTTATGTGGTCGTGATTGTCAAGTAGTAATGATTAGTAATTAAAACTTAAAAATTTTGTTGTCAGGATGACTAATGTAGGAGAATCCAGTCAGGCTAGTGAGGAAGGACCCTATATGCCTAGAGAGGAGGAGCCTCGAGATATTCAGGTGGTTTGGGAACAACTACTGCCACGGGAAACATCTTCGTTGGTCACAGTGGTTGAGCAGGAGGGTTTACCTGATGAGGATGATGAGGTAGAGACGGACGAGGATGACCCTGTTGAGCTGTCACAATCGGATGAGAATGAGGATGACGAGGAAGAAGAGCTTCCACTTAACTCGATTATCGCCCGTATGTACGATGAAGTATACGACCGCAATGTGGAACTTCAGGATATCGTTGAGGAGTTGAGAGAGATAGTAGCTGAACAACAGATCTCAATGGCGCAGAAGGATAATGAGATTCAGGATCGAGATGAACTCTTGAATAATGTCGAAGAGAAGCTGATCCACACCGAAGGAGAAAATGAACAAATGATAGAGAAGATTGCAGAGCTGAAGAACAAGTTGAAAGAAGAATCTGAGAAGAGGGCAAGAGCCGAAGACGCATATGAGGAAGTTTTTCAACGAGCCAGGGTAGTAGAGAGAGAGGTATAAGTAAAGAAGATCAAGATGGAAGAGATGAATAATGTTTTCAACATTGTGATTAATCATGCTCAAGATCAGGTCATGTGTTATCCTATTCAGTTTGAGACGCTGCCATCGTACATATTAGATCGCCGAATAATGTTCCGTATTATGGAGGAAGAGCATCGTAAGGCTACGCAACATCTTAGTAGGACATCGTAGGGAATGTACCTGATATGCGATTATTAATATGATAAATAATATGTAAATCCCTGGTGATATGTAATCAATGGGATATGATGATGTTATCCTGGAACTTTAGTAGTTCAGGAAAGTAATGTAAATATTAGTGATGCTATTGTTCTTATGTTTTCTAAAAGATTATGAATAAATAAAAGTTGTTTTTTTTATTCAAAGTGTTATGTGTTATGTGATGATCTGTTATGGGGTGCAAGTTAAGCAGAAAATACTTAAAGGAATTGAGTAATAATCTAATGAGTATATTTTAACAGAAAATGTCATTAAGACGTCAAACCCGACACAGAACCCCTGAGGGATCTACCAATAACAACAATGCTGAGGCTAATCCAGTTCTGCAGCTAGTGACGTTACTGACGGGTGAATTACAGAATCAACCGCAGAATCAAGCTGTGACATTTAAGGACTTCAAGGCGGTTGGACCACCAAAATTCTGTGGGTCCATGAATCCAGTTGAGACACAGACCTGGATCAAGTATATAGAGAAAATGTTCAAGGTAGCTAGGGTTGGTGAGAATCAGAAAACTGCTTTTATAACATTTATGTTAAAAGTAGAGGCTAGTTATTGGTGGCAAGCCAATAAAACTCGAGGAGGACAAGGGTTGATGACTTGGGCTAGGTTTAAGGAGATATTTTTTGAGACTTATTTCCCGGTGAGTTCGAAGAATCAGATGGAGGTGCGATTTCTAGAAAGTGAGCGAGGATCAATAGCCAGATCGAAGTATCTTTGCAAAATTTAACGAATTGGCGAGGTTTGCACCATATCAAGTCAACATGGATGAGCGCAAAGCTAGGAGGTTTGAGCAGGGACTGAAGCCTTGGTTGTCAGTAGGGTCTCCCTGTTCCAGCTGAAGACATTTGCAGCGGTGCTTGAGAAGGAAATTCTCACTGAGGGTGGAGGCGAGGCTGTGACAAAGTACAATCAAGAACAAAGAAAGAATAAGAACGAGGGTGAAGGTAAGAATAGTGGTGCTAGTGGTAGAAATGGTAGCAATAATCTGAAGAGGAAATGGAATGGAAATGTGGGTTCTGGAAACCAGCAGAAGAAAAAGTTTGAAGCACGTGCTACATGCGGGAAGTTTCACGCGGGTGTGTGCTTAAGGGGGAAGTGTGTATGCTTTAACTGTGGCCAGGAGGGTCACGTTGCCCCAAATTGAAGTCAACCCAAGAAGAATGTTTGCTACACATGCGGGTCAAAGGATAATTTTTCTCGTGAGTGCCCTAAGAAGAAAGCTAAAGAGACGACGGGAAATAACGGAGGTAGCAGTGGAGGCACATTGACCATTGCGGGACCAACATCATCAAACAGACCCACAGCCAGAACCTTCAACATGATTGTGCAGGATGCAGTGCAATCAAAAGATGTTGTGTCAGGTATTATCCCAATCAATGATATTAATGCTTATGTATTATTTGATTCGGGTGCTTGCTCATTTATATCTGATGAATTTTCTAAGAGGTTAGGATTACCTAGTGAATAATTGAATTTCCCTTTAAACATAGAAATTGCGAATAGGGAAGTGATTCCTATTAGGTTCGTATACAAGAATTATAGGGTGAGTGTGACGCCCCCAAAATTAGGTATACGTCACCCATCTTGGGTCGCCACTTACATGGTACATAAATTCAAATACAACTTACTAATATAACTGTTGTGTACATACGACATAAAGCGTGAGTTTGAATACAAATATTGTCTACTAGATATTATACAAACTCAAAAGGAGTCCTCATTACAACTATTATCACACTATTTCACCCGAATAGTGAGGACTACTAATGCTATCCTCCGGACCATTACTCCGTTCCCAGACTTCGTCCCGGCTATGTTCTCATTTCACGAAGAGAATGAAAGAAAGAAAGGGTGAGCTCAACTAGCCCAAGAAGAAATATTATGACTAAGATAATGCGAATAAATTATCATTAGCCTTGATAGTGTTAAACCGATAAAATACAATGAACAACCAGTTTAAGCTGCGGCGGAATATCGCAATCCATTAAAAGAGTCAAGTAGAAAATAAAGTCTACAATCTTTTAGGTTTTAAAAGGTTTTCATAAATTTTATCATTAAGACTCGGTTTAATGAATAAACCACAATATCTAATCATCCCCTGTACCACGGTCAAGGATTTTCATCAAATTATCAATGGTCATGACTATACCGAATCACCCCGGTTATAATCATACCAAAAACTATCCATCAACGCATTACTGGACCGAGGACTTTTATCACATCATTTATAACAAGCCGTGATTATAATGAATGATCCCCGGTCATAATCATACTAAGTTCATCTATGCACGTAAGCGAAGATAACATAATATATCATGAGGATGATGACAATGACATAATAATTCAATAAAACAAGTTCAAGAATTATTTTATCGAGGAATTAATAACGCCCAAATTGTCAACAAGATCTTTTTTTGTAGAGAGTAAAATTCAAGAATGATCGGAAGAATATTTTCATGAAAAGATCTTTGGATGAAACATGAAATATCAAGGATATTCTACTAATTTCATGGAGTATAGAAGTCAAAGTTTTAACCATTTGGGTATAATAAAGAATGGAAGAACAAAAGAAATCACCATGCATGCGGTGCTTGCATGACGAGTTATTCAATGAATAATAATAAACGGAACCGGTCGGGTGAAATTCACACAAGCAGGATGATCCAATGAATAATAAATCTTTGAATAATAAACAATGGAACCGAATTAGGTGTAAAACACACGTGACAGGATATTCCAAATGAGAATAATAAATGGAATAATAAACAATGGAACCCGGTCCGGTGTAAAACACATGACGAGGATATTCCAAGCGAATAATAAAGAATGGAATAATGAGAAGAAGATCACCAAGTATAGGGGATTCGGCGTATACTGAGTTATTCAATGAGAATAAATAAGAATGGAATAACATAAGGATTTCACCAAGTATAGGGTATCTGCATATACGAGGTTATGTATAGGGTATACCACTTTTACTGAGTTATTCAACGAGAATAATAATGAATGGAATAATGAAGTTCTCTTCATGAATAAGAAAGAATAACACCCTTCTGAAGTACAACAAATAATACCCTTACCTTAGAAGAAATGAATATTGGAAAAGTGAAGTAGCAGAATACTTTTCTTCTTTCTCTCTATAGATTTTTCTCTCTATAGCTTCTCTCTATAATTTCTCTCTCTAGAGTTTCAATTGAATTAGTAAGAAAATAATGAAGGAATGAGCTTTATTTATAGGAAAATAGAATGCATAGTAATTAATCCATGAGCGGTCAGATTGATTTACTTTAATCGACGGTCCATATTTAAAGCAAAATCTTTTAAATAAAATATCATATATTCTATTTATATAAAATATTTTCTATGCAAATCTTATGCAACACTATGCAAAATACTATGCAAAACACTATGCAACACTATGCATAATAAAATATAATATATTCTATTTATAGAATAACTTTAATAAAGTATTACATTTTATATAAAAGATGTTTCTGTTTTATTACGTTAATAATACGAATAAAACAAAAGCGTCATTATCATTATAATAATTCATATTATTAATAAATGATAATGGAATCAAATGAGTGACTTCTCACATAAGCATCAATAATCAATACTGTAGTGCTTACTATGCAACCACGTCGACATCGTACTTTTACTACTGAGTAGTTCAACAAGATCAACGGTAAAACTTCCATAGTTATTTCAATAAAATATTTTTTATCGTTTTCTCAATCCGACAATAATTACATTAATAGGGTCCACCAATGATTGAGTAGTTATCACGAATATTCCTGCTAAACCGAATATTCCCGACCAATCGAATATAATATAACCACTTGCATACTTTGCAAAATTTATAAATACTACCCACAACTATAATATTATCTCAAATTCACACCATAACATTAAAAAATTATTTCGACAAAATTTAAATCTTTATTGATAAAATCTGGGGTCTCACAGTGAGCATTAAGGGAAATGTTATGATGGTAGATTTAATTCTGATAAAACTTGGAGAATTTGATGTTATTTTGGGAATGAATTGGTTGTTCAATTATGGAGCGATAATTGATTGCCAAAAGAAATGTCTAAACCTTATGACTCCGTCAAAGGTATTTTTCTTTAGTAGCAGATCGCCTAGACAAACGAGGTGTCTAACGATTATGCAGGCCAATAAGTTATTAAGTCAAGGTTGTGTGGGTTATTTAGCTTACATAGTCCATACTCAGAGGAAGGGGGTGAAACTGGAAGAGATACCGATGGTTAGGGAATTCGTGGATGTGTTTAGGAAGATTTGCGGGACTTACGCCGATCGAGAGATTGAATTTGTGATCGACTTAGCATGAGAACCGCTCCAATATCGAAGGCCCCATATAGAATGGCTCAGGTAGAGATGAAGGAACCGATGGTACAAATTGGAAGAAGCTGTTAGATAAGAAGTATATTCAATAGAAGTTTACGGGTGTGGACATTACGAGTTTACGGTGATGTCTTTTGGATTGACCGATGAGCTTTGTAGCATTTATAGATTTGATGAACATGGTGTTTAAACCATTTTTAGATAAGTTTGTGGTGGTATTCATTGATGACATTTTGGTGTACTCCAAATCTTAAGAAGAACACGTGGAACATTTACGTTTGACATTGGAGACGCTAAGAAAGGAAAAGCTGTACGCAAAATTCTCTAAGTGTGAATTTTGGCTAGAACGTGTACAATTCCTTGGGCATGTGATTGACAAAGATGGGATTTCAGTGGATCCATCAAAAGTTGAGGTCGTAATCAATTGGGAACAACCAAGAACGTCTTCGAAGGTGAGGAATTTCTTGGGACTGGCTGGATATTATAGACGGTTTATTCAGGACTTTTCCAAGATTGCCACTCCGCTAACAAATTTGACAAGGAAAGCTATAAAATTTGTTTGGATGAAGAAGTGTGAAGAAAGTTTTCAAGAATTGAAAAAGAGGCTCAGTGTGGCACCTATGTTGTCATTACCAGATGATACAAGAAATTTTATGGTGTATAGTGATGCCCCACATAAAGGATTAGGTTGTGTCCTTATGCAGAACGACAAAGTCATTGCGTTTACATAAAGGCAATTGAAAGACTATGAGAAAGGGTATCCCAGACTCATGACTTAGAGTCAGGCTGCGGTGGTGTTTGCTGCGAAGATAAGGAGACACTATCTCTATAGAGAAGTGTGAGATATACGACTATAAAAGTCCGAAGTATATTTTCACGGAAGGACCTAAACATGCATCAAAGGAGATGGATGGAATTAATAAAAGATTATGATTGCGAGATCTTTTATCATCCAGGCAAAGCAAACGTGGTTACAGATGCCTTGAGTAGGAAAGGTCGTGATAAGTTGATGTTGTTAACCAACCAGGAGGAACTTATTTCAGCAATGGCAAGGCTAGAGTTGGAAATCAAATTTCCAAAAGAAAACGATGAAAAATTACACCAGATAGAAGCTAGTTCAACTTTGGTGGACAAGGTGAAGAATGCTCAACTACAGGACGAAGAATGCAGAAAAATAAAGGAAAGTGTTGTCGAGGGTAAAGAGGCGAAGTATAAGGTTGATACTGACGGAATGCTAAGATTCGAGGGACGAATTTGGGTTTCAATGAGACAGGATATTAAAGAAGAAATCTTGACTGAGGCTCATAACTCAAGATATTCTATTCATCCGGGAAGTACAAAAATGTATCAAGATTTGCGGCGACATTTTTGATGGCCAAATATGAAAAGAGACATTGCAGAATACGTTGAAAAGTGCTTGACATGTCAGAGATTAAAGGCAGAACATCAAAGACCAAGCGAGTTACTTAAACCGTTGGAAATACCAGAATGGAAGTGGGAACATATCATAATGGATTTTGTGGTGGATCTTCCAACTACCCAGAGAGGATACGATGCGATTTGGGTGATAGTGGACAGATTGACAAAATCAGTACACTTTTTGCCAATAAAGATTAGATTGATCTTGATCGGTTAGCAAAGTTATACGCTTAAAGAAATTGTTTGAGACATGGAGTTCTAGTGTATATTGTATCGAGATAGAGATCCGCCATTCACGTCAAACTTCTAGAAGAGACTACAAGAATGCATGGGAACACAATTGAGCATGAGTACGGCATATCATCCGCAAATAGATGGCCAAAGCGAGCGAACAATCAGGGCGTTGGAAGACATGCTTAGAGCATGCATTATGGATTTCAAAGGGAGCCGGGATGAACATTTACCATTGGTGGAATTTTCCTACAACAACAATTGCCACACAAGCATCGGTATGCCGCCTTACGAAGCATTATACGGCAGGAAGTGCAGAACTCCACTATACTGGGATGAAGTCGGTGAACATCAACTATTAGGACCGAGAATTGAGATAAAAAGCTGGCGAGGTTGTTAAACTCATCAGGACAAGATTGGTAGCTGCTCAAGACAAACAGAAGAAGTATACTGATCAACACAGACAAGATCATGAATTCAATGTAGGAAATTCCGCGTTCTTAAAAGTTTATCCTTGGAAGGGGAAAATTAGTTTTGGTAAAAAGGGAATGCTAAGACCGAGATTTATTGGACCTTTCGAGGTGCTGTGAAAAGTAGGAGAAATGGCTTATGTGGTAGCTCTACCTCCAGAGTTGGAACACGTTAATAATGTTTTTCATGTTTCGGTATTACAACCATATAAACCCAATTACAAGCATGTGATCGAGTACGAACCATTGCAGTTTGATAAAGACTTGTCTTATGAAGAAGTTTCTATCTAGATAGTTAACATGAAAGAACAAGTGCTCAGGAATAAAGTATTACCTTCGGTGAAGGTGATATGGAGGAACCACAATGTTGAAGAAGCTACGTGGGAACTCAAAGATAAAATGATGAAAGATTACCCTGAGTTATTTGTTTAATCTGTGTCTTCGATTCTGGGGACAGAATCTTTATAACGAGGGAAGAATGTGACGAATAATTTATTTGAGTTGTGATTCTGGGGACAGAATCCTTGTATGGAGGGAAGGATGTAACAATCCAGAATTTAAATTATAATTTTAAATATTTATTGAATTATATAAATATTTAATGAATGTGTTTATTGTTGAATAAATATTTGTTTAATTTGATTTGGTTAATTATTTGTTAAATAAATAATTAATGAGTTAAGGAAATTAATTATCATGAGATAATATTCTAATTTAAATTAATAATTAAGTTAGAGAGCTTATAATGATTAAATTAATTATTACAATGATATTTTAGTTTGAATTTATAATTAAAATGATGTGTTAATTTATTAAATAAAATTATAATTATAAAGAAAATTATAATTTTGTTGTATTGGTTTATGTGGTAAATTTATTTTAAAAAAGTTATTAGAATTAATTAAATTAAGTGTGACCATAAACTATATTATAAAGGAGTTATTAAAAAATTAAGGGAGGTTAATTAGGTTTTGTCAAACAAGTCTTAATGAATGTTAAGTCTTTAATTTAAATATGTTTTTACCAAACAAGGCATAAGGATTAATTGGTTAATTTTAAGGTAGTTAGCCAAACAAGCCTTATGACTTTTGAGTTTCAAAAAAAAAACAAAAAAACTGATGTCAGTTAATAGATATATTTATATTATACAATTATTAAATATTATATCATATATGTTATAATTTATGTATGTAAGATAGAAAGAACTCAGAAGAAGAAAAAAAAGAAGAAGAAAAGTTGAGAGAGAATTGGGAGAATTCTAGAGAGATTTTGAGAGAAGAATTTTGGGGAAGGAAGCTTGATAATCAAAGGGTTACTATCATCTTCAAAAAAATTAAGGTATCATCTTACTCTTACTTTTCAAAAAGTTTTAGTTTTATTCTATTCAAAAGATTTCTCTGTAAAAATTTGTGCGATGGTTAATTATTAGTTATATATAGTTTCTATATGATAATTGGTTGTTATAAAATTATTTTCATAAGATTTAGATGAGTTATAGTAAATTAATTCATGTTATGTATTTATTTGTTAAACAAATCATGTTACAGTGAATTGGTATGAAAATATATGAAGATGGCTTAGTTTAAAGTAAAATTGAGGTTTAATTCTTTGTATAACATACCAATTGACTATTGATTTTGAAAGAAGATGAAGAAACTAAAACAAAGTATGTTGAATTAACTATTTCGGTTGAAAAACAAAATCATAGTGATGATTTTCACTGAAACTTTCAAAAAGTGAAGTTTTAGCAAAAATAGTGAAAATTAAAGGTTGTAATCTTGATGTTTATGTTGTTTAGGTGGTTAGAAACGTGTTAGAGACATTAGTTTATGTTTTTGTAAACATATTACACCTTGGGTAGGTTGGTATGGTTGTTAGAAATGAGTTTGTAGGACTAATTTGGCTTTCCGTAGTGTTCTAGATCAGAAGTCTCGAAAACGCAGAAGAGACCTCCGCCTCCAGGCTCCCCTAGTGTAAAAACCCCCACCACAAAGGGGTGGGGGGGGGGTAGTCTGTCTAGCCAAATTTTAGAAAAAACAAAAACTGACCAAACATGTTTTACTAAAATGAGCATAACGTTTTTATACTGAACTACGATTGATGCAATTCAAGATGATCCTAAGCGAGAGGACGAGTAGACCTATAACTTTTATTCTTTAAGTGTTTCAATTTGATGTCATTATAAAGGGTCAAAATTTCCATCTTTAGGATTTGTTGTGCACTTGGAGGCAATCGAAGGCGTCGGAATCTTGTGAATGCAAGTGTAATCCTTTGAGTATTAGTATAACCTAATGATAACATATTGGACATATAATAGGATGTTGTATCAAGTTGTTAATGTGTATGTGGTGTAATGACATGATCACTTAAGTAGTTGTAATAAAGCTAAAAAGTGATTTTCATGAGAAGATGTGATGTTGTTTAAACTTAAACTTAGTTAGTGAGCTATACTAACAGTGGGAAAGAAACTCTTGAAGCTAATATTATTGTAACTTATGTGTAATGTCAATACATATGGTATGTGTAGGACCTGTGGTGAACATGAGCAGTGATTGTTAAACCTATGCACGAGGCAAGTTCTCTAACTCTACTTTTACAATTGTGCAAGTGCTTAAACCTTATTGATGCATTGAACAGGTTTTCTTAACTCTAAATTTTCTTTGAGCAAGTTTTCTAAATCTAAACTTCTTTGTGCAAGTTTCGTAACTCTATTTATATTGTGTAAGTTCCTAAATCTTACCTTTTGATATTGAGCCAGTCTTTCTAATATTTAACTTGTTATGCATGCTCAATACTCATTTTTAAATAACCTTATCTTAATATTGTTCAAGCAAGGTATGTTACGTTAATCAATGTTTATGTTCTTAGATTATTCCTAAAGCATGACCTTAGTATACAATGTCGATTCACTTATGATTTATTCTATAGCATAATGTTATTACATTTTTATTCAACTAATCATTAGTTGACATTCGTAAACTCTAAATTACCTTGAAACCTATCCAAACCAAACTTACTTTGGTGCGGACTCATATTCTAAATGCTGAAATGAACAACCCTATTATAGGGGATAATTTAAGCATAGTGTTGAAATGTTTGTGCACAATACATTGTGCGAAGGGCTGACCCCCTTAAGTACGATGAGTCCTTATAGTCTTACGACTATTAAATTTTAAGTTGAAAGATTACTTACAACTATGAACATAGTTCGTGGTCTTATGACCCTCATATATATATTTCAAATTTTGTTTATCATTGATAGAGCATATTGTTCAGTTCTATTGAGCCTATTATTTGGCAGTTGTTATAAAGTTTTATTCATTGTCATTTCAAGTGAGCATTGTTTGCTCACTCTTGCTTATATAACTATTACAGCTAAAGTTGAGAAGGTCGATGTTCCTAACACCAATAAATGAAAAGGAAAGATGAACAAGTATTGAAGACTTGTAAACATGTTGACTTTTAATATTGTCAGACTTTGTTTTTAGTTATTGTGATGTAATTATTTAATTTTTCCGCATATGATGTTTGTATTTAAAGGTTAGATAACCTGGGAGATTTTTGTTGGAATTTTTGATGTAACCCTTTAATGGGAAGGTTTATTATTAACCTTTATTATGTTTGGGTAGTTAGATATGAATGTTTTTTAAAAAGTGAACACCAAATCTTGTGGAAATGAAGTACCCGAATTTGGGGGTGTCACACTTAATCATACATTGGTATCAATTTTTTTTGTAAATTAGAATAACTTAATTCATTTTTTTGCTTTGAGTGGTTACTCTTAGTTGTCTCCAGAGAAGATGATCAGAACCACAATATAAGTTTTGAATATATAATATTATAATTTGTAATTTATCTATAAAAGTAGGTAATCAGTTGTCTAAAAGATTCAAAGTTTGATTAATAGTCTTATAATTCGGGGAAAATTAATATATATATATATATATATATATAAACATTTAAAGTTATAAGACTCACAACTCATAGGTTTACAATGGTTGGAATAGGATGTTGTGAAATACTATAATTGGACAAAATAAATTTAAAAGAAGCACTACAAGAGTCAATAAATAATTTTTTTTTATTGATTTATTTTGACCCCCCTCTAAAAATGTTCTGGTTCCGCCACTGGACGTACAATGCTTCGTAAGGTAGAATGCCAATGCTCGCGTGGTAACTATTATTGTAGGCAAATTCTGCTAGTGGTAAATGATCATTCGAGTTCCCTTTGAAATCCATGATGCATGCTCTGAGCATATCTTCCAATGTCTAGATTGTTCGTTTATTTTGGACATCTGTTTGAGGATGGTACGCCGTACTCATTTTGAACCGTGTTCCCATACATTCTTGTAGTCTCTTCCAGAAATTTGACGTGAATCTCGGATCTCCGTTTGAAACAATTGACATTGGAACTCCATGTCTCGAAGCGATCTCCTTGACGTACAACTTTTCCAACTGATCAAGATAAAATCTAATCTTTATTGGCAAAAAGTGTGCTAATTTCGTAAGTCTGTCCAAACCCAAATCGCATCGTATCCTTTTTGAGTACTTGAAAGACCTACCACAAAATCCATTGTGATATGCTCCCACTTCCATTCCGGTATTTCCAACGGTTGAAGTAATCTACTTGGTCTCTGATGCTCGACCTTAACTCTTTAAAACATCAAGTATTTTGCGACACATTCTGCAACATCTCTTTTCATATTTGGCCACCAAAAATATCGTCGTAAATCTTGATACATCTTTGTACTTCCCAGATGAATTGAATATCTTGAGTTATGAGCTTAAATTAAGATTTTGTCTTTAATACTCGGTACTGCTCGGACCCAAATTCTTGCCTCAACCCTTATAGTCCTTCGGTGTCAACCTTGCATTTCACTTCACTACCCTCAACCACTCTTTCTTTGATTTTCCCACATTCTTCATGTTGTAGTTGTGCTTTCTTCACTCTGTCCACTAAAGTTGGACTAGCTTCCATCTAGAACAATCTTTCATCGGATTCTTTTGGAAGTTTTATTTCCAACTCTATCTTTGCCATTGCTGAGATAAGCTCCTCCTGAGTAGTTAAAATCATCAACTTCTCACGACCTTTTCTACTCAAGGCATCGACAACCACATTTTCTTTACCCGGATGATAAAAGATCTCACAATACTAATCTTTTATCATTTCTAACCATCGCCTCTGACGCATGTTCAGATCCTTCTGTGTGAAAATATACTTCAGACTTTTATGGTCCGTATATATCTCACATTTATCCCCATAGAGATAGCGTCTCCATATCTTCAGATCAAATACCACTGCAGCCAACTCTAAATCATGAGTCGGGTATCCTTTCTCATAGTCCTTTAGTTGTCTTCATGCATACACAATGACTTTACCATTTTGTATAAGCATACAACTAGTCCTTTATGCGATGTATCACTATAAATCACAAAGTTTCCTGTATTATCCAGTAATGACAATACATGTGCCATACTAAGTTTCTTTTTCAAATCTCAGAAACCCTCTTCACACTTTTCTGTCCAAATAAATTTTACAGATATCTTTGTCAAATTCGTTAATGGAGTGGCAATCTTGGAAAAGTGCTGAATAAACCATCTATAATAGCCTGCCAGTCCCAAGAAACTCCTCACTTCTGATGGTGTCCTTGGTTGTTCCAAATTTATTACAGCTTCGTCCTTTGATGGATCCACCGAGATCCCATCTTTGTCAATCACATCCCTAAGAAATTTCATGCGTTCTAGCTAGAATTCACACTTAGATAATTTCGCGTATAACTTTTCCCTTCTTAGCATCTCTAACGTCAAACATAAATGTTCCACATGTACTTCTTGAGATTTGGAGTGCATCAGAATATCATCAATGAATACCACCACAAACTTATCCAAAAATAGTTTAAACACACTGTTCATCAAATCCATGGATGCTGCAGGGGCATTGGTCAAACCAAAAGACATTACTAGAAACTCGTAGTGTCTATACCGAGTTCTGAATGTCTTCTTTGGTACATCCTCCTTCCTTACCTTTATTTGATGATATCCACTTCTCAAATCTATTTTCGAGAAGTATCTAGCACCCTTCAATTGATCAAACAAGTCATCTATTCTTGGCAACAGATATTTATTCTTAATAGTGACTTTGTTTAATTCCCTATAATCAATGCAATGATGCATTGACCCATCTTCATTATTTACGAATAACACTGGCGCTCCCCACGGTGACACACTCAGCTGATTGTATTTATTGTAATTGTAGCATCAGTTACTTCATCTCTACCTGAGCCATCCTGTACGGTGCCTTCGATATCGGGGCAATTACTGGTGCTAAATCGATGACATATTTGATCTCTCTGTCTGGCGAAAGTCCTGGAAAATTCTCTGGAAACACGTCCGCAAAATCCCTAACCACTGGTATCTCTTCCAATTTCACACCCTTCTTCTAACTATCGACTATGTAAGCTAAATATACTACACAGCCTTGACTCAACAACTTCTTGGCCTACATAATCGTCAGACATCTTGATTGTCTCGGTGATTTTCTACCATAGAAAACTACCTTTCACGGAGTTATAAGGTTTACACATTTCTTTTGGCAATTAATTATCGTTCCACAATATAATAACCAATCTATTCCCAATATAACATCAAACTCTCTAAGTTTAATCGGGATTAAATCTACTATCATAATATTCCCCTTAATATTCAAACTGCAATTCTTGTATACGAATCTAACAGGAATCACTTCCCTATTTGCCATTTCTATGTTTAAAGGGAAATTCAACTCTTCACTAGGAAATCCTAACCTCTTAGCAAATTAATCAAATATAAATGATCAAGCAGCACCTGAATCAAATAATACTTATGCATTTATATCATTGATTGGGATAATACCTGAGAAACATCTTTTGATTGCACTGCATCCTGCACCGAATGTTGAAGGTTCTGGCTATGGATCTGCTTGATGACGTTGGTCCAGCAATAGCCAACGTGCCTCCACTGTCACCTCCCTTGCTTCCAGTTACCTCTGCAGCTTTCTTCTTAGGGCACTCGCGAGCAAGATGGTCCTTTAACCCGTATGTATAACAAACATTCTTCTTTGGTTGATGGAAATTTAGAGTAATGTGACCCTCTAAGCCACAGTTGAAGCATACTCAGTTACCCCTTAAGCATATGCCAGTGTGATTTTTCCAACATGTAGCACATGCTTTAACTTTCCTTTTTTGTTGGCTACTCTGTTGACTTCCAGTCCCAACACTCGCATTCCACTTCTTTTTCGGGTTATTATTATTCCCACCACTACTTCTACCAATTTTACCTTCATTCTCACTTTTCTTCTTTCTTTGTTCCCGATTGTTCTTCGTTACAGCATCGCTGTCACCCTCAGCGATAATCACCTTCTCAAGCACTACTACAAATGTCTTCAACTGAAACATGGACACTCTGCTATACAACCAGGGCTTCAGTCCCTGCTCAAATCTTCTTGCTTTGCGCTCGTCTGTATTGACATGATATGGCGTAAACCTCACCAACTCATTGAGCTTTGCTGCATACTCTGACACCATCATTGTGCCATGCTTCAGCTCTAAAAACTGCACCTCCATCTGATTCTTTGAACTCTCTGGGAAATAGGTCTCAAAAAATATTTCCTTGAACCTATCCCAAGTCATCACTCCCTGACCTCCTCGAGTTTTATTGGCTTGCCACCAATAACTGGCCTCTACTTTCAACATAAATGTTGCAAAAGTAGTTTTCTGGTCTTCCCCTAGCCTAGCAACATCAAAAACTTTCTCTATTTCCATGATCTAAGTCTGTGCCTCAACTGGATTCATGGACACACCAAATTTTGGTGGTCCGACCGCCTTGAAATCTTATAAGGTCACAACTTGGTTCTACGGTTGATTTTGCAGTGCTCTCGTCAGTAATGTCACCAACTACTGAACTGGGTTAGCATCAGTGTTGTTGTTATTGGTATATCCCTCAGGGGTTCTTTGTTATTATTGACGTCTTAAAGGCTTTTTATATTAAAATAAAATTATTAGATTATTACTTAATCTTTTAAGTATCTTCTACTTCACTTGCACATCATAGAAGATCACCATAAAACAGATCACATCTTGAATAAATATTAACATTTTATTCATTCATCATTTTTAAAAACATAAGAACAATAGCATCACTACTATTTACATTACTTTTCTTGAACCACAAAAGTTACAGGATAACATCATCATCATCATATCCCATCAGTTACATAATACTTGGGATTTACATCTTATTTATTAATTAATCACACAACAATTGCATTCTTTACGACGACCTACTAAAATGTTGCATAGCTTTACGACACTCCTATTCCAATTGATGGTTGAAGCCTGAAAAGTTCTAGGCTGATTTGTACCAGGCTTGTAGCTCCACTGTGTACCTGGTACACACAAATCAGTTATAACCACATCTAGGTCTATCTCAAATCGTGCAGCCTCGACCCAATTAGCACGTTCAGTTAGTGGTGCGTCGAGTACCCTAAAAACTTCTCTAATTGCTTGCGGGCAATAGTCCACTTGAACTCCTCTAACAAAAGATAGCCCACTCATGGTTTCTTTTTCATTGGCATAAAACTCACGAATAATCCCCATGGGTGTAGGCATAGGAGTAGCAGTCACTCCAACCCATCCTCTTTCACGTATCATGTTCCATAACTGGCCATCTTCTTTTTCAGGTTGAACCCACGTTCCCTCAGAAAAGTCTTGGCCACTATCCTGTAGTATTCCATTTGGGCATCAAGGCTAGCAAATTTCATGAGGTCAACAATGTCCCCACTTTGGCTACTTGAGGAAGATGATTCTGGAGTGCGAGAACGTGCTCTCTTTAGCCCCATTGCAATTGATGAAGAAGAACCCTTAATTGAAGATAATCTGATTTGAAAAGTTTACGCTCTGTATATTATCTCCCCCAAACTTGGTGTACTGACAAACTTAGACATACCCTAACTTTATCTTCATAACCGAATGGATGATCAGTTGAAGAGTTTAAACCTGAGAAGGAGAACTGAACGCGTATAATACGTAGTGGTGAGAAGTTATAATTTTGAAAAGAAACAATTTTGGAAGAGGATGAGATAAAGGCTTTAGTTCGTGACAGAGAGATAGGGAGGCGCATGCTCACAAGGAGTTACAACTTAATAAAGAGATGGAATGAGACACCTTTTTAAAAACTTAAAATTTTTCTGACTCCGATCTCAGGCGAGGCCGCGCGGGTTTTACACCTGCTGATGGCGCGAGTGCATTTCTGTCACGGTGTGGGCGCGTTGTGATTATACTTGTATAGGGCGTGGGCGCGCTGTTGACTAGAATGTAAGGAAGTTCGGTATGGGCGAACTATTTTTGAACTACTAAAACACGTGGCCGCGCGACCCTGCACCATGACAAAAACTAAGCTAAATCTTGAAGTAGAAATAAGTTGCTACTGACATTCTGCAAATCACCTGCACATACAACATTGACAAATATAAGATATAACAACTTCTTAAATCAAAATATGCATTAAGTAACATGCATGAATGAATATATCCCAAAAGAATGCTCTATATGCTACTCCTAACCCACATAATATGCACATTTAGCTTCAACAAAACTTATCTAAAAAAATTTGATGCTATCAAGAATTAAACATAAAGAATAGAAATAATGATGATTCAAATAGAATTAAACAAAAGGTAATGATAGAAATAATGGGGTGCCTCCCATTGAGCGCTAAGTTATAGTCAGTTAGCTTGACTATCTCTACTCTAATCATGTAGAAGAAAGAAATGAGGTGACTTTCTGCCTGTCAACCTCACCACCATAATAGTGCTTAAGACGTTGTCCATTAACTTTGAATGGCTTATCTGGGAAATTATCAAATATCTCGATCGAACCATGTGGGAAAATTGTCTTTATAGTAAATGGCCTTGACCACCGTGACTTGAGCTTCCTGGAAAATAGTTTATGTCTAAAATTAAACAATAGAAATTTTTGCCCCGGCTCAAATACTCTTTCCATAATCTTGCGATCATGCCATCTCTTCACCTTTTCCTTGTACAGTTTGGAGTTCTCGTAGGCTTGCAATCTGAATTCATCCAACTCATTGAGTTGGAGTAGGCTTTTTTCTCCTTAAGCCTTCAAGTCAAAGTCCAGTTTCCTTATAGCCCAATACGCCTTATGCTCGAGCTCCATGGGAAGGTGACAAGCCTTTCCATATACAAGTTAAAATGGTGACACTCCCAATGGTGTCTTGTTAGCGGTCCTATAAGCCCATACAACATCATCTAGCTTCAACGATCAATCCTTCCTTATGGGATTCACAATCTTTTCAAGAATTCTTTTCACTTCATGATTTGACAGCTCTGCTTGACCATTAGTCTGGAGATGATAAGCTGTAGCAATGTGATGATTCACCCTATACTTAGCCATCAGAGCCGTGAACTGACGATTACGGAAATGGCTACCCTTATCACTAATAATGGCCCTTGGAGTCCCAAACCTTGTGAACATGCTTCTATATGAAAATTTGAGGACCACTTTAGCATCAGTAGTTGGAAGCGCTGCCACTTCCACCCATTTAGAAACATAGTCGACTGCTAATAAGATATATAGATTCCTACATGACGAAATGAAAGGCCCCATAAAGTCTATCCCCAAACATCGAAAATTTCAACCTCGAGGATTGTGTTCAAGGGCATCTCATTTCCCTTTTATATGTTCCTTACTCGCTGACATCTGTCACACTTCTGAACAAAACTGTAAGCATCTTTAAATATTGTTGGCCAATCGAATCTTGCCTGCAAAACTCTAGCAAAATTCCCTCTGTCTCGATATATGGGATACATCTCCTTATCATTTGATTGCCACACTGTTTAAACAAGTATGGTTCATCCCATATAAACCACATCACATCATGTAGAAACTTCTTCTTTTGATGCCCCTTCAAGTCTACAGGAATGATCTTGCTCACTAAGTAGTTTGCATAGTCTGCGAACCAGGGCACTTCACCTTTCACCACAAATAACTGCTCATCTGGGAATGACTCATTAATCACAACATTGTCATCTACATCCCTTCTCAGATTTTCTAGTCTAGATAAGTGGTCTGCCACTTGATTCTCATTCCCTTTCTTGTCCTTGATTTCCAGGTTAAACTCTTGCAACAGAAGTATCCACCTGATTAGTCGAGGCTTTCCATCTTTCTTTGTCACCAAATACCGAAATGCTGCATGATCTGTGTACACTATCACCCTAGTTCCAATCAAATATGCACGAAACTTATCAAAAGCATACACAACTACCAAAAGCTCCTTCTCTGTGGTGGTGTAGTTTAACTGAGAATCAGTGAGAGTCTTGATCGCATAGTAAATCAAATGAAAGATCGTTTCCCTTCGCTGGCATTACACTACTCCCACAGCATAGTCATTAACGTCACACGTCAGTTCAAATTGTAGGTCCAAATCTGGTGTTGTAATCACTAGTGCTGAAGTTAACTTTCTTTTCAAATGCTCAAATGCAGTCATGCATTCCTTATCAAACTTGAATTGTGCATCCTTCTCCAAAAAAATGCAAAGTGACTTTGTGATCTTGGAGAAGTCTTTAATAAACCTCCTGTAGAATCCTGCATGCCCTAAAAAACTTTGAACACCTTTTACAGAAGTAGGTGGAGGCAAATTCTTAATTGTCTCTAGCTTCGCCTTGTCCACCTCTAATCTTTTCTTTGAAACTTTGTGGCCCAAAATGATTCCCTCTTGTACCATAAAATGGCACTTTTCCCAATTCAACACTAAATTCGTTTCAACACATCTTTTCAATACCATCACTAGATTCTCTAAACAAAAATCAAATGAATCACCAAATACTGAAAAATCATCCATAAACACTTCCATGTTGTGCTCCACCATATCCGAAAAGATTTCCATCATACACCTCTGAAATGTGGCTGGGGCATTGCACAACCCGAAAGACATCCTTCTAAAAGCAAATGTTCTATATGGACACGTGAAAGTTGTCTTTTCCTGGTCTTCTGGGCCTATCACAATCTGATTATAGCCTGAGTATCCATCCAAAAGGCAATAGTACTCGTGACCTACTAGTCTATCCAATATTTGATCAATAAACGACAACCAGAAATGGTCTTTCCTTGTAGCTTTATTAAGTTTGTGGTAGTCCATGCAAACTCTCCACCCCGTTACTGTCCTCATCAGTATCAATTCATTGTTCTCATTGGAGACTACGGTCATTCCCCTTTTCTTCGACACACACAGTACCGGGATCACCCACGAGCTGTCTGAGATCGGATATATAATTCCTACATCCAGCCATTTCAGAACTTTCTTCTCGACCACTTCCTTCATAATTGGATTAAGTCTCCGCTGTTGCTCCACTGAAGGTTTACTATCATCTTCTAATAGGATCTTATGTATACAGAACGATGGGCTGATCCCTTTAATATCTGCTATGGTCCATCCTATGGCTGATTTAAACTACCTTAGAACTCTTAGCAGCTTTTCTTCCTAGCAATATGTTAGTGCAGAAGAAATAATAACATGTTATTTTGAATTATCATTTAAAAATGCATACCTCAAGTGGTCTGGAAGAGGTTTCAACTCAAGTTCTAGAGGCATCTCCAATGATGGCTTAAGTTTCACTGATATCTCCCTAGCAATCTTTAATGGCTCAACAAGAGTCTTGAATCTTCTAAAATGTGGTGTTGTGTCAAGCATTTAAACAAACTCAGTAATCTCATTATCTTCTATCTCAGAATTTTCCAAAATAGCATTCTTCAAAGGCTCATTTTCCACCAAATGCCCTACTTCATCATTCAACATCTTGTCCACCATATTAATTCTGAAACATTCCTCTTCGTTTGTAGGAAACTTCATAGCCTTGAACACATTGAAGGTGACTTCTTGATCATGAACCCTCATTGTCAATTCACCTTTTTAAACATCTATTAAGGTTCGTCCTATGGCTAAAAACGGTCTCCCAAGGATGATAGATATACTTCTGTCTTCTTCATAATCCAAGATGATGAAATCAGCTCGAAAGATGAATTTATCCACCTTTACCAACACATCTTCCATAATACCCCGTGAATACTTAATGGACTTGTTAGCAAGCTGTAATGAAATGATTGTCGGCCTTGGGTAAACAATCCCAATGATGAAACAACGGCGGTGGCATCAAGTTGACGCTCGCCCCTAAATCACATAAGCATTTATCAAAACACATCTTCCCTATTGAACAAGGTATCGTGAATCTGCCTGGGTCTTTCAACTTCAGAGGTAATTTGCGTTGATTGTGAGACCCCAAATTTTACGAATAAAGATTTTATTTTCATGAATTATTATTTTTTTTAATATTATGCTGTGGATTTGAGATAATGTTATAGTTGTGGGTAATATTTATAATTTTTGCAAAGTAAGCAAGTTGTTATAAAATATTTGATTGGTCGGGGAATATTCATTTTAACAAGAAATAATCGTACGACGGCACAATCATTGGTGGACCCCACAACGGAATTATTGTCGGATTGAGAAAACGACAAAAATATCTTTTTTTGAAAATAACGGCAGAAGTTTTATCGTTAACTGTTGAAATACCTAGTGTTAAAAGTACAGTAATACGCGTGGTTGCATAGTATCACACGGTATTGATTATGGATGCTTACGTGAGAAATCACTCAGTTTTGTTCAATTATTTCTATAATAATTGTTGCATAGTATCTCACGTTATTTGATTCAATTATTGTCGGTATTTTTTATATTATTAAATCAATAATTGAGATGATAGAGTTATTAATATTATTATTTGCAATATTGATAATGTCTAGAAGTTTTGTCAATGAGAGGTTTGGTCACCTAATTGCTTCCCAATAGGGAGAAATCCTTATTGGAAAGCCCCTTCTTTCCTGGGAACGACCTGGTTGTTAAATATTGCGAATTATAATAATGATGATAAATAATGTTAAAAATATTGAGAGGATTTTTATGAAGTAGTTGTTGTAAATTATTTGGATCCCCATTTATCCATTTTAAAATAATCTGTAGAAAATTGTTTAGTATAAATATAATGGGACCCACCTGTGATTATGAGATGTTGGTGGGAGGGGAACACGTGGGACCCACGTTGGAAGAAAAAATGAGGGGGGAGGAATCTTGCAAAAATTGTCACGGGGAGGTTGTTTTTTTTCAACAAGCATGTGTTGGTTTTATATATATGTATTATATTTGTTTGTTTTATTCTTATTGGATAAAGGCTTACAAATTTGCATCTGTGTGTTATCAAAACTTTTATCCGTGAATTTGCAAAGATCATATGTTATGTAAATATAATATATATAATATATATTATATTTTATTTAAAAGTTCTCGTTTTATTATAATATTTTATTGTATAATGCTGCATAGTAAAATCAAATTTTTCAATGAAATCAATCGAAGAATTCGCCCGTGACTTTCCCTTCACCGTGCGCTCAAATAGTGTCCTTTCCATTCTCCTATAAATAGGATGCTTATTTAGAATTGAAAATCACACCAAAATCAGAGAATTCTTCTTCTATAATATTGAGCGTATTTCTTTAGAGTTTTAGAAAGCTTTGAGCGTAGAAAATAGTGAAAGTTTTCTTCAAGAATATCCTCGCTATACCAGTTGGAATACTCTTCTTTTCAAGGTAAGGGATGTTATTTTTGTTCAAAATTCGCTTGAAATAATATTTTCTTCCATACTCTGTAGTATGTAAGTAATATTATTTTGTGTCAAATTTTAAATTCTATACTCATTTTGTTAAAGTTTTGGCTTCTATACTCCATGAAATTAGTAGAATATCCTTGATATTTGCGCTTCATCCAGTATCTTTTCATAGAAATATTATTCTGAGTATTCTTGATAAGTTTTAACTTTTTCATGCCGGAGTACTATTCACGGGGTTACTAATCCCGAAGTACTATTCACGGGGTACTATTCACTCGAGTACTATTCAACCGGAGTACTATTCATAATAAAAATTGATTCGTTTTCGGTCCAAATTAATTTTGGTACAATATTATTCTTGAATTTTACTCCACAAAGCAGTATCATGTTGATAATTTGGACATTATTGATTTCTGGATAAATTAAATTATAAATCTTTAAAAATTTATCGTTGAACTTGTTTTATTGAATTCTTATATCATTTTCATCATCCTCATGTTTATATTATGTTGAAAGTCATATGTGGCCTGTAGTGCATAGATGGACTTGGTTTGATTATGACCAAGGATTATTCGGTATAATCATAACCGTAATTTTACAAATGATGTGGTAAAAGTCCTCACTGGCCCATAGTGCATTGATGGACAATTGTTGGCATGATCATGACCATTGATGAAAACAAGAATATCTTTGGCCCGTAGTGCATGGATAATTTGTGGTTGTGATACTAATGAATATCCTTGGCTGTAGTGTAGGGATGATGTGGATTATTTATTAAGTTGAGTCTCTAGTGATAAAAGTGATAAAAAACCTTTTAAATCATTGAAGATAGTAGATTTTATTCTCTACTTGACTCTTCTAATGAATTGCTTGTTCCGCTGCAGTTAAACTTGATGCTTGTTATATTTTATCAGTTTAACACTGTTGAAGGCTAACGATAAATTATTGTGCATTATCTTAGTCATAATATTTCTTACTGGGCTAGTTGAGCTCACCCTTTTGCTTTCATTGTTGTTCTCTTGAGAAAATGAGAGCGTGGCGGGACTAGTCGAGGGAGCAGTGACGGTCCAGATGATAGCATTAGTAGTAATCACTATTCTATGAAATAGTGTGATAATAAATGTATTGAGGACTCCTTTTGAGTTGAATACTGTCTAGAAGAAAATATTCGTATTAAAACTCTCAGTTTATGTTTTATCGTATTTTACACGACAATTGTATTATTAAGTTGTATTTGAATTTTGTACCATGTATTTGGCGACTCAAGACGGGTGATGTATACCTATTTTGGGGGCGTCACGGTTGGTATCAAAGCTTAGGATATGATCCTCGGGGTGAGATGTGAGACAAGAACTAGGAGGGGAAAGACGGGGAATTCCTTTGCTAGTATGACCTACCTAAGTTTAATTGGTATTTAATTGGTCGGTCAGAGTATAGGGATAATATGTGGCATGTCAATTAACCCTTGTTTTGTGGCAGTATTTGAAAATGACATCTGAGAATGTTGAGAATAGCAATGGAGCACAGGAGACCGTTGAGTCTCCACAGATCAATAATCAGGATAATGTGCATCAGGAAGGCGATAATCCTCATGCAAACAACAACACTGACCAAATGATGAACGATGGAATGTTTAGAGGCTTTATGCAATTCATGCAACATCAAAGTAGAGCGGCTCTGTCCAAAATGCGTGGAAACAACTGGCAACTCTCGGGGACGGTCACAGATTAAGCGATTCACGGATTTGGGACCACCGAGTTTTTGGAGAGCCAAAACCACTTAAAGAGACATGGATAAAGTAGATCAATAAGATATTTGATGTCTTGGGATTCTTCGAGGAGTAAAGGTTCCTTTGCCACCTTCATGTTGCGGTGAGGCGATTCTTGGTGGAAATCGTAAAAGCATACTCAACTCCGCCGCACTAAAAGATGTCTTGGGAGAAGTTCAAGAAGCTGTTCGATGACAAGTACTTTCATGAAAGTATTCATCACATGAAAGAGGTAGAGTTCATTAAACTGGAGCAAAACAACATGACTGTGTCGCAGTACGAAGCCAAGTTTGCCGAGTTGTCCCAGTTTGCGTCCCACATAGTTGATAATGAGGAGAGAATGACGCGGATGTTTCTAAGAGGTTTGAAACCGGAGATACGTCAATACCTTATCTCTCACAAACTTTTCTTGTATTCAGATATTGTTAATAAGGCTCAGTTATTGGAGCGCAATAATGAGTCAACTCAACCAAGAGAGAGCAGCCAGCAAAATGATAATACTAGTGATAGCAGTCATCGAAGCGGTGACAACAAACGTAGAGGGAATCAAAATGCCAGAAATGGTAACCACTTCGGTGGTAATCATGGCCAAGACAATAAGAATGGACATTTTAGGAAGAGGAGATTCAACAATGATGGAAAGACGTCAGCATCAACACCCGTCGTTAAGGAAGGAGAATAACCACATATCATATGCTGCAAATGCGGAGGGGAGGGACATATCAGTCCAAACTGTACGTAGCAACCCAAGGCGTGTTTTAATTGCGGAAGAGAAGGTCACCTAGCTCAATTTTATCGTATGGTGAAGTAAAGTCCAGCTGGGATGATGATGCCAAAGGATGTCCTAGACAAGTCAAAGCCGGTAGTTTAAGTGAGAGTGTTTGTCGAGGAACCCGAACGAAGTTGTCACGGGTAAGTTAATCATAAACTCTTGTGAAATCTATACCTTATTTGATACCGATTCTACCCATTCTTTTATTTCTCCTACTTGCGCTCAACGTTTAAATTTTGACTCTTGAGAAATTAGACTTTGAGTTATCTGTTAAAATTTGTTATAAGAAACCTTCGTTACCTCTACTGTTTATAAATCTTGTTGATTAAAATCGACACGTTCACGTTACCTGTCGATCTTATCTCTTTGAAAATACTTGCCTTTGATGTGATTTTATGAATTGATTGGTTAACTACTCATCAAGCTTTTCGAAAGGTTGTTAGCTTTCATTTTCCTAACCAACCTGTTATGCGAATTCAAACAACCAAACCACTAAAGTCAATTATTGTCATATCAAGCCTTAAGTAAAGAGCCTTGAGCCTTTCGCTGGTGACTTCCTTGTGTGGAATGAACCGAAGCCAGACTTTCCGTAGGGGACGCCATGAATAACGTTGGCAAGTTAATAAATATCAATATGACGTGCTATCCAAGTTTGGGATGAGAGTCACAGTTTTGAATGATATTTCAATCGTTAATAAATTTCCTAACGTATTCCCTGAAGACTTCCTGGCCTACCTCAGAGCATGAAATCGAATTTTGTATTGACCCCAGTACAAAAATCTATTTCTAAAACCTCAAGTATTTCTTCACCCAAAATGAACGTATCACGCACTAAAGATGTTGGCTCGAGCTGTTGAAGATTACGACCATACCATTCTAGAAAAGCAAATGTGGTAGCTGATGCGTTGAGTAGAAGATCGTATGTGTTTATGAGTGCGAATATACGAACCTACGTGAAGATAACGAATATACGATTAGAATCGACTTTAATCGATAAAGTTAAAGCTGATCAAGCCTACAGACCCGGAGCTGATGAATACGAAGAAGAAGGTTCAAGAAGGCGTTATTCTAGAAGCAAGAGTCGATGAAGAGAGGAAATCTCAACCCTCAATTTAATTTGCCCATTTGATATCCTCGATCGAGTAATAACTGTGGCCTATAGACTCGCCTTACCTCCCAAGTATGTCACGTGTTCATAACGTATCGATGTTACGTAAATATGTGGACGACTCAAACCACATTATTGATTTATAACCGGACAAGATAACAGAAGATTAAACATATAAAGAGGTACCATTTAAAATCTTGGATAAGAAGGAATATATTCTACACTCAAAGGTTATACCTCAAGAGTTAGAATCTAACAAAGTGTCCTCATCTATTCGGCATACCAGGTACGTACGTAAATTTTGAGGGTGAAATTTCATAAGAAGGGGAGATTTTGAGACCCCAAATTTTACGAATAAAGATTTTATTTTCTCGAAATATTTTTTTTTTTGAATATTATGGTGTGGATTTGAGATAATGTTATAGTTGTGGGTAATATTTATAAATTTTGCAAAGTAAGCAAGTTGTTATAAAATATTCAATTGGTCGGGGAATATTCATTTTAACAGGGAATATTCGTACGACGACACAATCATTGGTGGACCCCATAAAGGAATTATTGTCGGATTAAGAAAATGACAAAAATATGTTTTTATAAAAATAACAGTAGAAATTTTATCGTTAACTGTTGAAATACCAAGTGTTAAATGTACAGTAATACGCGTGGTTGCATAGTAGCACATGGTATTGATTATTGATGCTTACATGAGAAGTCACTCAATTTTGTTAAATTATTGCTACAGTAATTATTGCATAGTATCTCACGTTATTTGATTCAATTATTGTCAATATTTTATATATTATTAAATCAATAATTGAGATGACAGAGTTATTAATATTATTATTTATAATATTGACAATGTCTAGAAGTTCTGTCAAGTAGAGGTTTGGTCACCTAATTGCGCACGAATAAGGAGAAATCCTTATTGGAAAGCCCCCTCTTTCCTGGGAACAACCTGGTTGTTAAATATTGCGAATTATAATAATGATGATAAATGTTGTTAAAAATATTGAGAGGATTTTTATGAAGTAGTTGTTATAAATTTTGCTTATTATTTGGATCCCCATTTACCCATTTTAAAATAATCGGTAGAAAGTTGTTTAGTATATATATATATATATATATATATATATATATATGTATGTATTATATTTGTGTGTTTTATTCTTATTGGATAAAGGCTTAAAATTTGCATCCGTGTGCTATCAAAACATTTATCCGTGAATTTGCAAAGATCACATGTTATATATATATATATATATATATATATATATATATATATATATATATATATATATATATATATAATATAATTTATTTAAAAAGTTTTGTTTTATTAGAATATTTTATTACATAGTCTTTGCTTAGTGAAATCAAATTTTCAACGAAATCACCAAAGAATTTGCCCATGACTTTCCCTTAACGTGTGTGCTCAAATAGTATCCTTTCCATTCTCCTATAAATAGGATGCTTATTTAGAATTACAAATCACACGTAATTAGAGAATTAGTCTTCCATAATATTAGGCGTATTTCTTTAGAGTTTTAGAAAGCTTTGAGCGTAGAAAATAGTGAAAGTTTTCTTCAAGAATATCCCGCTTATACCGGTTGGAATACTCTTCTTTTCAAGGTAAGGGATATTATTTTCGTTCAATATTCGCTTGAAATAATAATTTTTTTCCATACTTTGTATTATGTAAGTAATATTATTTTGTGTCAGATTTTAAATTCTATACTCATTTGGTTAATGTTTTGGCTTCTATACTCCATGAAATTAGTAGAATATCCTTGATATTTGCGCTTCATCCAGTATCTTTTCATGGAAATATTATTACGAGCATTCTTGATAAGTTTTAACTTTTCATGTCTGAGTACTATTCACGGGTTACTATTCCCAAAAGTACTATTCACGGGTACTATTCACGAAAGTACCATTCACCCGGAGTACTATTCATGATAAAAATTGATTCGTTTTCGGTCCAAATTATGTTTCGTACAATATTATTCTTGAATTTTACTCCACAAAGCATTATCATGTTGACAATTTGGACGTTATGGATTTCTGGATAAATTAAATTATAAATCTTTAAAAATTTATCCTTGAACTTGTTTTATTGAATTCTTATATTATTGTCATCATCCTCATTTTTTATTATGTTGAAAGTCAATACGGCTGTAGTGCGTAGATGAACTTGGTATGATTATGACGAGGATTATTGGTATAATCATGACCGTAATGTTACAAATGATGTGGTAAAAGTCCTCATTGGCCCGTAGTTCATTGATGGACAGTTATTGGCATGATGACCATTGATGAAAACACGAATATCTTTGGCCCGTAGTGCATGGATAATTTGTGGTTGTGATACTAATGAATATCCTTGGTCGTAAGTGAGGGGATGATGCGGATTATTTATTGTCGAGTCTCAAATGATAAAAGTGATGAAAAACCTTTTAAATCATAGAAGATAGTTGATTTTATTCTCTACTTGACTCTTCTAATGAATTGCTTGTTCTGTTGCAGTTAAACTTGATGTTTGTTATATTTTATCAGTTTAACACTATTAAAGGCTAACGATAAATTATTCTGCATTATCTTAGTCATAATATTTCTTATTGGGCTAGTTGAACTCACCCTTTTTCTTTCATTGTTCTCTTCAGGAAATGAGATTGTAGCCGTGACTGGTCGGGGAATAGAGTGACGGTCCAGATGATAACATTAGTATTTCTCACTATTCTATGAAATAGTGTGATAATAAATATATAAAGGGCTCCTTTTGAGTTGAATACTGTCTAGAAGACAATATTCGTATTAAAACTCTCAGTTTATGTTTTGTCATATTTTACACGACATTTGTATTATTAAGTTGTATTTGAATTTTGTACCATGTATTTGACGACTCAAGATGGGTGATGTATACCTATTTTGGGGGCGTCACTTTGAAGCACTGCACTACATTCTTAAGTCAAGGCTACTATCTCAAAGTCTTATAGCCTTTTCTTCCCTGACAAGATACCCTTCATGAACTTTGAATTACTTGGCATCTACATTCCAATGCCTCTCTGAAAGGTATATCAATCAGTAGCTTTTTAAACACCTCCAAAAACTCGTTGAATTATTTGTCTTCCCTTTGTTTCTTCTAGTCTCTGGTTTCTCAGTTGACTCTTTACTATTTTTCTCTATTTTCCTCTGTTCAGAACCTTCTTGAACCAAACTATCATCAGAAATCTTTTCTTCATCGCGCGGCCGCACGTCTTCCCTATGTAAAAGTGGCGTGGGCGCACCATCCTACAATCTTGCAATCTACTTCCCAGATCTGAGAGTTATGGCCTGACACTGTTCTTTACCCTCCCTTATTGGATTAGCTTCTGTTGTACTTGGCAAGGTCCCTTGTGGTCTGTTGTTGAGCATACTGGCCATTTGACCTATCTGTCTCTCCAAATTTTTAATAGCCACTGCTTGGCTCTTGATCATTACCTCGGTATTTGCCATGTATTTCATCATCGTCTCCTCCATTTCTGACTTCTTCTCTAGTTAAGGTGCAGGTAGTGGATGATGTTGTGGTTGCTGTTGAAATCCATGTGGGTAGGCTTGTTTTGGTGCATACTGCTGATGAGATGATTGTGAATGAAACTGATGTTGTGGTTGAAACTGTTGATTATTTTGATTATTGCTCTAGCTCAAATTGGGATGGTTGTGGTTGTTGGGGTTGTTGGAATTCTGGAACTGATTTCGATTCCTCTGATAGTTGCTCACATACTATAAAGATTCTGAACTGATAGGACAATGATCAGTTGAATGTGACCCCGCATATATCTCACACACAAAAGCAACTATCTTCACTTTACTTTCTGCCAACGAATCAATCTTCTTTTCCATAGATGCTATCTGAGCTGACAACTGTGTGATAACATCCATCTCTAACAATCCCGCAACTTTGGGTTGTAGCATTCTGGCCTTAGGATTTTGAAAGTTATTTGCTGCCATAGTCTCTATAAGATTGTAAGCCTCTTCATAACTTTTAGACCATAAGGCTCTTCCTACAGCAGCATCCACAATCGGCTTTGACTGTCATCCCAGTCCATTATAAAAAGCATTAATCACTATCCAATCTTGCATTCCATGATGGGGACATTTCCTTAGCATCTCTTTATAGTGTTCCCATGCTTCGTACAATGATTCACCTTGTTGTTGCTCAAACTGGGAAATTGTTGTCCTCATTTTTGCAGTCTTAGCCATTGGAAAAAATTTGGCCAAGAACTTTTTTGCTAAGTCCTCCCAAGTGGTAATAGATCCTGATGGTAAAGAGTGGAGCTAACTTCTAGCCTTGTCCCATAAAGAGAATGGAAACTGTGACGCCCCCAAATCCAGGTCCCTTCGAACCTCGAATCTGGTCCGCCACGATACTACTATCGTTAAACTATTATATCTTTTATTCATAACTTAAATGAATATAACCTTGATTATTACAATTTAGAATATAAATTCTTTCCATATCCAAGATCTATGTATAATGACCCCAAACTATTATAAGTTTCAAATCTTGGTCATTTACTATTCTCATTACATCATATTTGATGTTATATAAATATGCGGAATAATTTAAACTTTTCAATCTCCTTTGAAAATAAATCTTTTATTGATATCTTAACTTGAATCAATTACAAATTCCTGAATCAAATTATGTTATGATTCCTTATATTCGAATTATTGTATAAAGATTTACATCTCAATTCGAATTTCACTATGTATCGCCTAGTACAACTTTACAACTTAACATGTATTACACATTATAAACTATTATCATGTACATCTACTAGAACCTAAACATGGTTAAAGAGCATCTAGTAAATAATAAATCAATCTCCTTCGATACAATTGAACTTTATCAATCAAGTAGCACGTAACCTTTACCGTGTATCCTTAACCTACAAAAGTGGTTATTTGCAAGGGTGAGCTCGACAACCCAGCAATTCTAACAGTTTTCATGCAGCACGTAGCATATAATAACATATACAGTTCATGCATTCATAATTGATCAATATTTACTATGCATATTACTTCTCACATAATAGGCATAGACGTTTATATCACAAGCATATCATCAAAGATCAAGTTTCACATTTCATACATATCTCATATGCATTTCATATATATACATCAACATTCTCATGGCATAATATAACTAGCAGTTATGGAATTCATATAACAAATAGGAACTGAAAGACTTGCCTGATTCGTAGTTTATCAACTACGACTTAACTGCTTACAGTTATCCGCACTTTGTGTATTCCTATACAGTTATATAATCAGGGATTCATATCCATTAGTCACATATTTCATACATTCTTAATGTAATAATAATGTTACATTGTTCTTTAACTAGGTTCGTAAGACCTACACTTCACTTTCTCATCATATGCTTAGAATAGCTAGGTATGTCTAGGTATACCTTAACCACTCGTATATGACATCAACATTCATATATAGCTACCACACACTTGACTCACTAGGTGTTCGACACATTTAAAACTAATAGGTAAGTCCGAATGTATGCATAAATGTTTAACTTAGTTGTAATTTCATACCACATCACCTATTCTATATTCTCATAGCACACATCAGATGGTAATACATCACAAATTCAAACAACGTGTCATTACATCATCTCTTGAAAACATTGCTTTGGACTTGAACATTTTGAAAGTCTTAATTAACATTCATCTTTATCACATAACATACTTCTTAACACATTACATAACATACTGATCATATATAGTAATTATACAAGCATGCTTAAAACATCAGATCCAAAATAGAACCTAATTCAAATCTAGGAGATGCAAGTAATTGCTGCCTATCCGAGCTTAGGGATGGGCAATTTGTATATCCCTGGCCGCACTCAAGACTGAGCTTTGCACTTCCTGTTTTCAGTCCATACTTTAATATACTTAAGACACTTACACTTAACATGCATACACGCTAGAGGTCTTTACATACTTGTATGAACATTTAAAGTTCAACCTTATATGTTAGAGACTTTAGTTTAGGATTTCCATGAATCAAAACCAAATAGGATTATGAAATTACTAGGTGTACTAATTAGCCTTATGTTCTCATAAAGAGGTCACATAATCTTTACTACACATGCTCGTACATATTCACATCTTTTACTCGTAGCTATCATCGTTTAACACTTTAAAACATGCTTTAACCTCATGCTTGGTTTACTTCCGTTATGTTTAACATATAAGACTTATGTTTAGTGACATAATGAAACCTAAAATGGCATTTCAAGCCTTTAAAAACTAAATACTCATATGTAATACAACTTAAGTTTGAAAACATGCTCGAGGTTGCCTTTGAAATCATTTTTCATGAATGATGCGACATAGCACATATAAATCATATCTAGGGATATTCTAGACATATCATGACATATAAATCCTTTAGAATATAGATATCCATGTGATGCAACTAGATTATAAAAATATGTTCAAGTTTACTTTTGAAACCATTGTAGACTTGAACAATACCATTCAATACATACAAGACAACTTCAAAGCTCTAAACATACATAGTCAAGTCATGTTATCATGCTCGCAAGGTCAGAGTTTAAATCATACAGTAGTCATAAATGTTAGTTCACTATGCTAAACTTTTTCTTGAAAAACTTCTCTACACAAAACCTATTAACTTGGTCATGAACAAAGGAACAATGAATCACATGTCTTGCTCGTTTATATGTAAAATCAGTTATGTATATAGACCACTAAGCTTAAAATTTGCAGAACATGAACTTTAACAAAGTTTGTTTTCAAAACTAAAAGTCCTTGTTAAAGATCTTCTACCAAATCATGTTAATCTTAGTAAAACATGCTCACTTAGCATAATATACTTATACATACACATTACACATGCTTGCATGCTAGTTTAAGCCGAAATGATTACCTAGCATTGATCAGATTTGAAAATAGAAAGACAAGTGATATCAGAACCGTAATTTGTGTTGCACCTCGGCCTGATAATTATGGTAAAATGCGGCAGTGCTGTGTTTAGGTGCGTGTATAAACTCTGTTTTGCAGAGTCTTAGCCAACTTGATTTCAACGATTTAAACTTTCTCCAATTCATTATTAAAGAGTTCATACAACATAGCAAACTTCTTAAACACATTATAACATGTTAATTCATATCAATTGACATATGAATTCGTGAAATTCCAAATATTAAACCAAACAAATTTCAAGAACTTAATTAGAATTTATACCTTCTTGAGCTTAACTTGGACCTCCTACACTCTGCGTATACTCTTATAGTAGCTCATCACTCAAACTCAGACAATTAGACTATCAAGCAATTTCCATCAACACCAAAAACTGAATTTAAGCTTTCATTTATAGAAGAAGCTTGGACTAGACAATGGCATTACACAAGATTGGGGTCCATGGTGGGAGGAAACAAAGGTTCATGAAGGGTGGTTCAACAACTCCATACCAACCACTTAGCTAGTAATTATCATCTATTCCATAGCCACTTGGAGAATACGTAAATGGAGTTTCTAGGTCACTGTTCATGTCTTTTGTGACACTTAATTTGGGACATAGAGAAAATATCTCAGCATTTGGTCATGTAAAGCTTGGTTTGATCCTTTTAAATTCCCATAATGTAATATTAAGGTACAATTGTTACCATATTAGGAATTTAAAGTTAAGTTTTATACTCACATCATATAATCCATGTACATTAAATACATGCAATAAAATAACACAGTTAGGGATTATTGTCCGGGTAGTTCCATAATTATCTCTAATACTCACATAACTACATTACAACCTTATTTAATATTAATGTTTTTTTTTAAACATTGAATTTCCTTTCCAGTTTCTAGAATACACATATATTTAATCATTTCTGTACTACAACTTCATATGATACCATCATGCTACTAGGTACCTCATATTAACATAATGTACTCTTATCCTATGTTTTATTCATGTCACGGATATAACATTAATGTACCAACTCAATGTTATAGTAGAATTTAACCAACTCAATCGAACACTAGTGTAAATTTGAGCGATTTATCTTCTTTGGACGACGCATTGTAAATTGCCGCACTACGATGAAGAGCAAGACCTGGTTTAGCTTCAAACCAGTGTCAACTTTTATCGCCACACTCGTTTACACGATACGAATTAATGTCGACATGAGTTATATTAACTATCTAAAAGTGTATTCATTACTTATGTGAATTCACATAATCATACCCGATTAATCTTCCTAATTCTCTTTTAACTCACTTAGTGAATTTACTCATTTCACAGTATGCTACACAAGGCATTTCATAATTCTCATTGTCAATTCCACACTTCTCAATACGTATTAAACTAGTGTAACTCAATTGAATTAATCAACTTACACAACATTAATACTTATATAATACCACTTAATTATCCAATAATTAATCCGGGTTAATTAATTAAACCTTATCCAAATCCATTCATGGATAACTTAATCATCATTTAAGATTATTATTATCCTTATGAGTCCTTAATACCCATTACTTGAATTTTAATTTCACTGGCGATTTTACAGACCGGCCAGCAATTGCTTTGGTCATAAACTTAATAATGGCGCAAATTGCGCCATACCAAATTCTCAGGCAGACAAGTTCTGCATTAGCAAAACTGAAACCTTACACTTCTAAATACTTTACACATCCTCCTCGAGTGTTAACTCGTCTAACATTAATCCTCTCTTAGGTTTCACACCATTGGTTACTATTTTCCTTAACAATTTAAGGATCACGCTTTGAGTTCTAAACTCTATTTTCCCTCATTAGTTTAACCAACTATACATCTTCTTTATGGTTTCATACCACCAATAACACCACACTTGAATATAACACATACCTGCATACCTTTAGTCTTCACTTCTCGCCGTGTATCAATTTACTCATTAAATCTCTAATCACTTTTAAGGTATATCGATTCTCTTCTCTTGTCAAGCACGTACATATATACAAGTCCAAACCTAACACACCTCGAGTCTTTAATAGTATTCAGTATAGTACACTGAGTGGTTTCCCACAAACAACCAACAAATCAGTTTCCGTCTCGTCTACACTATTTTCACAATAAGTTAGATCGGTTACCAATTCGTATATACCTCCGCTCTCTGAAGGAATCGTTTAGCCCAGCTCCTATACATCAACAATTAAAGAGTAAGATTGTACTACCTTAGACTTGATATTCACTCGTACATATGCTCAAGAAATTGGTGATTATCAAAGATATTTTAATGTCACCAACTTATTACAATAAAATAATTCTATAAATTATTTAATGTCGATAGATAAATCTTATCCATCTTCATATAACTTCATCTCTACAATTTCTAAAAAATATATAATAATGATATATATTTATTAAACACAACATTACTTATTACATAGCTCATATTACCCTATGTAACACAATACCACATACCTCGTAACACATTATATATTTTTATTTGAACCCTTCACATGCCTTAAGAATTTTATTCACTAAATTCTTATTTTAATATTTTAAAAAATTCGGGTTCTTACATCATCTCCCCCTTATAAGGATTCCGTCCTCGGAATCACCGAAACCTCCTCTACTCGGTGCTATTTCAAAAGAATAACTTTATCCGTTCTTTTTTTGTAAGTTTCATTATAACTTGCTCACTTGCATTCTACCACATTTTTCTTTCTAAGGAACACTCTACTTACTACTTTCATCACACAGAAGAATAAGAGTCTTCCACGATTTTTCAATAATCGGGAAGTAGTATGAATAACTCAGATTCCAAATTATGCTGAGGGGTCACACTAGACCGTGAACTAGTGCTTCATCACAATCCTTCGCACTGCAAACTAGAGTGTTTCAATCACAAAGACTGAAAACACCCTCCACACATACCCCAGGTGGCCAGCCTATTGTACCACTATATTGGGCCGCAACGTAGTGTTTTATAACGACTATATACGTTACGCTTGGAACCATTGTCCTCGAAAACATGTCCCCTTATAGGGTTGTTCACCTCAGCTTTTTCCACATCCGAATCTGCACCAGAGCAAGATGGTTTGGCATAATTACTCAAGAACGCTTGAATTCCACAAATATTTTTCAAACAGTCGTCTAGCCGAATCAAATAGCTTAGACTTCTATCAACAACTATGACATCAATCGAATAATTTGGCCAACTTAATTGACCTCCTTCATAATTTAAAAGAAAACCAAAAATTCTTTTTTTTATGACGTCATGATACCGTACTTGATTAGTAGTACATTTAGGATTCCGTCATTATGTGACTTTGTTATACTACATCGTACTAAATTTAGCTAACGATCATTCGATTACAACCAACACTAGTTTCAACTGCATTGAAGACTCCATCATTTACCATTTTTACACCATACCAAATGATGTAAATGGTCAGAAATACATTTTGAAAATTTTCAAATCATTTTGTCTTAGCTGAAACAATTAGCATAGACATATGGATAACTGTATTGTTTTTAAAACATCATTAGTTCAATCACATGATCCAAAGTTTTTCAAGAAAACTGAAATGCCAACATTAGCACGAAGTCAATAAATTTTGAAAATCTAGCAGAGCTAGAAGATTTAAAAAAAATCCATGTTTCTCCATCAACTTTACTCTATTGCTTCATTCTATCAATCTTTAACACCATCAATGCTTACTATACTAAAATTTCTAACTTCATAACATATACATATCTGATATAGTTCATCAAACTTACCACACTTTGGAAATTCAGGAACATGCCACAATTATATGAGTTTAAGAACTTACCCTAGTCAGACCATAGGCGTCCTTTCACTGAGGGGTTCAGAAACATTTCATATAATGATGAGTTCTGAACGTACCATAAGTATGAATTTTAAGAACTCGCAACTTAACCTTATATTCTCTAACTATAACCTATCTATCTGTTATACACATGAGAAAAGAATCACCTTCTCAACAGGTATATAACAAATAGCGCAACACAAACATTTCAATGATTATCAGTGTCAGAACTAAGTGGTTTTTACACCACGCACAATTCCCCGCCCACACAAGGAATCATACAACTCAGCTACTGACACGGGTCCTCAATTGAAATCCCACTTAACTCTATCTTACACTTTACTTGATACGAATTCTTCGTATCTCATCACATACAACTCCTCATGAGTTCATATCGTACCATTTCATAGTACATTCTCTTATAACATCAATCTATACACACTTAGTTATTACAGACTATTTATCACTTTATAGCTCATTCTGATCATGTCGTGATCATCGGTTTACCTTAGGGTTCTTTCCCTATTATCAACAAAACTTCACTCGAGTTCATTCTGATTATTTTTGTCATATTCATCTTATAGACATCATCTTAACACTTTTATTACCGGAGTTAGGAAACTCCTAATATCTCATTCTCTAGATAATTCAAGATTCTTCTTTGAATCTTCACTTATATATTTTTAATCTTTATCTTTCTCTCTCTAACGTTATAGCCTAAGGTACACTTACCTAAAGTTTATAACCTATAGCTTTGATACCAACCTGTGACGCCCCAAAATCCAGGTCCATTCGAACCTCGAATCTGGTCCGCCACGATACTACTATCGTCAAACTATTATATCTTTTATTCATAACTTAAATGAATATAACATTACTTATTACAATTTAGAATATAAATTCTTTCCATATACAGGATCTATGTATAATGACCCCAAACTATTATAAGTTTCAAATCTTGGTCATTTACTATTCCTGTATTACATCACATTCGATGTTATATAAATATGCGGAATAATTTAAACTTTTTCAATCTCCTTTGAAAATAAATCTTTTATTGATATCTTAACTTGAATCAATTACAAATTCCTGAATCAAATTATGTTATGATTCCTTATATTCGAATTATTGTATAAAGATTTACATCTCAATTCGAATTTCACTATGTATCGCCTAGTACAACTTTACAACTTAACATGTATTACACATTATAAACTATTATCATGTACATCTACTAGAACCTAAACATGGTTCAAGAGCATTTAGTTAAATAATAAATCAATCTCCTTCGATACTATTGAACTTTATCAATCAAGTAGCGCGTAACCTTTACCATGTATCCTTAACCTATAAAAGTGGCTATTTTGCAAGGGTGAGCTCGACAGCCTAATAATTCTAATAGTTTTCATGCAGCACGTAGCATATAATAACATATATACAGTTCATGCATTCATAATCGATCAATATTTACTACGCTTGTTACTTCTCACATAACAGGCATAGAGGTTTATATCACAAGCATATCATCAAAGATCAAATTTCACATTTCATACATATCTCATATGCATTTCATATATATACATCAACATTCTCATGGCATAATATAACTAGCAGTTATCGAATTCATATAACAAATAGGAACTGAAAGACTTGCCTGATTCGTACTTTATCAACTATGACTTAACTGCTTATACTTATCTGCACTTCGTGTATTTCTACACAGTTATATAATCATGGATTCATATCCATTAGTCACATATTTCATACATTCTTAATATAATAATAATGTTACATTATTCTTTAACTATGTTCATAAGACCTATACTTCACTTTCTCATCATATGCTTAGAATAGCTAGGTATGTCTAGGTATACCTTAACCACTCGTATATAACATCAACATTCATATATAGCTACCACACACTTGACTCACTAGGTGTTTGACACATTTAAAACTCATAGGTAAGTCCAAACGTATGCATAAATGTTTAACTTAGTTGTAATTTCATACCACATCACCTAATCTATATTCTCATAGCACACATCAGATGGTAATACATCACAAATTCAAACAACGTGTCATTGCATTATCTCTTGAAAACATTCCTTTGGACTTTAACATTTTGAAAGTCTTAATTAACATTCATCTTTATCACATAACATGCTTATTAACACATTACATACCATACTGATCATATATAGTAATTACACAAGCATGCTTCAAACATCAGATCCAAAACAGATTCTATTTCAAACTGTAGGATGGCAAGATTACGCGCTCTATCGAGCTTAGGGATGGTCATTGTTAATTACTTGTCCCCCCTGCCTCAACAAGTGAGCTTTGCACTTCCTGTTTTCATTCCATACTTTAATATACTTAAGACACTTACACTTAACATGCATACACGCTAGAGGTTTTTACATACCTGTATGACCATTTCAAGTTCAACCTTATATGTTAGAGACTTTAGTTTAGGATTTCCATGAATCAAAACCAAATAGGGTTATGAAATCACTAGGTGTACTAATTAGCCTTATGTTCTCATAAACAGGTCACATAATCTTTACTACACATGCTCGTACATATTCACATCTTTTACTCATAGCTATCATCTTTTAACTCTTTAAAACATGCTTTAACCTCATGCTTGGTTTACTTCCATTGTGTTTAACCTCATGCTTGGTTTACTTCCATTATGTTTAACATATAAGACTTATGTTTAGTGACATAATGAAACATAACATGGCATCTAAAGCCTTTAAAAACTAAATACTCATATGTAATACAACTTATGTTTGAAAACATGCTCGAGGTTGCCTTTGAAATCATTTTTCATGAATGATGCGACATAGCACATATAAATCATATCTAGGGATATTTTAGACATATCATGACATATAAATCCTTTAGAATATAGATATCCATGTGATGCAACTAGAATCTAAAAATATGTTCAAGTTTACTTTTGAAACCATTGTAGACTTGAACAATGCCATTCAATACATACAAGACAAATTCAAAGCTCTAAACATCCATAGTCAAGTCATGTTATCATGCTCGCAAGGTCAGAGTTTAAATCATATAGTAGTCATGCATGTTAGTTCACTATGCTAAGCTTTTTTTTGAAAAACTTCTCTACACAAAGCCTAATAACGTGGTCATAAACAAAGGAACAATGAATCACATGTCTTGCTCATTTATGTGTAAAATCAGTCATGTATATAGACCACTAAGATTAAAATTTGCAGAACATGAACTTTAACAAAGTTTGTTTTCAAAACTAAAAGTCCTTGTTAAAGATCTTCTAACAAATCATGCTAATCTTAGTAAAACATGCTCACATAGCATAATATACTTATACATAAACATTACACATGCTTGCATGCTAGTTTAAGCTGAAATGATTGCCTAACATTGATCGAGTTGAAAAGCAGATAGACGGTGATCTCGAAGCAGAATCTAATTTACTGCTGCGCCTCGATACAATTATGCAAATTGTTGCCCGTGCTAGGTTCAAAAGTGTGAGCGGACTCTATTTTGCACAGTCTTAGCCAACTTGATTTCCAACGATTTAAACTTGCTCCAATTCATTATTAAAATGTTCATACAAGATAAAAAACTTCTAAAACACATTATAACATGTTAATTCAAATATATTGACATATGAATCCATGAAATTCCAAATATTAAACCAAACCCATTTCAAGAACATAATTAGAATTTATACCTTCTTGAGCTTAACTTAGACCTCTTACACTCTGAGTATACTCCTATTGTAGCTCAGCACTCAAACCTAGACAATTAGACTATCAAGCAATTTCCATCAACACCAAAAACTAAATTTAAACTTTCATTAATAGAAGAAGCTTGGACTAGACAATGGCATTACAAAAGATTGGGGTCCATGGTGTAATGGGAGAAAACAAAGGTTCATGAAGGGTGGTTTAACAACTCCATACCAACCACTTAGCTAGCAATGATCATCTATTACATAGCCACTTGGAGAATACGTAAAGGGAGTTTCTAGGTCACTGTTCATGTCCTTTGTGACACTTAATTTGGGACATAGAGAAAATATCCCAGCATTTGGTCATGTAAAGCTTGGTTTGTTCCGTTTAAATTCCTATAATGTAATATTAAGGTACAATTGTTACCATATTAGGAATTTAAAGATAAGTTTTATTCTCACATCATATAATCCATGTATATTAAATACATGCAATAAAATAACACAGTTAGGTATTATTGTCCGGTAGTTCCATAATTATCTCTAATACTCACATAACCACATTACAACCTTATTTAATATTAATGTTTATTTAAACATTGAATTTCCTTTCTAGTTTCTAGAATACAAAGATATTTAATCATTTCTGTACTACAACTTCATATGATACCATGGTGCTACTAGGTACCTCATATTAACATAATGTACTCTTGTCCTATGCTTTATTCATGTCACACATATAACATTAATGTACCAACTCAATGCTACAGTAGAATTTAACCAACTCAATCGAACACTAGTAAATTTGCACGATTTGTATCTTCTGGGAGAATGGTAGCATGCACCACTACCTGCCAGAGCCAAGACTGGTTTAGCTTCAAGCCTAATGTCAACTTTTATCACCCCACTCGTTTACACGACACGAATTAATGTCCACATGAGTGATATTACCTATCAAAAAGTGTATTCATTACTTATGTGAATTCACATAATCATACCCGATTAATCTTCCTAATTCTCTTTTAACTCATTTAGTGAATTTACTCATTTCACATTATGCTACACAAGGCATTTAATAATTCTCATTGTCAATTCCACACTTCTCAATACATATTAAACTAGTGTAACTCAATTGAATTAATCAACTTACACAACATTAATACTTATATAATACCTCTTAATTATCCAATAATTAATCCAGGTTAATTAATTAAACCTTATCCAAATCCATTCATGGATAACTTAATCATCATTTAAGATTATTATTATCCTTATGAATTCTTAATACTCATTACTTGAATTTTAATTTCAAAACAAATCGATTTTTTAGGCCAAAGTAGCAATTGCGTTGGTCATAGCAAAATTCTCGAGGCGCATAAGTTACGCATTAGCGTAATCGAAACCTTACACTTCTAAATACTTTACACATCCTCCTCGAGTGTTAACTCGTCTAGCATTAATCCTCTCTTTGGTTTTACACCATCGGTTACTATTTTCCTTAACAATTTCCCTCATTAGTTTAACCAACTATACATCTCCTTTATGGTTTCATACCACCAATAACACCACACTCGAATATAACACATGCCTACATACCTTTAATCTTCACTTCTCGCCGTGTATCAATTTACTCAATAATTTTCTAATCAGTTTTAAAGGTATATCGATTCTCTTCTCTTGTCAACCACGTACATATATACAAGTCCAAACCTAACACACCTCGAGTCTTTAATAGTATTCAGTATAGTACACTGAGTGGTTTCCCACAAACAACCAACAAATCAGTTTCCGTCTCGTCTACACTATTTTCACAATAAGTTAGATCGGTTACCAATTCGTATATACCTCCGCTCTCTGAAGGAATCGTTTAGCCCAGCTCCTATATGTCAACAATTAAAGAGTAAGATTGTACTACCTTAGACTTGATATTCACTCGTACATATGCTCAAGAAATTGGTGATTATCAAAGATATTTTAATGTCACCAACATATTACAATAAAATAATTCTATAAATTATTTAATGTCGATAGATAAATCTTATCCATCTTCATATAACTTCATCTCTACAATTTCTAACAATTATATAATAATGATATATATTTACTAAACACAACATTACTTATTACATAGCTCATATTACCCTATGTAACATAATACCACATACCTCGTAACACATTATATGTTTTTATTTGAATCCTTCACATGACTTAAGAATTTTATTCACTAAATTCTTATTTTAATATTTTCTAAAAATTCGGGTTCTTACAGAAAGAATCTAAGCCTGATTGTATCTTCTAACACTCAATTGTACTTGAAAGTGTCACATATATGTATGAAGCTCAATAAGTGCTTGTTAAGGTCATCATGTGCAAGACCCCTAATTAGATCAATTCTCGCACCATTTGTATAGTGCTCAGCTTTATCTCAAAAGTGTTGGCTGCTATAGCTAGCCTCACGATGCTCGACTGTAACCCATTTATATTCGGCTTTGAGTAATCTCTTAAGGCCTTGTGTTCCTCTCTTTGCTTTTCTACTGCCATGTTGGATGTTGAAGTTTTAAAATTTACTTGTATATTCCTCTGTACTCTCGTTTTCCAACCTCTGCCGTTGATATTGTCCTGTGCGGGCACCAATTCAGAGTTTGTTGATCGTGTGTGCATAAAATGTTTACAAGTACCTGAAATACAAACAAAAACAAAATAGAAATAAGATAAGAATAGAATTGTTTAAGTCACACAAATTTAGCTTTAGTTGATGACGACAATATTAAAAATAAACGCCTTTCCCCAGCAACGACACCAAAAACTTGTTGCCTCCTTTTTGGTTTACAAAAATGGACTCTAACTTATGCAAGTATACATGGGTCAACAAGTAGTATAGAGTAAGAAAAGAATCGATCCACGGAGAAAGGTGATAAATCTAAATTATCATGCAACAACTTAATCACTATTTTTATATGCTCAAACTATCAATCAATAAATGAATTTATATTTAAATTAATTATCAACACAATAAATAAATATTATTAAGAGGAAGTAATCAAATTTGAAGATATGGGATTCTAATATCATCTAATGCTTCATCTAAAATGTATGCCTCACGTTATGTATATTATTAAATATGGAAAGCTAGTCGAGAGCACATAAGTGAAACACGACCAATTTTCAATAAACTATGCCCAATTTACACAAAACCCACAATTGATAGAATTCATGCAAGCATCACAAATACTAAACTCACTATATTCCTATGTGAATTTACAGCAAATATGATTTAAGCTCAAGCTCTCTTAATGACTACAAATGATGAAACGGTATATGCATATCCAAGTCACGAATCACAAAGCCTAACACAAATAAGCCTTATGAACATATGCCATTATGGTCTAATCTATACTTATATTTCATTTTCCAAATCCATACAAGCAACTAGTGTGAATGGTGATCAAGCATTCATACATTTAGCACAACCATAATGGGCAATCCAATATCAAATATGCAACATCACAATCAGTCATACATATTTAAACCACGCATTAAAATCCATTAGAATCCCATAATGGATTTTAGTTCATTTCTGAACCAAAGACCATTATTGGATTGAAGCAAAACATGAAATTAAGAAATGCGATCAATAGATATAAGAGAAATGATAGAACAAATCTGATAATCTTTTTTGCAAAGTATGTTTCCAGGTTTATTCTAATCCACAAGAAATCTCCAGAATTGAAAACTAATATTATTCAGCAATCTAATTAAATAGAGAAGCTTGAAGGCTATGGAAATGCTTCAAGCCCTCCTCAAAGTAGTTTAAATCTAATAATAATAATAATAATAATAATAATAACTCTAAAAACGCGTACCGGTACCAACCTTATCATCTCAGATGAGCAAAACACGCTCAAATTCAAATTATAAAAAGTAAACATTTTTAAACTGATAAAGACTCGCGCAGCCGCGTAGCATTATAGTGCAATTCAGGCGTGGACGAGTATTGAATTCTCTAGCGTATGCATATCACGGGCGTGCCCTGATCCTTTGTTACTGAAGCACGGCCGCGCTGTATGAATTTTTGCTTCTGTATTCTCTTTGTCGCGGGCGCGCCATGGTAAGGTTATATAATATGTGGCAGCGCGGCCGCGCTGCTGCTGCTTCTTGTTTGTTGTTTGCTTGCTACTTCTCTTCTTCTTATTTGCTCTTCATTCCTTCTCTTCTTCACTTCACCATGTCAATAACCCTCTAGGTGTTCTCCTCATTTGATGTACTTTAGCTACTCTTCATTCTAGCTCAATTCCATCATGCCATGTTAATGCCATTCCATGCTATTCCATGTTTTTCCTTGCCATTCCATGCCTTAAGTTGTTATAGGAGTTCCAGCTATGCACACTAAAAAATAGACACAAAAAGCAACTAAAACATACTAAAAATACTCAAGTTGAACACAATTCCAGTGAGTTGGTAACCAATAAGTAAGTATAAAACCTACTTATCAAGGGACTCCCCATACTTAGGGTGATCAGCCCTTCGTACCATGTATTTTGCACAAACATCTAAACGCTTACACGTAATAAATCCACTATAATAAGGTTGTTCTTCTCAGTTTTAGAATACAAGTCCGCACCAAAGTAAGTTTGGTTTGGATAAGCTTTAAGGGTAATTTAGAGTTCAACGAACATCAACTAAGGATTAGTTGAATCAAAACTTAATAATATTTCAAGGTTTTGATAACAACATGTTATGGAATAGTTATGAGCCACAATTGAATAAACATAATGAATCAAAGTCATGTTGAAGGAATAAACTTAAAAGCATTGAAAGATATATTAAACCTTGCTTAAGCAATAATAATAAGCTAAGGTTACGTTCTTTTTCAATAAAGAGACCGAATTAAAAACTTTGTTCAATATAAGAGTAGGTTTAGGAATAGGAACTTGTTCAATAAAGATACAACTTGAACATTCGTAATTAATTTTGTGACAACCCGAATTTTTATAAATTATTAAAATAAGAATTTAATAATTAAAATTTTTATTATGAGATGTTTTGAGTTTGAGTATGTATATATCGTCTTATATATATTGAAATATATGATGCGGTGAAGAGAAATATATATTCATATATTGGGAAAAGTGAGGTTTAATAGTTAAGTTAACTATTGGAGGAATTAAATGAATTTAGTAATTAATTTTAAATATTTATTGAATTAAATAAATATTTTAATTTATTTATTTATTGAGAGATAAATAAATGGTTGATAAAATTGTGGTGAATTAATTTAGTAACTAAATTGATTAATATAAATTAAATTGAATAATGTTAATTTTATTTGAAGGATTTAATTTATGAAAATAATTAAATTAAATCAATTGATTAATATTTAAGAAAATAATTAAATTAAATAAAATGTTGTTTTGATCTAATTTATTAATTAAATTATATATGTAAAGATTTATTAAGTCTATTACAATGGGAATTATAATTATAAGTATGAGTTAATTAAATTAATTTAATGGTGTGTCATGAAACTATATAATATAAAGATTATTAAAATAATCTAGTTTGAGGGATAGGTGGTAGCCAAACAAGGCCTTGTGGCCTTTGACTTACTGTAACTTACGCCTATTGATTTTGCTAACTGATATTCACGATTATCAGTTGGCTTATTTTTTATTTCACATATTCTTCTACAGCCTTAGAGCAGAGTTTAGAGAAGAGAGCTTGGAAGCAAGAGAGAGAGAGTTCTCTGTGATTTTCAAGAGGAAGGAGGGAAATTTCTAAACCTAATCATCATCTTTTTGCTAGCAAATAATCAAAGGAACAAGGTATAATTTATTCTAGTGTAAACCCTTGTTTTTGAAATTTTATTGCTAATTCATGTTGGATTGATATATATATTTGTATATACGGATTATAAACTGATAATCATCATATATGAGTGATTGTTTAAGTATCAAACACGAGAAATTGGGATTATAGGAATGAATTGGAATAACAATGTTTATGTATGAAAAATGGCTTAAGAAAGTATAAAATTTCATGTTTAATATGTGTTATAATCTGTAAATTGATGTTGGATTATGTTATTATGTGAAGAAATGAAAACAACATAGTTTAAATCATGTCAATTGATTAAGAAACGAAGTCGTAGTGATCAAATTCGCTAGAGATGTTAAAACATGAAAATAGAGTATGAACATGTGTTTTGGGTCAAATTTTAGGTTGGATAATGTTTTTATAAATTGTTAGAATTATATTACATTGTAGTTCTATAAATTACGAATCAATAGAATCAAAAACGGACTAATTTGGATGTGTATAACTCAAGTTATGAAGATTAGTAGGAGAAAAAGGGTCAAAAATCGCGAAGAACAGTAGCTTCAGGTCCCGTTTTTGCTAATGGGCACAGCTGCGTTGTGCTCTAAGTCATTTGGGGCGCATCTGCGCTGTGCCCAAGGCTTAATTGGGCGCAGCTGCGCCCAAAGTATGTTAGGTGTGACTACTTTGACCTGTTTTAGTAAAATAGGCATAACTTTTTCATACGAATTCTGATTGGGTTGATTCAAGATGATCCGAAACCAGAACGAATGGACCTACAACTTTTATTCTTTAAGTTTGTCAATTTGAAGTCGTTAACAGTAGTCAAAATGGTCATCTTTAGGACTGTTGTGTTTTCGGAGGCAATTAAAGGGCGTCGGGCATACACGTTTGCAAGTGTAGTGCTCTTGATGATAAAAGATGTTGTTCTAAGTTATAGAACATGAATATTATGAAGTATAATGATGCTTAACATTAATAAATAATATATTACATAAGTTGAATATGCATACTAAGCACACAAAAGAGAGACAAATTGGGCGTGTGATGAATAAACGTCGAAACGCCGTGATAAGTGATAATGAACGTAAAAAGTGTTTTAAATCAAATGAAATGAATATAATAAGATATTGAATAGTGTTAATATAAAACCAATAAGTAGTCCTAGCAAGACTTAAGCACTTGAATGAACTTCGAATATAAAATACAGTGAGATATAAGTTGAAAGTTAACATAATAAAATTGAACAATGTGTATATATAATAGGAAGGGTTATGAGATGTAGAGTAATGTTTACATTACAACTACTATGCATTGTTATGTGACTAATAGTTGATGTGCATGATTATATAATTGTGTAGGGCACGTGAAGTGCAGATAACTGTAAGTTGTTAAACTGTTATTCGTAAAAAACGATCAAGGCAAGTCTTTTAGTTCCTATTTGTTATGTGAATTTGATTTTTTTAAATCTTTATTGCAAAGAGCATGATGTGTTATATATATGTTGAATGTATGAACTGTTAAAGTTAACTTATGACTACGTTGATTGAGTAAAACATGCTGATTGAGTAAGGAACTCAATCTTTATACTTTTTATATGAACTGTAATATGTATATTATGTTAGTCCAATGTTTATGAGATATATGTTGAGCATGCTATTATGTGCTACATGATGCATGAAAACTATTAGATTTTGTTGGGTTGTCGAGTTCAACCTTGCAAATAACCATTTTTGCAAGTTAAGAGTTGAAGGTAACACAATGCGCTACTTGAATGACGTGGATCAGAAATAATTCACAAAGATTAATATTTTAGCTAAAGTTGTTATTTCTTAATAACATGATTAAGATTCATTAGATGTACTAAATGTTTTATGATGTATAGTTTTATGTTGAGTTGTAGAGCTAATGTTAGAGTTATCTGATATGTAAGGGTTATCGGATTGAAATGTAATGTTTTATATAATAACAGTGATAAAGTGAATCATAAAAATAAGATTGATTCAAAGACATGTAAATGGTAAAGGTTTTGATTCAGGGAATTAAAGTAAGAAGACATAAAAGTTTAAATTATTCCGCATTATATAAAGTTTAACATCGAATAATGATGTAAAATCAGAAGGTAGATGTGTTATTAACGACCGAAGTTGAGAATTATATTGTATGAATTTTGGGGTCATTACAAATTTAGGGTAATAAACTCGCATAATCGCAAAGAAGGTAGGGTGAAGAAAACTTGCATGACAATGATAAGCGATATAGAATAAGGGCCTTGATTCACATAAAGAATTATGGTTTAAGGAACTTGTATAATCATAATCATGATAAAGATAAATATTTGATTGTCAACAAAAGATAAATAGAATTATGAAACTTGCATTCATTATAAAGAGAATGAAGTTAGGAAACTTGCTCAATTATAAATAGGATAGGGTAAACTCAAATAGATGTCAGAGTTCACAAACTTGCCTCGTGCGTAAGCTATTAAATTATAACTCACGATCACCTACACATATCATATGTATTACAACATCTATTAGTTATACTAACATCAACTTTATAAGTTCGACTCACCATCTTAGTTAAGTTATATCCTTTAACTTAAGGTCTAACCATATTTATTAATCACATAACACAATCCCATACACGAATCTGAAAACTCCCTAACATATAACATAAAGTTATAGCATTCAATTCACATCTCTAACTCTTACAAACAATGAGTTTCAATCGTTATAACTTGTTAACTTATAACTTAAAAATCTTCATACTTGGTATTAAAATGCATCTACAAGCTTATTACATCATATCATATGATTAACTTCCTTTTTAGGTTCATAAGATTAAGTTACGATTTCATGCTATGGACTAAAATAAAAATAAACAAAATAGTTTACAGAGGGGTTGGTGCTGATCGCATTATTTTAAACTTTAACACACGGTAGCACGCGCGGTATATGAAATCTGGTTCGATGAGTTTTGCGATACACATAGCAAAAAGCTAATTTGGCCTACAAGCTACTTTCTAACAACCTATTTTCAGACATATAAATTACATAAACTTCACATGATCATAATTTAAGATTTCTAACATGTTTTTAACTATATAAACAACCTAAACATCAAAGTTACTACCTTTAATTCCACTATTTGTATTATTTCTTCTTCTTTTTAGCATTCATAGCGAAATTCATCACTGTGAATTCGTTTCTCAACCAAAGCAACTAATTTAACTCATAATGTTTTTATTTTTTCATATATTTTCACAATCAACAAATAATTTACAGTTTAACACGTGAATTGAACATCAATTTTGATTCCAAAATAATCCATATTCATATATATTTCATTGTAATATGATTTTCTCCATATATATATATCATATTTAGATGAATTAAACAACTCTAAAGCACATACAAATTATATAAGAACAGTTTATGTTTACTAATTAACATATTTGAGCCATAACTTCAACAATGATCATAGAATTCTAACTATAGTGAAATAAAAGCAAGTTTTTCAATGAAGAATAATAAAACAAAACTAATAATTTAAAAGTTGAATTGCTACCTTCAAGTTCTTGTTTAGCCAACAAAGATGAGAGCAACCTTCTTCTTTTCTCAAATTCACAGATAGTTTTTCTCTTCTTCCTTCTCTCTTTTCTCTCTATTTTTCTCTCTTCTCTTCTCTGTTCTTTTCCTATATTAGTTTTACGTAACTTAAAAAAAATAGTTGATATATAAAATATAAACGTATAATATAATACATATTAATATATAATCATAACTGATGTCAGTTTTTTTAAATTCAAAATCCATAGGGTCTTGTTTGGAAAAACTAATTAAAAATAATGACTTAAAATCCTTATGCCTTGTTTGAAAAAACCCATTTAAATTAAAGACTTAACATTCATTAAGCCTAATTTGACAAAATTGAATTAAACTCTTTTAATTTATTTTCATAACTTATTTATAATATAGTTTATTGTCCCACTTTATTTAAATTCTCATACTTATATTTAATTAAAAACAACTTATTAAATTAATTTGTCACATAATCCGAAGACAACAAAATTATAATTTTTGTTATAATTTTATTTAATAAATTAACACATCACTTTAATTACTAAATCAAATTAAAACAACACTATAATAATTCATTTAATCCTTATCCACTTTCTAATTTAATTATTAAATTAAATTATATTATTATCCCATAATAATTAATTCATCACTCTTTTATTTTAATTAACTTCAAAATACCAAATTACCAATTATCAACTTAATTAAAATCTTACCTTAATTAAGTTAATTCCTACAACTCATGAAGTATTTATTTAACTAATAAATAATTAAATTTAAAAAATATTTATTTAATAATAAACACATCAATTAAAATATTTATTTAATTCAATAAATATTTGATATTACAATTAAAATTCTGGATTGTTATCGTTAATTAAATTAATCTACCACAATGAATAGAAAATAATTATTTAACTCAATGTATAGATAAACAAAATATTTATTTAATTTAATAAATATTTAAAAAGTTTAATTACAAAATTCTCGTTCGTCACATCTTTCCTCTCTTAAAAGTATTCTTTCCCCAGAATCACAATTCACTTAATTCGTCCCGTTATATTCTCCCCCTTTACAAAGGTTCTATCCCCAGAATCACTACACACAGATTAAGCAAATAAATGAGGATAATTTTTCATCATTTGTTCTTCGAGTTCTCACATAGCTTCTTCAGCATTGTGGTTCCTCCAGATTACCTTAACAGAAAGTATTACTTTATTTCCGAGTACTTGCTCTTTCCTGTCGACTATCTGAATAGGAACCTGTTCATAAGATAAATCTTTCTCAAATTGTAGGGGTTCATATTCGATAACGTGTTTGTAATCGGGCTTATATGGTCGTAAGACAGAAACATGGAAGACATTATGGACATGTTCTAAGGCCGGAGGTAAGGCTACCTCATATGCGACTTCACCAATTCTCCTAAAAACATCGAAGGGTCCAATGAAACTCATGCTCAATTCCCCTTTCTTATTAAATCTTATCTTTCCCTTCCAAGGAGATACTTTCAAGAAAACCTAGCTACCAAATTCAAATTCTCGATTCTGTCAGTGTTGATCAACATATTCCTTCTGTCTGTCTTGAGAAGCTATCAATCTTGTCCTGATCACCTTGAAAATCTCAACGTTTTGGTGCACCAATTTTGGTCCTAGTAGTTGACATTCACTAACTTCATCCCAACATAATGGAGTTCTGCATTTTTTGTCGTACAACGCTTCTTAAGGCGGCATGCCAATACTTGCGTGGTAACTGTTATTGTAAGCAAATTACACCAGTAGTAGATGATCATCCCAATTTCCTTTAAAGTCCATTATACAAGCTCTTACCATATCCTCCAATATCTGAATCGTTCTTTCACTCTTAATATGTCGTACTCATTTTTAACTGCGTACCCATACATTCCTCTAGTCATTTCCAAAAGTTCGACGTAAAGCGCGGATCCCTATCGAAAATAATTGAATCTGATTCTGATCGGAAGGAAATGTGCGGATTTTGTCAATCGGTCAACAATAACCCATACTGCGTCATAGCCTTTCTTAGTTATCGGAAGGCCAACCATGAAATCCATCATAATATTTTCCCATTTCCATTATGGGATCTCTAAAGGTTGTAGCAACCCACTCTGCCGATGCTCTACTTTCACTTTTTGACATGTCTGACACATGGCAACACACTCTACAACATCTCGTTTTAAATTTGGCCACTAGAAATGTTGTTGAAGATATTGGTACATCTTGGTACTACCAGGGTGGATCGAATATCGTGAGCTATGAGCCTCGTTTAAAATGTCTTCCTTAATCTCTGGCACTGGCGGTACCCAAATTCTACTCTCAAATCTCAAAAGTCCCTCACTGTCTATCTTGAATCTTGATTCAGTTCCTTTAAATATCTTCTTTTTTGCCATCTCACATTCTTCGTCCTGAAGTTGAGCTTCCTTAATTTTATCAAGTAAAGTTGTACCAGCTTGCATCTAGAACAACTTCTTGTCAATCTCTATAGGGTACTTCACTTCCAATTCCAACTTCTCCATCGCTGAAATTAGCTCCTCCTGAGCTGTCAACGTCATCAATTTCTCCCGACCCTTTCTACTTAAGGCGTCGGCAACCACATTTGCCTTACCCGGATGGTATAAAATCTCGCAATCATAGTCCTTAATTAACTCCAACCACCTTCTCTGGCGCATATTCAAGTCCTTCTATGTAAAAATATATTTCAGACTCTTGTGGTCAGTATATATTTCACACTTCTCCCCATATAGATAGTGTCTCCAGATCTTCAAAGCAAATACCACCGGACCTAGCTCTAAGTCATGGGTCAGATACCCCTTCTCATAGTACTTCAGTTGTCATGACGCATACACAATGACCCTACCATTTTGCATAAGCACACAACCAAGTCCTTTATGTGACGCATCACTATAAACCACAAAATTCCCTGTGTCATCCGGGAGAGATAGCACAGGTGTTGTACTCAACCTCTTCTTAAGTTCTTGAAAGCTTTCCTCACACTTCTCCATCCAAACGAATTTCACTACTTTCCTAGTCAAATTCTTCAGTGGAGTTGCGATCTTGGAAAAGTCCTGAATGAATCTTCTGTAATAACATGTCAATCCAAGAAAACTTCTCACTTCCGACGGTGTTTTTGGATGATCATAGTTCATCACAGCTTCGACTTTGGAGGGATCTACTGAAATTCAGTCCTTATTAATCACATGTCTGAGAAATTATACCCATTCAATCCAAAATTCGCATTTCAAAAACTTGGCATACAACTTCTCCTTTCTCAATGCCTCTAACGCTACCTTTAAATGCTCTACGTGTTCATCCTTGGTCTTCGAGTATACCAAAATGTCATCGATAAATACTAATGCAAATTTATCCAAATAAGGTTTAAATACAATGTTCATCAGGTCCATAAATGTTACAGGAGCATTCGTTAGACCAAATGACATCACCAGAAATTCATAGTGACCATATCGAGTCCTAAACGTTGTCTTCAAAACATCCTCTCGGGCCTCACCTTCAACTAATGATAACCACTCATGAAGTCTATTTTTGAAAAGTATCTCTCTCCTTTTAATTGGTCAAACAGGTCGTCGATCCTCGGTAATGGATATCTATTCTCAATCATGACCTTATTCAGTTCTCGTTAGTCAATGTAGAGCAGCATTGTCTCATCCTTCTTCTTCACGAATAACACTGGCGCTCCCCACAACAATACGCTCGGTTGAATGTATTTCTTGTCCAGTAACTCTTGCAGTTGCACCATCAATTCTTTCATCTCTACTGGAGCTATTTGGTACGGTGCCTTCGATATTGGAGCTGTTCCTGACACCAAATCGATCACAAACTCAACCTCTCTGTCTGGCGGAAGTCCTGGTAGATCTTCTGGAAATACGTTTGTGAAGTCCCTTACTACTGGTATCTCTTTGGGTTCTTTTTAAGACTATCGACTATGTAAACTAAATATCCTACACAGCTTTGTCTTAACAACTTCCTTGCCTGCATCATTCTTAGGAAACTCGCTTATCTAGGCGATTTGCTGCCATTAAACACAACCTCGATGGAGTCATAAGGTTAATACATTTCTTCTAGAAATTAATTACAGCCCCGTAATTGAATAACAAATCCATTCACAGAATGACGTCAAATTCCCCAAGTCTGATAGGGATAAAATCTATGCTCATAATATTACCCTTAATATCCACACTACAGTTCTTGTGTACGTACTTAACAGGGATCACTTCTCTATTCGCAATCTCTATGTTCATGGGGTATTCTAACTCGTCCTTAGGTAATTCCATGTTCTTAGCAAAGTTAACGGATATAAATGAACAAGTAGCACCCGAATCAAATAATCTATAAGCATTAACTTTATTGATCGGAATGATACCTGACACCACATCGCGAGACTGTACAGCATCCTGCACTGTCATGTTGAATGTCTTTGCGGTCGATCGGTTGGTTGCAGTTAGTCCTATGATAGTTAGAGCATTTCCACCGCTGTTTCCCTTGTTCCCTCTTATTCCTGCCCCTCCAGATCCTTTCTTGGGACAGTCCCTAGCCAAGTGGTCATTCGACCCATATGTGAAGCAAGCGCCCTTCTTTGGTTTAGGGAAGTTAGGTGCTATGTTGCCTTCCTGTCCATAATTATAGTAGACTCTTTTCCCTTTCATATAGACCCCCGGATGAGCTTTCTCGTATGTCAGACATGCTTCAATCCTCTTCTTCTGACCTCCTTGCTGATTTCCAGTTGACGAGTTATCAGTCCACCTCCTCTTTTAATTGTTACTTCCTCCCGTGTTGCTGCCACTAACCTTGTTATTTCCTTCATTTTCACTCATCTTCTTCTTCTTCTGATCTTGATTGTACTTGGTCACCGCATCGCTCCCACCTTCAGCGAGGATGTCCTTCTCCAATACTTCAGCAAAAATGTTCAGCAGAAACATTGACACTTTGCTATATAACCAAGGCTTCAGTCCCTGTTCAAACCTTCTTGTTTTCCTCTCATCCGTATGTACTTGATATTGGCGAATCTAGCCAACTCATTGAATTTTATCATATAATCTGATACAAACATATTATCTTGCTTCAATTCCAGAAATTGTACCTCCATTTGGTTCTACGAGCTTGTTGGGAAGTACATCTCGAAGAACATCTCCTTAAAACTCTCTTAGGTGACCACACTTTCTCCCCCATGGACCTTATTTTCTTGCCACCAATAACTTTCTTCTAACTTCAACATGAACGTTGTGTAGGCAGTTTTCTGGTCCTCTCTGACTCTGGCAACATCAAAAAGTATTTCCATCTCCATAACCCAAGTTTGAGCTTCTATCCGGTTCATGGAGCCTTTAAACTTTGGCGGTCCCACCGCCTTGAAGTCCTTGAATGTTGTATTTGGTGGAGTTTGAGGTTGATTATTAATCGCTCCAGCCAATAAGTTCACCAACTGCTGAACGGGGTTAGCATTGGCGTCGTTGTTGTTCTTCATAGACCCTTTTTGGGCTGGTTGACGGTTTGGTCTTCTTCTCAGTGGCATATTTCTATTTAAATATATGATTATTAGATCTTTATTCAATCCTTTAAATATTTAAGGCTTAACTTAAACATTTAAACATGATCACTTAACACATATTCTCAAATAAACTCTAGTATTTTATTTAAATCAAAAGTTCTAATATAATATGATAGCATCACTGCTATTTACATCAACTATCCCGAGATAAAGAATCTTCGGAATTAAATTATCATATTCCATTACTTTTATTTACTTTAGAATTTACATCATTAATTACCACAGATATTCACATAATTCATACTGTTCCTATCACGGCCTATTAAGACGTCGAACAGCTTCTCTATGCTCTTCTTCCATGATACGAAACATCGTCCTTCAATCCATCATGTACCAAGGTAAGTCCTCAAACTGAATTGGATAGTACATAATTCAATCTTGAGCTTGTTCACCGCAGTGTTGAATGCGCAATCCATCTCTACCTTCTTGACCTTCTTTGCTTGCACCTCTTCCTCGGCTGCATCTGCTCGCTGAGAAGCATTCTCATAAGCATCTTCAGCTCTGGCTCACTTAGCAGATTCCTCTCTCAGATTATCCTTCAGCTTTGCAACCTCTACCGCAAACTCATTATTGTCACCTTCTAAGTGAACTAATTTCCACTCCACATTTTCAAGATATGCATCAAGACCTTGGATTTCCTCATTTTTCTGACCTATAGTATCCTGACGTCTATCTGCTAACTCTTCCAATTCTCTGTCTTTATCCTGAAGCTCGATGTTACGGTCGTACATCTCATCATATATCTGAGTTACAATAGAGTTCGGTGGGAACTCATCTTCCTCCTCTTCTTCCTCAAGTTCCTCCTCCGGATCAGACTCAGGCTCATGCTCCTGACCAACAACAGTGATCAACGGAGGATGGCTCTCTCTGTATCAACTGCTCCTGGACGACATGAGTGTCTTGGGGCTCCTCCTCTCTAGGTACTCGGGGTTCCTCCTCCCCATCTCAACTAGATCCTCCAACACTCGACATCCTGACAACATAATTTTAAGTTTTAGTTATTAGTCGATACTCGCGAGCACTTAAGTTTATCACATAAGCACATAAAGTCTTTTATTATCTTCAATGAATTAAGTAATTCATTTCTTAGAAATCGATAAGTGTTTACCACCACTATGTTCTCGATCTCTTATAAGGCTACTACCTAAGGTTGTTCCCCCCTAAGGTTCATACCCTATAACTTTGATACCAACCTGTGACACCCCCAAATCCGGGTACTTCAATTCCCATGTGATTTGGTGTTCACTGTACAAACATTATATGTCTATCTACCCATAATAAATGAAAACCATAAAATAGATAGAAATAAATCCTCCCCTTATGGGGTTATAACATCTAAATATAAATACATCAATCCCATGTCATACAAACCTTAAATCTTAAATGCGGAAACATAAGCAAATATTAAGTCTTATACAATATTAACATAAGTCTGAAAAGTAAATATAACAAATAAACAACAAGTCTTCATGTAAGACCCCAACTTATTATAAATAAAATTGAATTTTCTCTATTCATTATTCTAAATTAATAAGGTGTTAATTTGATATAATGCTTTGGTTATGGGTGAAATGTGAAAATTTTACAAAATAAACAAGTGGTTATAAAATATTCATTTTTGTCGGGGAATATTCTTTTGGTCATGGAATATTATTTTTGTCGGGGAATATTAAATTACGACGGTAGTATGACCATTCATGGGGCTCATAATGAGAATAAGCCGCGGATGAAGAAAAGCGATAAAGTATGAGTTTTATAAAAATAACGGCGTAGTTATTACAATTAACATTGTTGGAATACGGTGGTTAAAATACGATGTCTGGCGTGGTTGCATAATAAGACACGGTATTGCACAGTATTATTGAATTATTGATTCGTACGTAAGAAGGCACTACTCAATAATTGTTACAATAGTTATTGTTCAATATTTTATTTTATTGATTCAATAATTGTTACGTTGATATTTAATATTATTGTTGTTTCAATAATTGTCACTGCACAGTATTTTCCATTATCAGATGAATAATTCATATTATTTGAATAATATTATTAGATAGCATTACTGGCAATGTCGAGAAAGTTCTATCAATGAGAGGTTTGGTCACCTAATTGTGTGCCAGTAAGGAGAAATCCTTATTGGAAAGCCCCTCTTTCCTGGGAACTGCCTGGTTGTCATAATTGTGATTCTGTAATATTATTTATGAATAATTAATTATTGATTTATATGATAAGAAAATATTTATTTGATGTGGATATTAATGATGGATTTATTTATGTAGTTATAAACGAAGGAATTAATGCTGAGGTGTTTTATCAGTATTTTGTCAGAAAGGAGGTATTAAAACTCATCCGTTTATGGATTTTGGATATTTTCTGTTTAGAATTTGGAAAAACTCAAAGCTACAAAGTTGTAGAGAATTAGATTTCGTGTGGAATGGACATAAAATTCATATTTTTTTGATAAACGGGCTATTTTCTATGAATTACTGATGTTTTGGAAAATAAAATGATTTTTATTAAATTATGGGTGGGACCCACTTTTATTTTAACATGTCGGCTGCTGGAATTTTTGGTTCAATAGTGGTGGCTGGTCATGGAAGGATGCGTAGGAGAAAAAATAAGTTATATTATTATTTTAATATTTTAGTCTTCTATGGCGTTCTAGCATTTTCCTATCAATAGACGCTTAGGTTAGAATTGAAAATTACACCAGAAACAAGTTTTGTTTCTCTCTAGATTATCGAGCGTATTTTTGTGAGTATTTTGATACTTTGAGAGTTGCTGTTCGGTACAAGTTTCCTTCGACTTTCTATCCGATATTCCGATCAGAAGTACCGTTATTTTGAGGTAAGGGATGTTATTTTCTTCAAATATGATATTATTTCTTTCAATATCATTATGCCGAAGTATTGATCTGAACTTTTTAATCAAATTTTGAACTTTTTGTGTCGGGGTTACTATTTATGTATACGACATTATTCACGTATACGGCACTATTCACCGAAAAATGAAAATTTTCCTTTTTGTCCAAGATGTCTATTTTGGCTACTATATTTGATTGTATCCTTGTTTTGATCGTTATTTTTGAATTCTGCTTCACAATTGGTTATTATGAAGTATTATTGATCTTGGATAAACTGTTATACGAATCCCTAATGTTTGTCCTTCTATCTCACTGGATTCGTTTTCTTTAAAATGTTTTTCATCATCCTCAGTCCTTAATGATGATACTTGATGAATATCTTTGGCCCGTAGTGCAAAGATGAATGATTAACTGATGAATATCTTTGGCCCGTAGTGCAAAGATGAACAGGTGTTGAGATGAACATGACCAACTGGTGATACAAATGAATATCTTTGGCACAGTAGCAGGTGCAAAGATGAATATTTGATTAAAGATGTATATTGATTGTTGTTACAGGGATAAACTATTGATGATGGACTTTTAAATCTTAGAAGATAGTAGAACTCATTCTCTACTTGACTCTTCTAATGGATTGTTGTTTCTGCTATAGAATATTGATCTAAAACTTGTTGTCTACTATATTCTATCAGATTTTTCCCTGTTGAAGACTAACGATAATTTGTTGTATATTATCTTAGACATAATATTCTTTACTGGGCTAGTTGAGCTCACCCTTTTCCTTTTTGTTCCATTTTTCTTCTCAGGAGGTGAGAACATAGCAGGATCGAGTCGGAGTATGGAGTGATGGTTCTAGAAAGATGTTTTAGCAGTCCTCACTATTTCTGTAAAATAGTGTATGAATAATTGTAATGAGGACTTATTTGAGTGTGGAAATTGTCTAGAAGACAATATTTGTATTTAAACTCACCGTATGTGTTGTCGTACTTTGCACGACAATTGTATTATTGAAGTTGTAGTTTGCTTTCTGTACCATGTATTTGACGACTTAGAATGTGTGTTGTATACCTATTTTGGGGGCGTCACACTTCATCACTTGTTGACCTTGCCCTTGTCTTTGCTAGTAGAAGGCTTGTAAGACCTTTCGTTCTTAACTACAATGTTATTATTACGCAAGAGTGAGCACGATTGCTATGACGCCCCCGAATTCAGACCACACTTGTCTCAAATTTGGTTATCACGTACCAACTTTAATAATATACTAAAATTATCACACAGCGGAATAATGGAATAAATTACATTGTCATAACATAATTATTCTTGTCCCAAAGTCTCACAACCGTTACTAATACAATACCACTTATGTGATGCCCCCAAATTCGGGTATCTTCCAACCCGACATATGGTGCTCCACTATAATAATATCCATATAATCATTCCATTGAAATACAACAAAATGAAGGTAATTACCATCTTCTTATTACAAACAAAGTATAATCCTTCCCAGGTTCATAAACCGATTACATTGTTCGTTGTTCATAATGTATAATACATACAAACATACTAATCTATTACACGATGGCTAGGCATCCATCTTAGCCTTGCTTCTTATCTCTCTTAGCATTCTCAAGACGTTTCATCCTTAATCGCAATCATATAATTCACGCAAGAAGTGAGCATAACAAGCTCAGCAAGTTTTTAACAAAGGATAACAGTAATACCACATTCGTGAATTATATGACAATTCTTACATAACTGAACAAATAGTTATGAAGCATTATGAAACAATAATACTTTAACATTTCGTATCATCAATTCACAAAGTATAGAGTAGATTAGGAATTTTGAACCGGTCGATAGACCATGAACAGTAGCTTTCTGTTTTCATACTTGAAAAGGATATCACAGCACTAAGGTTGTACATCCGCATTACTTACGAGCACTTCTAGGTGATCAGCCTATTGTACTCTATGTTGATCAACACTCATTCATTAAACGTATTTACGTTTAATATTTGGAAAACTCGCGTGCCCATCGAATAATCGATGAAAAATAGTTTTGTTTGTTCATAGAAAAACCTTACCTTCACATCCGTACCAATTACTTGGCATAGGATAGCGTTAACATTTCTATATAAAAAGTTATGAATATCAATCAATCTATATATTACGAGTAGTCTAGCCGAATTAAATCTGGCATCGACCCTTTCTTTGAAACCAGTCGTGCAATTCAGTACAACGAATCACATAAAACTTGACTAAGATGAAAGTCAGACAAGTATTAAGAAAACTTGCCTTTCAGCGTCTTCAAATAATTTAATCGAATGACCACAGCCTTTACAGAATCTACATGATATATTCACATATCACACTATAATTAGCTATTAAACAAATATTCACATTATTTCTACCAACTTCTTTCTCTTTTATATCTTAGTTAACTTAATATTAATAATAAAGTCAACTCGACTTACAACCCTTCATCCCGATTTATTAACCAACTGGCGTTATTAATCGGACTCGAACATCGTTGATAAAGTACCGACTTTGTTCATCATTCAAAGCTTATTAACATACATCAAATTCCTAAGTTCAATACCATATACCTTAGTATAGGTAGTATAGGAATAGTTTCAATACACTTATGAAGTGTACAAACATTACCCTTATAGATCTATAAACAATTGAAGTTCAAAACCTAAGTTCTCTATCAAAAGCCTTGCATTCGCGCCACGGTGTGCAGGGCTTTAAATTAGACTGGCATCATTAAGGTGCCGGTTAGCGATGGGCAAGGATTGGTCTCAGTTACTGCAAGTGGCTTTTAACAATTATGTTTGGTAAGCCATTTGGCCAGACCTCGATCTGTAATTTCTTGCTCATTTTGAAAAATTTTATGAAATTCCCGGGGTCATAACTTCTTAGTTATAAGTCCGATTTGGTCCGTTCAAAAGCCTACACGTCATAAATGACATACTCTACGCGTTCATATAAGAATTCGACACTTTCGAATCCGATAACTCAAAATTCACTATTGAGTTCAATATCTAAGCGTTCATAAACGTTAATAATTTCATGGTTTGAAACTATATCGAACCTTATGATTCCTATGATCTCATGACTTATAGAGATTGAATCTATGGTAAGTCATCTTTAATCCACTATACAAGACATATACCACCCATTTTATGATTCTCCAAAATAAAAGAATATCAAAAGAGATGAAAATGAAAGATAAGGATTATTACCTCAAGAACTCTTATGAAATCTCTTGAAAAATCTAAGTTAAAGCTTCCAAAATATATGTTTTGTGTAGTCTAGCTCTCTTTCTCTCTCAAATAATCTAGGTTAAGTCTTAGAAAAACATCAAATGGCCAAACCTAGCTTCCTATTTATAGAAAATAAAATGGAGGGCAATATGGACATTACACTCCCCACCTCCTTACTATTCACACTTGGTCACCAAGTAAAATGCTTGGTGACCAAGCATTAATCTTGGCTTGCACACCAAGGGGGCCGACCCACCCTTGCCCATGGGTCATCCCCATGGGTTATCCCATGGGTTTACCCATTCGGTTACCCATGCCACTGGTTCGACCCACGGTTCGATTTTCATGAATTGGGCTTAACTAATTTAACATTGGGCTTTGACTTGGGCTTAACCCATTAATCCCCTTGGGCTTTCTCATTCAAATAATTGGACTAATTATAATCCAACCCAAATTAATTAACATTAAGTCTTAACTTAATTCTATAATACGAATCGTATCCTATACGTATAATTCACGTATTCTCTCCGTATAATACTCGTACGATAATCGTATTGTACTTCGTATTTACTCATCGTATTATACATAGATACTAAATAGCATCATACTTGTATAACACAAGCTCTAACGATAACGAAATTCTTCTACACATTTCATTTCCTTCTCGAAAATCAATATACTCAACCCTTAGGTTTTAAGTCCACAAGCGAAAACTCTGTTTGCCATAAATGAAATATTATCAGATATTTCATCTTATCTTGATATTCTATCATTACGCGTTTCTCGAAATTTCAACATACTTCACCGAACAGAAATGGATGAATAGTGTTTTTATAGAAATTTCTCGGAAAATATTTATTTTCGTCTTGGAAATTCTACACAATTAATCCTAGCACATAGCCAGATTACTAACCACATTAGTACATTCTAGGTCATAGAACGACCTTCACATAACTTACTCACATAATAAATCAATTAAATTTATTTAATTCACATAATCAAATAAAAAAAATTAATTATCATAAAACTTCGATTTTCTCGGGCGTTACATTCTCTCCCCTTATAAGGATTCTGTCCCCAGAATCTTAGCTTATAATTACATGAACAAATGAGAAAAATCTTCCTTCATTTTACTCTCAAGCTCCCACGTTGCTTCGTCAGCATTGTGGTTTCTCCATAACACCTTCACTGAAGGTATGACCTTATTTCTTAAAACTTGTTCCTTCCTATCAATAATTTGAATTGGAAGTTCCTCATAGGAAAAATCTTTCTCTGTCTGGATAGATTAATACCCTATTACGTGTTTATAGTCCGGTTTATAAGGACGCAACACCGACACATGAAAACACATTATGAATGCGTTCCATTTCTGGAGGTAAGGCTACTTCATAAGCCACCTCTCCTACCCTTTTTAAAATCTCAAAAGGTCCTACAAACCTTGGACTTAACTTCCCTTTCTTTCCAAAACGTATCTTTCCCTTCCCAGGTGATACTTTTAGAAAAACAAAAGATCCTACATCAAATTCTCTCTTTTCTCTATGAGGATCCGCATACTTCTTTTGCCTATCTTGAGCAGCAACAAATCGAATACGTATTAAATTCACCATGTCCGCCGTTTGTTGTACCATTTCAGGTCCCAACATCCGACGTTCACCACCTAATCCCAACATAATAGAGTTCAACACTTCCTTCCATACAATGCTTCGTAAGGCGGCATGCCTATACTAGCGTGAAAACTATTGTTGTAAGAAAATTCCACTAACGGTAGATATTCATCCCAACTCCCTTTGAAATCCATAACGTAAGATCTTAACATATCTTCAAGCGTTGGAATTGTCATTTCACTCTGACCATCAGTCTGAGGATGATAAGCTGTACTTAATCTTAACTGTGTTCCCATTTGCTCTTGCAAACTCCTCCAAAAGTTCGATGTGAATCATGGATCACGATTTGAAACAATTGAAACAGGTACTCCATGTCTAGAAATAATTTCCTTGACATACAGCTTAGCTAACTGGTCTAGGTTATACCTAACTCCTATTGGTAGAAAATGAGCCGATTTCGTCAATCGATCCACTATCACTCAAATAGCATCGTATCCTTTCCTTGTTGTTGGAAGTCCCACCACAAAGTCCACTGTGATATGCTCCCATTTCCACTCTAGAATTTCTAACGGTTGCAACAACCCGCTAGGTCGTTGGTGTTCAGCCTTAACTTTTTACAAGTTAAGCACCTACTAACATATTCTGTTATCTCCCTTTTCATGTTCGGCCACCAAAAGTTCTGACGAAGGTCTTGATACATCTTCGTACTACCGGGATGTATCGAGTACCTCGAACTATGAGCCTCCATCATTATCTCCTCTTTTAATTCGGGATCATTCGAAACCCAAATTCTTCCTTCAAAACAAAGTAATCCCTCCTTATCGAGGTTATACATAGTCTTCTCTTCATCTTCTACCCTCTTCTTCATCTGCTTCCATTCCTCGTTGCTCGATTGTACTCCCCTAACCCGTTCCACTATGGTCAGTTGGGTTTCCATGGAAAATAACATTTCCCCTGCTTCCTCCAAAAACTTAACTTCTATCTCCATGTTTGCCATCGCTATTATCAACTCATTCTAAGTTGCTAACATTGACAATTTCTCTCTACCCTTCCTACTTAGCGCATCGGCTACTACATTTGCCTTTCCCGGATGATATAAAATATCACAGTCATAATCTTTTATCAGCTCTAACCATCTTCTATGTCTCATGTTCAACTCCTTCTGTGTGAAGATATATTTCAGACTTTTGTGGTCCATGCATATTTCACACTTCTCACCATATAGATAATGCCTCCATATCTTCAAGGCAAAAACTACATCTGCCAATTCCAGATCATGAGTAGGATAGACCTTCTCATAATCTTTCAATTGACGAGACGCATACGTAATGACTTTGCCATGCTGCAGGAGCACGCAACCCAGTCCTTTATGCGAAGCATCGCTATACACTACAAAATTCCCTGTATTGTCTGGTAAAGACAATACATGTGCCTCACTTAACCTTTTTTTCAACTCCTAAAAACTGTTCTCACATTTTTCAGTCCACACATACTTCACCGACTTTCTTGTCAGATTTATCAACGGAGTAGCTATTTTAGAAAAGTCCGGAATGAACCTTCTATAGTATCCCACTAACCCCAGAAAACTCCAAACCTCGGTTGGCATTTTTGGTAGCTCTCATTCATTAACTGCTTCTACTTTTGCTGGATCCATGGAAATGCCATCTTTATCAATAACATGTCCTAGAAACTGCACTCTCTCAAGCCAAAATTCACACTTTGTGAATTTCGCATACAACTTTTCCTTCCTTAGTGTTTCCAACACTATCCTTAAATGTTCTGCATGATCTTCTAATGTCTTAGAATAGCCTAGAATATCATCAATGAACACTACGACGGACTTGTTCAAATACTGTTTGAACACTCTGTTCATCATATCCATAAATGCGGCTGATGTATTAGTCAACCCAAACGACATTACCAGAAACTTGTAATGACCATAACGAGTTCTGAACGTCGTCTTAGGTACATCTTCCTTCCTTACTTTTAACTGATGATACCCCGTGCGCAAATCTATCTTAGAAAAATACTTTGCCCCTTTCAACTGATCAAATAGATCATCGATCCTGGGCAATGGATATTTATTCTTAATCGTTAACTTGTTTAACTCTCGATAGTCGATACAAAGTCTTAACGACCCATCCTTCTTCTTGACAAACAACACTGGTGCTCCCCAAGGAGACACACTCGGTTGAATGTACTTTCTATCTAATAGTTCTTGTAACTGAACCATTAACTCCTTCATCTCAACTGGCGCCATCCGATATGGTGTCCTTGAAACTCGTGCCGTTCCCGGTAACAGATCAATTACAAACTCAACTTCCCTGTCCGGTGGAATACCCGGTAACTCCTCCGGAAATACATTGGCGAACTCCTGAACTATCAGTATCTGTTCCAAGGATGTTCCCACTCTTTGGGTATCCACAACATGGCACAGATAACCTACACACCCTTTTCTCAACATCTTCCTAGCTTGTGTCATCGACAGACAACAAGAGAGTCTTGGGGATTTACTACCGAAGAAAACCACCTTGGTTTTCTTTGAAAGCCGAAGGTTTACACTTTTCCTATGGCAATCTATTATCGCCTTATGGTTAACCAACCAATTCATACCAAGAATTACATCGAATTCTTTTAACCTTATCGGTACCAAATCTACTGATAACTTATTCCCTCTAATTTCTACGCAACAATCCTTATGAATATGTTCAATGGGAATTATCTCTTTATTTGCTACCTTAACGTCTAAAGGTATTGGTAACTTCTCAGGGATTAAACCTAATCGCTTAGCAAATTCACATGTTATAAAAGAACAAGTAGCACCCGAGTCAAATAACACATAAGCATTTATCTTATTGTCCGGAATGATACCTACTACCACATCCGTTGATGCAACCGCATCTTGGACAGTCATATTAAACGTACGAGCTAAGGGTCTACCCACTGATGGTGTTGGTCTAGTAATGGCTAACTTACCACTCTACGTAACCCTTATTTCCCTCTAAACCCTTCTTCGTGCAATTTCTTTCCATGTGGTCTAATGACCCATGCATAAAACACCTTGGTGAGTTCTTGGCAAGTTGCCGCTCACGGCAACTTCAAACTTTCTTTTTACTCACTCCCTCTAACTCACTCTTGTTCTTTCGCTCTTTGTGGTACTGAGACAATGCCTCACCACCACCTTCTGTTATTATCGCCTTTTCCAGAATGGTCCCATAGGAAGCACTCTGAAAAACTGATATTCTACTATAGAGCCAGGGTTTCAAGCCTTGCTCAAACCTGCGCGCCTTCCTCTTTTCCGTATCCACCTGGTGTGGAGCAAACCTCGCTAATTCATTGAACTTGGCAAAGATAATTGGGGCTGTATATATCCCCGCTTAAGTTCTATGAACTTAATCTCCATCCTACCTTGCATGCTAGTAGGGAAGTAGTTCTCGAAGAAGACCTTCTTAAACTGTTCCCACGTAACAGCTTCGGTCCTAGCCACACCCTGGTGAGCCTCCCACCAGTAGGTGGCTTCCCCCTCCATCATGTAAGTCGCAAAAGAAGTCTTCTGCGCCTCACCTACGTTTGTTATCACAAATGCATTTTCAATCTCCTTTACCCATGTCTGGGCTTCTAATGGGTCCGTCGTTCCTCGGAACTCAGGAGGACCCACACTCTTAAATTCCTTAAAGGTAGTTGTTGTTGCTACGCTAGGAGCTACAGGAATCCCTCCCCCCACTTGGTTAAATGCAGCCGTTAATAAATTAACGAACTCTTGCATAGGGTTATTATGACCCCCTTGATTCTCATTATGAGACTCTGCCTGTTGGTTACATTGTCTCCTTCTTGGCGGCATAATTCTGATTAAGTAAATAAAGTTTTATTATTATCTATTTAACTACTTGGTTATCATTCTTAAACAACAACAACCACTCTACCACAGCAAGCACATTAAATAAAAACTTCATTATATTAATATGCTTTCATAGTCAAAACTATTTACATCATGTTTCTTTAGCCAAAAAGCTATTACATACTATCCCGCGATTGCCTTCAACAAAAATTGGGATTTACAAAAAAACTACCCTTTAATTATACAAAAAAGGGTTTTACGTCACTACCATATACACAAAAGATCTAACGATCTACTAACACTGTCGAACGACATTCTCATATTTCTGATTTGCCAATATCGACACAATATCTCGACTAATGGTATGTCGAGTCAGCCCTGAATCAATAGAATAACAAGCAATTTTCAGCTTGAAATCCTCATGGGCATATATAGGAAGCTCTACGACCTCTTCCTTATAGTCACGTGCCTTATCTGTCATAAGCACTTTCTCGTCGTGCTCTGACTCAAAATTTGCTTCTGCAGATTCCTTCGCCTCATATAAGGCGGTTATTTCCTCGTTCTGTGTCTGCACTACAGTGCGCAGATGCACATTCCTATCCAACACAGCTAGATACAATGATCTCATTGCATCCGGAGGTGTTGGCTCCTGAGTAGGTACCACCGTATTAATCGATGTTACCTCCATCTCCTCCTCCACGTCAAGCATCTCATTAAGATATGATGTTAACCCCATCATCTCCTCAGAGTATTCCTCCTCAGAGATGTACTCCTCAATGTCTGAGTCCTTTAGTACAACTAACGGTACCTCCACCACTGGCATTGGTACAATTTTAACTTGGTTCACTGACTCTTCACTAACAACGTGAATGTCTTTATACATCATGCTATCGATCAACATCTACAATAGCACATAACAATTTGATTAGTACATAATACACAATAGTATAAGCACAAATCACATTTAATTTATCTAAGGCTACTTTTCATCTTTTAAATCTTTCGATACTGAGTTATCTCCATACCTTAATAATTCAATGGACTTGAATTTCATTCTTCAGACTGTACCTTCCTTACGAGGTTATTAACCTAAGGTTCTTCCCCCCTTAAGTTTTATAACCTAAGGCTTTGATACCAACCTGTGACTCCCCCAAATTCGGGTATCTTCCTACCCGACATATGGTGCTCCACTATACTAATATCCATACAATCATTCCATTGAAATACAACAAAATGAAGGTAATTACCATCTTCTTATTACAAACAAAGTATAATCCTTCCCAGGTTCATAAACCGATTACATTGTTCGTTGTTCATAATGTATAATACATACAAACATACTAATCTATTACACGATGGCTAGGCATCCATCTTAGCCTTGCCCTTATCTCTCTTAGCATTCTCAAGACGATCATCCTTAACTGCAATCATATAATTCACGCAAGAAGTGAGCATAACAAGCTCAGCAAGTTTTTAACAAAGGATAACAGTAATACCACATTCGTGAATTATATGACAATTCTTACATAACTGAACAAATAGTTATGAAGCATTATGAAACAATAATACTTTAACATTTCATATCATCAATTCACAAAGTATAGAGTAGATTAGGAATTTTGAACCTACGATTCGATAGACCATGAACGATAGCTTTTGCTTTTTTCATACTTGAAAAGGATATCACAGCACTAAGGTTGTACATCCGCATTACTTACGAGCACTTCTAGGTGATCAGCCTATTGTACTCTATGTTGATTAACACTCATTCATTAAACGTATTTACGTTTAATATTTGGCAAACTCGCGTGCCCATCGAATAATCGATGAAAAATAGTTTTGTTTGTTTATAGACAAACCTTACCTTTACATCCGTACCAATTACTTGGCATAGGATAGCGTTAACATTTCTATATAGAAAGATATGAATATCAATCAATCTATATATTATGATTAGTCTAGCCAAATTAAATCTGGCATCGACCCTTTCTTCGAAACCAGTCGTGCAATTCAGTATAATGAATCACATAAAACTTGACTAACATGAAAGTCAAACAAGTATTAAGAAAACTTGCCTTTCAGTGTCTTCAAATAATTTAATCGACTGACCACAGCCTTTACAGAATCTACATGATATATTCACATATCACACTATAATTAGCTATTAAACAAATGTTCACATTGTTTCTACCAACTTCTTTCTCTTTTATATCTTAGTTAACTTAATATTAATAATAAAGTCAACTCGACTTACTACCCTTCATCCCGATTTATTAACCAACTGGCGTTATTAATCGGACTCGAACATCGTTGATAAAGTACCGACTTTGTTCATTATTCAAAGCTTATTAACATACATCAAATTCCTAAGTTCAATACCATATACCTTAGTATAGGTAGTATAGGAATAGTTTCAATACACTTATGAAGTGTACAAACATTACCCTTATAGATCTATGAACAATTGAAGTTCAAAACCTAAGTTCTCTATCAAAAGCCCTGCACTCGCACCCCGTCGTGGGCTTCTTAGTACTAGGACCGGCATGCGGCGACGCTCTATTAAAGTGGCAAGGTTTTTTTGCCTCGATCTTTGCGACGTGGCTTTTAACACTACGTCTGTGTGCGTGTATGCCGCATTAAAACCTCGATCGTAATTTCAACAATTTTGAAAAATTTTGTGAAATTCCCGGGGTCATAACTTCTTCGTTATAAGCCCGATTTGGTCCGTTCAAAAGCCTACACGTCATAAATGACATACTCTACGCGTTCATATAATAATTCAACACTTTCGAATCCGATAACTCAAAATTCACTATTGAGTTCAATTTCTAAGCGTCAGAAACGTTAATGAGAGTTCAATGCTCGTTTCCTTCGTTTTAAGTCAGAATTCGATGATTCTTGAACCCACAACTCTTAATTACCCTCTCCCATGTGTTGACATTGAAAAACAACATTTTCAAGTCTCACGGCAACTTTCGACCTCCCATCCAAAATTCCAACGTTTTCGACGTTTAACGTCTATTTCCGTGAAATTCGCCATAACTTCGTTACTAACGTTCTTTAGGCCAAATCACATGGAATACTCCATGGATTTCATATCTACATCCTAACCAAATAAGATGCATATATTATTGTATTGATGGAGTTCAATCGTTTATTAACAATCGATCTCAACAACTAATAATTTCATGGTTTGAAACTATATCGAACCTTATGATTCCTATGATCTCATGACTTATAGAGATTGAATCTATGGTAAGTCATCTTTAATCCACTATACAAGATATATACCACCCATTTTATGATTCTCCAAAATAAAAGAAAATCAAAAGAGATGGAAATGAAAGATAAGGATTATTACCTCAAGAACTCTTATGAAATCTCTTGAAAACTCTAAGTCAAAGCTTTCAAAATATATGTTTTGTGTAGTCTAGCTCTCTTTCTCTCTCAAATAATCTAGGTTAAGTCTTAGAAAAACATCAAATGGCCAAACCTAGCTTCCTATTTATAGAAAATAGAATGGAGGGCAATATGGACATTACACTCCCCACCTCCTTACTATTCACACTTGGTCACCAAGTAAAATGCTTGGTGACCAAGCATTAATCTTGGCTTGCACACCAAGGGGGCCGACCCACCCTTGCCCATGGGTCATCCCCATGGGTTATCCCATGGGTTTTACCCATTCGGTGACCCATGCCACTAGTTCGACCCACGGTTCGGTTTTCATGAATTGGGCTTAACTAATTTAACATTGGGCTTTGACTTGGGCTTAACCCGATTCCCTTGGGCTTTCTCATTCAAATAATTGGACTAATTATAATCCAACCCAAATGAATTAACATTAAGTCTTAACTTAATTCTATAATACGAATCGTATCCTATACGTATAATTCATGTATTCTCTCCGTATAATACTCGTACGATAATCGTATTATACTTCATATTTACTCATCGTATTATATATAGATACTAACAACATCATACTTATATAACACAAGCTCTAACGATAACAAAATTCTTCTACCCATTTCATTTCCTTCTCGGAAATCAATATACTCAACCCTTAGGTTTTAAGTCCGCAGGCGAAAACTCTGTTTGCCATAAATGAAATATTATCAGATATTTCATCTTATCTCGATATTTTATCATTACGCGTTTCTCAGAATTTCAACATACTTTCCCGAACAAAAACGGATGAATAGTGTTTTTACAGAAATTTCTCTGAAAACATTAATTTTCGTCTTGGAAATTCTAAACAATTAATCCTAGCACATAGCCAGATTACTAACCACATTAGTATATTCTAGGTCATAGAACAACCTTCACATAACTTACTCATATAATAAATCAATTAAATTCATTTAATTCACATAATCAAATAAAAAAAATTAATTATCATAAAAATCCGATTTTCTCCGGCGTTACAACTAAAACTAAACATAGCTTTATATAAATAAGTTCTTTTACAACCGAATAATATTACATTCCTAGTACTATGGAAATAACTACTCTCAAGCCTTCTCTTTAGCCTTGTCCTTGCCAGAGGGTTCACCGCGTTCTGACTTAATTGTAAGTTTTAGGGAAAACAAGGATGAGCAACAATTTTTCCCAGCAAGTAATATAGTAAAGGGAAATCAATGTAGTTTTTAATTTCTCAAGGGTATATTAATAATGATAGTTCAAGAGAGCAATAAGTATCGACGATTATCAATAATTGTCGCTCTGAACAGAAAATATTAATAATATTCAAGGATTAATCAATTCAAGATTTCAAATTAATGAATTCTAAGTAGTCACTAAGGACTATGAACTTCTCCTAGAATTATTAGTAATACACTGATAATTCTACAAAATGAGTACAATAGGTGATCAACCTAAAGCACCCTATGTCATGCATAACATTTAATCTTTCTCATGTGCGTACGTCAGTTTCCCGACAAATATATAATTCCCCTACTAAGAGGGTTGATCATCTCAGTTATAAGAGTCTGCACCAAGTTAATTTGGTTTGGATAGCTTTTGATCAAATAACGATAGTATAGCCGAAGCAATGGCTTAGACAGTTTTCTTTCATAGTATATACATGAACAATTATCGTTCGAAATCAAGGTTTGTAAACAATTCCATTTCTAGATTACGAAGTATTATACTTTCAAAATTCTACTATACGATCAATAATAGCACACGTTCAAGTAATGCTCAATAAAGAGTAGGTTTCGAGTACTTTCCTCAAGCGAAGTTTACTAAAATATAGCTTATCAACACTCTTTCGAATCCTAACATAATATAGTTACGCGTATAGGATATTCATTAGTTATATATGCTCATACATAATATATAAGTTTAAACGCGTACATAAACGTCTAACTTAGTTGTATACTATTTACATATACCTTGCGTACTTATATCACAACATCAGTTTGTAAGACACCACAAAGTCAAATAACTTAGTTTCCAACCTTAGCTTTATAGTTTGCAAACATTTCTTGGATTTAACATTTAAAAGTTTATAATCCCTCATTAAACATTGAACTCTATCACTTAGCATGCTTCTTAACACATTGAATAGTATACTAGTCATATAATACAAGTTAAAGTACCATATAAGCATGCTTCGAACTTCAGACCACAAATAGAATACATAACTGATTGCAGAATGGCCAAGGCAATGTGAGCCCACAGCTAGGCTTAGGGACGGCAAGAATCTACTGCCCTTCCTCTAACACGTAGAGTTGAGCTTCGCTCCTAGTTTCAGTCCAAACTTTAACATACCAAATCATTATTAACTATCATTTACAAATGCTAAAGGGCTTTACATTAGCATATGACCACTTCAAGATCAACCTTATATGTTAGGGACTTTAGTTTAGGATTTTCACGAACTCAAGGCAAAATAAGGTCATGTAATCATCATGCATACTAATTAGCCTTATGTTCACATAAGAAGGTCACATAATTTGTTAATACACATGCTCATAATGTTCATAGCAAACATCGTTTCATACTTTAAAACATGTTTTAAACTTATGTTTCGTCTACTACCATTATGTTTAACATATAAGACTCATGTTTGGAGACATAATGATCATAACCATGTCATCTTAATTATTCAGAATCCAACTACACATATCTAATACCCTTGGTTTGAAAATGTATTCAAGTTTACTTTTTGAAATCGTTTTAAACTTGAACAATTTAATTTAAAACATACAAGATAACTTTAAAGCTCTCTTCATGAGTAGTTAAATAATGTTAACATCTTCACAAGATCAGAACATACATCATGTAGTATTCATAGATATTAGCTTTGATACTACAAGATTTTCTTTAAAAAAATTTCTCTAACACAAAGCCTAACAATTTGGGTCATGAACAAAGGAAATATAAATACTATATCATGCTCATTTATGTTCGAAATCAGTGATGAGTATGAAAGTAGTATGCACACAATCCAATCATGTTTGATGATAAAGCATATACTTTGTAACAATCTTATTCATTTATTAATAAAAAATATTAATTTATTAAGGGCTTTTAATTATCTACATGATGCTGTTTTATAATATGTGATAAACCCATAGTTTTAAGCAATGCTTTTAGAATAATGATGATGATCATTCTAATGAGATCTAAATTCTTAGAAAGCTTAAAACTAAAATAGTTCCCAATCATTGGATTACTAAATTGGGGATTAGTGAATCCGGATAGATTGGTACATACGTTGCTTGCTCATTGGATGAGGATGATTGATCTCATGATCATTTGTGTGGAGACACTAAAGCAAGTATGTAGGTGCTTATTAGAGAATAAGTTCATCGAACGTGGCTCGATAAGGAATACCTAATGGAGTTTTACTTGCTCGTCAATAGGAATTTCAGTAGTGATAGTAGTACAAGTAATCCTTGGACTTGAGATCATCATAGTATCTTGTGTATGATGAGTTATACTTTGACTTATTCCTTAAGACCCTTAGGGTATATCAAAGGGTATGCTTGGGTATAACAAGTTATACATGGAGATAATATATGATCAATAAAGAATCTATCACTTCTAATAAAAGAAGAGAAATGTCCTATGTGATTCGATAAATGGCAACCCAAGAGTCCTTGGTTAAGGCGTAATGAAATTAGAAAGGAGTTTCTAATTTGCATTATTTGGAGTGTGCATTTAAGAGTCGAAATACATATAATTAAATAAAATAAGACTTGACAGTAATTCCATGTCTTATATTTAATTGGGACATTGTATGGTGGAAGGATTGAATTGTACAAAGAACTATTTACTCAAAGGTTCTTTTATGATTAATGTTGAAATCTATATTATCCGGAAAGTCGTTGATCGCTAGGGAGGCTTATCCCTATTGTAGAATAAATATTATTTATTTAAATAAATTAATTGTTTAATTTATTTATTTTAATAAGATTAGAATTGTTCTAATTGATTTATTCACAACTGGGTTTAATATGGAGAACCTAAAGGGTCACACCATAAAAGGAAGAATAATTATTTAAGAAGTTAATGGCATAATCGTAATAATATGTTAGTATATTTAATTTAATCTATGGTGATAGAATAAATTAAATAGCTTAATATTTATTATTTAATATTTTAGAAATATTAAATATAAATTAATAAGAGGAGTCTTATTAATATTATTACAATTATTATTATTTTAATTTCTAAAAGAGTTTAGGAATTAATTTAATATAAGTACTCTCATTTATTCCTAATTGGATTAGGAAGGAAAATTAGTTAAAGGAGTTTAATTAATTATCTCTAATAAGATTAGGGAGCTTAATTAATTAAAAGAATTTAATTAATTAAATAAATCTCAATTCCTTAATTGTTAAGGTGGGTTGCCCACATCTATAAATAAGAGGAGTCTTATTATGGGTGATGTGGTTGTTGACTTTTACAACGACATAATTCCAATTTGTTAGAGAATACGCCTTTTCTATAGAGATAGAAAACTAGGGTTTGAGCCAAATACCCCTTCTTCTTGAATTCTTATTATTTCTTGGTGGATCACCTCAGAGGCAAAAACATATGGGTGGCTAACGCGTTGATCAAAGGAAGGAACCAAACCTGGTGGATTCAAGTTGGTTGAACGCTGAAAGGATTTGGAGGTGAACTTCACACGAGGAAGCTCGATCTTCAAGGGTATGATTTTATTCTTTATCTTTTCGTTTAATTAATAATTGTGCATAAAGGGTGATCCGGGTATATGGTTTGTAATAAATTTTAAACTCTGATTTTTACACGCTTCCGCTAATTTATGCAATTTGATTGCGTTCTTGAATATTACAAACCTAACAGTGGCATCAGAGCCAAACCTTTATGCAAATTATTAATTGTTCAAATTTGATATGTATATTGATATGTGTTTAGAACAATTTAATTGGGCATAATTTATTGTATAAAATTTATTTTTTTAAAAAAAAAAAAAAAAAAAGGAGGTGCCGAAATTTATTTTTTTCGGTAATTTTTTTAAAAGCTGATCGTGGGTTAATCAAATGGTTTTGAAGGGATAGCGTGGCAATTTTTTTTTGCTGTACCAATCCATGGTATTTACATATTATTACTAACTAAAGAAGAAATTAGTTTTCTTACTTCAAACCATGATCACGTGGCCATAAAAGTAACAAGAAAATCCAAGAGGAGCTTATTATTATTTTTTTTATATGGCAACGTGGGATTACCATATTAACAAGCTACATGTCATTTACGGAATTGATGGACTTGCATAGCTTGGATTCAAAATTAGTGGGCCACGTGAAACAAGAGCCTATCATGCACGGAAATATTAAAGGCCACGTGCTTCTTTTTTTTAATTTAAAGATTACTAATTCGTCCAGGAATGCATGGTTAATATAAATACCGTATATATATATTTTAATATTATACGGTTAATATATATATATATATATATATATATATATATATATTAATTAATTATTTTATAATTAAAATAAAAGTTTATTTTAATTTTAAAATAAAAGTTTATTTTAATATTAAAATAAAAAGGTTTATTTTAATTTTAAAATTAGATTTCATGCTAACTAATTAGAGTTGGAATTGGATTCCATGATAACTAATTGGAGTTGAAATTGGATTTTATTTTTCCTAAAATAAAGGAGTTTATTTATGAATAGGGAAGTAAATCCATCTTTCCTTAAATAAAGGAGTTTGTTTAGATATGAAATAAGATTTCATATTATTCAAAATAAAAGAGTTTATTTGTGAATAGAAAGAGAATCCATGTTTTCTTAAATAAAGGAGTTTATTTAGATATGAAATAAGATTTCATATTATTCAAAATAAAGGAGTTTATTTGTGAATAGGAAAGAAAATCCGTGTTTCCTTTAATAAATTTTTTTTTTTTTATGGAATTGGATTCCATAATTAATTAAAATAAAGGAGTTTATTTTGATTAAAGATTTTGATTAAAATAAAATAGTTTATTTTATTCAAAATTGGATAAATTAAAATAAAATAGTTTTATTTTGATTTAAATTTGGATTTAAATAAAGGAGTTTATTTTTATTCAAAAATAGATTTTATACTAACTAAATTTGCCCATTAAATGATATCAATATATATATATATTAAATGTTTATTATTCATGAGATGAATGTTATTTATTGATGCATATGGTGATGTGTATGATAATAAATGGGATTGATTATGGACTATCAATTAAATCGATTGGATTTTATTTTAGTTGGATGCATAAATGTATGGGTTTTATTAAATGGGGTCTCGCACTCGCCTTCTCTAATTTTTCTCGAATGTAAATTCTATCTCCTCCTATGTACTTCCCTCGATCACGATTAAGGTTTCTATTTATTTTAAATAGTTTTGTAATAGGAATAGTTAGAATTAATTTTGAAGAATTGGAGATCAAGGAACAAGGAGCGCTTGAAGACCCGTTTGTAATGGAGCCGGGTTTAAATGTAATAGTTATATTTAAATATTATTTCTTGCACCCCTAGGTTTGACCTTTTGGTTCACTTGGTGGCTCTAGTGAACCAAACTAGAATAAAAGTCCATAATCAATCCGGGTAAAATATAGTATTCTATATGTGCATGTTTATACTATATATATTATATATATTATGCAAACATGCTTCGCATGTTCATTAATATGACGCGTATTTTTATATATATATATATGTATGCTTAAACAAGATGAGACAAATTAATAACAAACCCTCAATTTTTATATATTAAGTCCTAAGCGCTCAAAGATATTTGGAATATCGAACGTCGCTTTCTAGCATGATAAAATTAATAGAGTATTAAATATTTAATATGAGTTTGTTGTGTCACCACAAGGCAAGTATTAAGTATTTAAGATGTTAATTTATCACATTTGATGCTTATAAAGAAAATTGAACAATATTGTTTTTCATTGTGTCACCACAAGGATGATATTTTTCTTTTTGAATATATGGAGTGCTAGGTCGGACTTAACTTGGATAATTTTGATTGGATGTGCCACCACTTGATCAAAATAATCTAAGAGGCAAAATAAAAGGAGTTTCATAGTTTATGTAATTGACAAAAGTTGTCTACCTATTTATTTATATATAGTTTGTTTGTCACCACAAGGCTATATACATTTGAAATGGGATCCTTATTCTCACTAGCAAATCTTTAATTAGATTTTGTCGAACTATATAAGTGAGGGTAATATAGTTTAAAGAAAATAGTGGGAGATACCAATTTAAAACAAGACCTAAATTATTTTGGTAATTAATAAAAGAATGTATGTTAAAATGTTGTTAATTACAAATTCATTTACAGAATTTTACAATGTCTAAATTACTATCACTGCGTAGCATATTAGATGTTATTTGATCGGACCGAATTAAACGGATTGATTAAGGAAATTGAGAATAGTTCTCACGGCTAAAAGCTATCTTATATCCTTAATATGCCTATCTCTGCAATGGTTGCAGACAATACCTCTGAGGAAGACATTGCTACTTTTAGAAAGTGGCAAGATGATGCACAGTTGGCTCAATGCATCATGCTCGCATCCATGAGTAACGAGCTTCAGCGTCAGCTTGAAACTATGGATGCTTTTACTATATTCCTGCACATCAAGTAGTTGATGGTGAGGAAAGTAGGACTGATAGATATCAGATATCTAAGGAGCTCTTCCGATCTAGAATGGCCAATGGCACTATAGTACAGACAAAAAGTTCTTAACATAATCAATTTGATTGATCAATTAGGACAACTGGTTTTGTCATGGATGGAGAGTTGAGCCAAGATTTGATCTTGCACTCACTCCCGGACCCCTTTCACAATTGTTGTGAATTTTTTCATATGAACAAGCTAGATATCAGCTTTGTTGATTTGCTTAACATGTTGAAAAATGATGAGAGTCACTTTCCAACCAAGAAAGACCATGTCTTACTGGTAGGGGCCAAAGGATCTTCTGAAAAGAAGAACGATTCAAAGAAGGTAAAGAGAAAGGCGTAAACAAAGGATAATAAGAGCAAAACTGATACGGATAGCAAAGGAGTTTGCTTCCACTGCAATAAGCCTGGACACTGAAAAAAACTGCAAGAAGCATCTTGCAGAGGCTAACCAAAGAAGCTTAGTGAAGTCTCGGTTACAAATACAAATTTGTTCATAATTTAAAATAAATTTTTTCTTTAAGTCAAGGTTCTACTTGGATATTGGATATCGACTTTGGTTATCATAAATATAGATTTATGAAGGACCAAGCAAGAAGTAGAAAGCTAAACAAATATAAGTAATCCTATGTGTGGGAAATGTAGCAAAGGTTGCCATATTAGCCATAGAAACTTATAGTTTAGCACTGCCTACGGGCAAATCTATTAAGTCAATAAGTTGTTATTGTATTCCAATTCTTGTTAGAAACATTATTTCCATTTTATTGTTGGACAATAAATCTTTGGTATTATAATTAAGAACAATTGTTGTTCTATTTATAATAATAATGTTTTGTATAGAACTGGAATATTACTTAATGGATTTTGTATACTTGACTTACGTGAAAAATATATTTTGCAAATTGAACAAACTAGTATAAGAAAATGAGATGATCATTCAAAGAGTTGAATGTGTGTATTTACTGAAATACAAGTGTGAATTATTTGAAAGGTTCAAAGAATTCAAAAGTGAAACAAATTGGCAAAGTATTAGGATTCTTTGATCGGATCAAGGAAGGAATACTTGTGCAATAAGTTTCTAGATCATCTCAAATGATTTTCTCATAATGGACACCTCTCGATACATAATAATTGATAGATGTATCTGAAAGGTAAATTCGTACCTTGTTGGACATGGTGCGATCCAAAATGATTTTACCAACATTCCAGTATCCTTCTAGGATCATGTCCTAGAAATGGCTGCATATCTACGAAAAGGTAATCTCTAAATCCGGCCCCAAGACTCCATAAAAGTTATGGATAGGGAGGATTCCTAATCTTAAGTATGTTAAGATAAGGTGTTGTCCAACTTATGTGAAAAGGTTTCAAAGGATAAGCTTGGGACAAGATTTGACAAATACAGATTTGTGGGACATCCTAAAGTAAGTTTAGGGTAAATGTTCTATAATCCTACTTAGCAAAAGGTGTTTATTGCGAAACACGTTGCCTTCTAAGATAAAGGTGTTTATCATTAAAGGGGCTAGTGGGAGGATAATAGATCTTGAAGAGTTCAAGAACCACAAAACACTATAAGTCAAATAAGAGGAACCTGTAGATAGACCTATTGTACCACAATCGAATCAGAATCTGAATAGTATCAAGATACCTAGGAGGTATGGATTCATCATAAATGATGATGATGAGGTACACATCATAGAAGATGATGATCCAGTTACATACGATGAGGTAAGTGTTGTAGACACTCAGAGAAATGGATTGAAGCAAGTTTCTCAAATATGGAACATTCGTTTTGATGAGGCCAAAAGAATTTGATTTTATCAAAAAACAAGAATGAACCTAGTGTGTACAAAAGGGTCAGTGGGAGCGTCATGAAATTTCTAGTATTATATGTTGATATATTATGGATAAGGAATGACATACTAATGCTATAATCAGTAAAGATAAAATTGTCTAAACATTCCTCCATGAATGATTTGGAAGAGTATCTTAATTGGGGATATAAATCTATATAGATAGATTTAAGAGGATGTTCGACTTAACCCAAGGAACGTATATTCATTTGATGCTAAAGTCGTTTAGCATGGCAAACTCCAAGAGATGTCTCATGTTGATGAGCTATGGAGTGTATCTCTTAATAGTCCCCACAGACTCTCGAAAAAGAGAGGTCGCATGAGTGACAATCATGTATGCAATGAAATGTACGAGACCGATGTTGATCGGTCATATTATTGAGAAGTTCACTATGAGTCGTTGAAAACATCTTAAAGTGCTTAACCAAGCACTAAGGATGTGATCATATTCACGGTGGGTCTTAATTAAAACTAGAGGGCTTAACAGACTCAAGTTTTTCGCATGCAACCAAGACGACGAAAAAATCCACTTTAAGGTAAAGGGTTACCTTGAACAAAGTGGTGCAAATGAATTGAAAGGTTCCAAACAAAGAAAGAGTTATTGGTTTAGTGATAAAGACAAAGTATATAGCTATAAATGAAGTCGCAAGTTGATTGTTTGGATTAAAAGTTCATTACGTAACTAGGAATAGTTCCTAAGTCTCATCTTGGATCTAAACATGTGTTGTGGCACTTTCATTTGATTATTAGAATCATTGAAAGATGGGAAATCACTATAAAGATAGTGGACTCTCATGAACAACATTACATATCCATTAACTAAAGCTTATCCAACAAGCAGGATAATCGCCACTTTAGAGAGAAGAAGAGTATGAGTTACCATGACGATTGGCTTTAATGCAAATGGGAGATTGAAAGTAGTATGCACACAAGCCAATCATGTTTGATGATAAAGCATATACTTTGTAACAATCTTATTCATTTATTAATAAAAAGTATTAATTTATTAAGGGCTTTTAATTATCTACATGATCTTTGTTTTTATAATATGTGATAAACCCATAGTTTTAAGCAATGCTTTTAGAATAATGATGATGATCATTCTAATGAGATCTAAATTCTTAGAAAGCTTAAAACTAAAATAGTTTCCAATCATTGGATTACTAAATTGGGGATTAGTGAATCCGGATAGATTGGTACATACGTTGCTTGCTCATTGGATGAGGATGATTGATCTCATGATCATTTGTGTGGAGACACTAAAGCAAGTATGTAGGTGCTTATTAGAGAATAAGTTCACCGAACATTGGCTCGATAAGGAATACCTAATGGAGTTTTACTTGCTCGTCAATAGGAATTTCCGTAGTGATAGTAGAAGACAAGTAATCCTTGGACTTGAGATCATCATAGTATCTTGTGTATGATGAGTTATACTTTGACTTATTCCTTAAGACCCTTAGGGTATATCAAAGGGTATGCTTGGGTATAACAAGTTGTACATGGAGATAATATATGATCAATAAAGAATCTACCACTTCTAATAAAAGAAGAGAAATGTCCTATGTGATTCGATAAATGGCAACCCAAAGAGTCCTTGGTTAAAGGAGAATGAAATTAGAAAAGAGTTTCTAATTTGCATTATTTGGAGTTGTGCATTTAAGAGTCGAAAATACATATAATTAAATAAAATAAAACTGACAAGAATTCCATGTCTTATATTTAATTGGGACATGTATGGTGGAAGGATTGAATCATACGGTAACTATTTACTCAAAGGTTCTTTTTATGATTAATGTTGAAATCTATATTATCCGGAAAGTCGTTGATCGCTAGGAGGCTTATCCCTATTGTAGAATAAATATTATTTATTTAAATAAATTAATTGTTTAATTTATTTATTTAAATAAGATTAGAATTATTCTAATTGATTTATTCACAATAGGTTTAATATGGAGAACCTAAAGGGTCACACCATAAAAGGAAGAATAATTATTTAAGAAGTTAATGGCATAATCGTAATAATATGTTAAGTATATTTAATTTAATCTATGGTGATAGAATAAATTAAATAGCTTAATATTTATTATTTAATATTTTAGAAATATTAAATATAAATTAATAAGAGGAGTCTTATTAATATTATTACAATTATTATTATTTTAATTTCTAAAAGAGTTTAGGAATTAATTTAATATAAGTACTCTCATTTATTCCTAATTGGATTAGGAAGGAAAATTAGTTAAAGAGTTTAATTAATTATCCCTAGTAAGATTAGGGAGCTTAATTAATTAAAAGAATTTAATTAATTAAATAAATCCCAATTCCTTAATTGTTAGGTGGGTTGCCCACATCTATAAATAAGAGGAGTCTTATTATGGGTGATGTGGTTGTTGATTTTTTACAAACTATACATAATTCCAATTTGTTAGAGAGTACGCCTTTTCTATAGAGATAGAAAACTAGGGTTTGAGCCAAATACCCTTCTTCTTGAATTCTTATTATTCCTTGGTGGATCACCTCAGAGGCCAAACATATGGGTGGCTAACGTTGATCAAAGGAAGGAACCAAACCCGGTGGATTCAAGTTGAACGCGAAAGGATTTGGAGGTGAACTTGTACCTGAGGAAGCTCGATCTTCAAGGGTATGATTTTATTCTTTATCTTTTCGTTTAATTAATAATTGTGCATAAAGGGTGATCCGGGTATATGGTTTGTAATAAATTTTAAACTCTGATTTTTACACGCTTCCGCTAATTTATGCAATTTGATTGCGTTCTTGAATATTACAAACCTAACAGAGTATACCTCATCAAGCTCAGAATTTACAGAACATAAGTTCCATCAAAGTTTGTTTTCAAAACATTAGGTTCTTGTTAAAAATCTCTTACTAAAACATGTTGAGCAATTCATATCACATAAGAAAGCTTTATAAAACATGTTATACTTCTTTTTCATGTATATATAAGTCATAGAATCAAGTTAGCAACAACTTAGCCTAACAAAAACCAGAATCTGGTTTTGGAGTCCATATGATTCTTATTTACACCCTAGTATAAATCTGGGCGCAATTGGCTTCTTTCCTTAGCTAACAAAGAAGAAGATACTCTATTTTGCAGAGTATCAACGAAACTTCAATTCCTTTAGTTTAATCATGCTCAAATTCATCATTAAAGGTTCCATATATATACTCATACTTCATAAACATATGATAGCATGCTAATTTATATTGATTGACAAAGAATTTTAAGTAATTTCTAAGAACTTGACAAAACTCAACCAAGTACAAAAGTTAGGATTTTTATACCTTTTGAAGCTTAGTTTTCTTAATTTCTCCCTTCTGAGATTCTTAGACTCCTCTTTGAACCACAAACACTCAGACTCAATTTCTCAAAATTCCAACAGACAATTTCAACAATGTAAAACTGAGAAATGAAGATGGTATTTATAGAGTAATGGTGGATTGGGTATTAGGTTTACATGGAAGATTGAAACCAGAGTGTGAAGGAAGAACACACTTGTTTACTAAGAGTTGCTCAACCACTCACCATCAGCCATTGCCATAGCCAATGATCACTGCTTGGAAGTTACGTAAATAGGTGATAGGTTATTGTTCATGTATTGAGCTTCTTAATTATTAGCAACGTGATTAATTTTCTTAGCTTAGTTTATTTTAATTCCCAAAATGTAATTTTAATGTACAATTGTTACTATATTAGGAAAAATTAGGGATTATTTTTGGGTAAAATCTAGTTACGCACAACACGCAAGTATATGTGGTAAACAAGTAATATAATAGTAAGTAGAGTATTGTTCCCACAGAGAAATTAGTATGAATTTAAACCTCGCAATTACCAACTTCCTATTAATCCCAATTTTATTAAACTATCCACGTTTATAATTGAAATTGATAAAAACTAAAATTATGAAAAATACTAAGATCACAAAACAATCACAAATCTTTACAAACTAAAATTTCAAACAAGTATTGGAGAATTAGGCTTACAACTTCACCCTAGGCTTTACTCTGATTATTACACTTTATTCCATTTTAATTTACTATCCCAATTTATTAATCAAGAACACGAAAGTAGAATTAGCTACCTCTTGATGCACTAAAACCATATTAACTTAAATCCACAAATTAGAAAGAATTAAGTTAAACACCTTAATTAACTAACTCACTATATCTCTATATGAATTACAATCAAAGAAGGTTAAGTCCAAGTTCTCTATCCGATTACATGCGATGTTAAGCATATCTCTACCCTAACATTCATCAAGATTCTATTCATTCACAGAATTCAAGAACACATGCTATATTAACTAAGTCTAGACTCGTATTTCCTCTCTCGAATCCATACAAGTCCACAAAGAATTGGTGATCAGGCAATTCATAAATTCAAGCATAAATTAATATAGATAAACTAAGGAATAACTTATTAAACTGAAAATTAAAGTTACATAATCATCTTTCCACTTAAAGATCCGTCATAAGCCTAAAAAGTAATTTTATTCATCATCAATGAAATAAAAACTGAAGTAATTAAAGGTAGCATCCTTCCAATTACAAATATAAAATTTGAGAAGAAGAATAAATTCAAAACCACCCTTCTCTTCAGCCCAATCTGCAATTGAAATGAAAATTCCTTTAAAATCTTCTATCCAATATTTGCTCCAAAATCTGTCTTCTTTCAATGGTAATTGCCCTATGATGTATATCTCTCCAAATCTTATCATTTGATGTCAGATATATCGCTAAGACATGCATTCTGATTGCAATTCCACGCCAATATGAGTCCCAAGTCATCCCAAACATCTAAAAATCTAGTTATTGTAGCATTTGAAATCAAATAAACAACTGCTTTTCCCCGGACCCCCGCCCCGGCGGGAGTGTTAGATTGAAAATGGCCCGCCCCGACAGGCATGTAATCTGTTTCTGACTTTGGACCCCTCGCCCAGGCAGGGGGTTTGTATGGGAAATAGCCCGCCCCGGCGGGCATGGCTTCTGCTAACTATCCTGTTTCGTTCATCATATAATCCATGTACATTAATCCACATAATTTTATAACATGTGTGGACTTAATTTAATTGATCACTAATAATTTAATATCTCCTTTTTACTATTTAATTACTCATTGGTATAGAAATAAATATTTCAATAATACATGTTTATTTACTCCCATACTTTAGAGTACACATTTAATTGTCTCATCACACATAATGAGGTAACAAGGATTATTTAAATCAACTTTATGTCTTACTTACTTTTACCATATGATTTTTTGTATAACATTAATCCCAATTAAATATCACACCTCATTTAATCTTATGAGTAATTATATGATACTACTACTCACATTTTCCCATATTACACATATTGGAATGAAATAATATTTAATAATAATGTTCACATTAATAATAACGATAACTGATTATTGATGTTAATACACCATCCTTATAACTCATGCACTCTGTGGAAATATTTTCCCAATTCTTACTACCGGCGCAGTTAAGCTAGTTTACAGTACAAGAGTGGCGCAGCTGTGCCACTTTGGTAATTTTTCTAACTTAGTTACTGTTACAATAATTTCCTATTCGCAATTAATTAATCCTTTTTACTTAATAGATAATACCCTCATTTATTATCTTGCCATACTAGACAATTATGTAAATTACTTCATTCAATAATATTGCATTATTAACAATATCAATTAATTAACAATATAATATTAACTAATTATTCTCTTCACAATTAAATTAACCACTTAACTTTCATTCTCATGCCATACAAGGCATTCCAAAATTCTCAATCTTTATATAAATTTAATTTAAATTAATTGAATTACACATCTTACAACACATCAATATTTATATTCAAATAAATATTCATTTTCTTATTATATTAAAATAATTATTTATTCATGAAATTCTCGGTTCTTACATCCTCCCCCCCCTTATAAAAATGCAGTCCTCGAAATTGGTACAAGGTTACATGAATATATCGGGATAATCCCTTCGCATCTTATCTTCTAATTCCCACGTGGCCTCCTCGGCATCGTGGTTTTGCCAAATTACTTTTTACGGAAGATATACTTTTATTCCTTAGTGTCTGTTCTTTCCTATCTAATATCTGGACAAGAATTTCTTCATACGCTAGATTCTTAATGGGCTCGTAAGAAATCATGTGTTTGTAGTCAGGCTTATACGGATGCAACACGAAGATGTTAAACACGTTATGGATGTGCTCCAACTCAGGTGGTAATGTAACTTTGTACGCCACTTCGCCCACTCGCTTCAGTATCTTGAATGGTCCTATGAACCTTGGACTCAATTTTTTTTTCTTGCAAAATCGTATTTTTCCGTTATAGGGAGATACTTTTAAGATAACGTGACTTCCGACTTCAAAGTCGCGGTCCTGACGATGCAAATCTACGTATTTCATCTAGCAATCTTGTACAGCTACTAATCTAGCTCTTATCAATGTCACCACATCTACGGTTTGTTGAACTAATTCCGGTCCTAGCATCTTTCGTTCTACAACTTCATCCCAACACAACGAGGTTCGACACTTTCTCCAGTAAAAAGCTTCATACGGTGGCATGCCTATACTCGCATGATAACTATTATTGTACGCAAATTCTACTAGGGGTAAGTGATCGTCCCAACTTCCTTTGAAGTCCATCATGCAAGTCCTAAGCATGTCCTCCAGCGTTTGTATCGTTCGTTCACTTTATCCGTCCAAATGCGGATGATAAGAAGTACTTAACCTCAATTGTGATCCCATCCTTTCTTTCAAGCTCTTCTAGAATTTTGACGTGAAACGCAGATCTCGGTCAGAAACAATCGATACCTGTTCTCCATGTCGTGAAAAAAATTTCCTTTACGTACAGATTTACTAACTAATTTAAACTATATCTGATCTTGAGCGCTAGAAAATGAGCCATCTTTGTTAGTCGATCTACGATAACCCAAATGGCATTAAAACCTTTCTGCGTGACTGGAAGTCCTGTGAGACCCCAAATTTTATGAATAAATATCTAAATTTCTCAAAATATTTTTTTTGAATATTATGGTGTGGATTTGATATAATGTTATAGTTGTGGGTAATATTTATAAATTTTACAAAGTAAGCAAGTTGTTATAAAATATTCGTTTGGTCGGGGAATATTCTTTTTGTCGGGGAATATCCGTACGACGGTACAATCATTGGTGGACCCCACAATGGAATTATTATCGGATTGAGAAAATAACAAAAATATTTTTATGAAAATAATGGCGGAAGTTTTACCGTTAACCGTTGAAACACCTGATTTTAAAAGTACAGTAATACGCGTGGTTACATAGTAGCACACAGTTTTGATTATTGATGCTTATGTGAGAAGTCACTAAGTTTTGTTCAATTATTGTTATAGTAATTGTTGCATAGTATCTCACGTTATTTGATTCAATTATTGCCGATATTTTATAAATCAATAATTGAGATAACAAAGTTATTAATATTATTATTTGCAATATTAACGATGTCTAGAAGTTCTGCTAAGGAGAGGTTTGGTCACCTAATTGCGCGCTAATAGGAGAAATCCTTATTGGAAAGCCCCTCTTTCCAGGAACAACACGGTCGATTAATATTGTGAATTATAATAAAAGGTGATAAGTTTGTTTTATTATTATTATAAATGTAATAAAAGCAGAAAACTTTTATATAAAATGTAATACTTTTATAAAGTTATTCATTTTATTAGACTATAAATAGAATATATAATATTCTATTATGCATAGTGTTTGCGTAATAGTGCTTGCATAGTGTTTGAATAGTAAAATCTTTTTATATAAAAATGAATACTTTTATAAAGTTATTCGTTTTATTAGACTATGAATAGAATATATAATATTCTATTTATAATAGTTTGCATATAGTACTGCATAGTGTTTGCATAGTAAAATCTTTTTTTATATAAAATGAATACTTTTATAAAGTTATTCGTTTTATTAAATTATAAATAGAATATATTTTATTTTATTTAAAAGATTTTATTTTATTAGAATATTTTATTAATACTGCATAATAAATTAATATGGACCGTCCGTTTAAAAGTAAATCAATCTGGACCGTTCATGAATTAATTACTATTCAGTCCATTCTCCTATAAATAGAAGCTCATTCCTTCACTATTTCTTACTAATTCACTGAAACTCTAGAGAGAGAAACTATAGAGAGAAAGAAAAAAAGTATTCTGCTACTTCACAACTCCTATATCCAGTTTCTTCTAAGGTAAGGGGTATTATTCTTTCGTATTCATGAAGAGAGTTATTTTCTTTCAATACTTGTAAGGGGTATTATTTCTTTTGTATTCATGAAGAGAACTTCTGTTGTTTCATTCTTTATTATTCTGTTGGAATAACCTGTATACGCGGACAACCCTATACTTGGTGAAATTCTTCTGTTATTCCATTCTTTATTATTATGTTGGAATAACTCTACATCTTAAGTAATCGCATACATGGTGAAATTCTTCTATTATTCCATTCTTTATCATTCTCGTTGGAACATCCACATGCGTGCTTTTATTTATGACTGGTTCCATTATTTATTATTTTGTTGGAACATCCTTTCTCTATGCTTTTACGCATGACACTGGTTCCATTATTTATTATTACATTGGAAAATCTGTTTGTGCTTTTACGCATGACTTCGTTCCATTATTTATTATTCTGTTGTAACATCCGTAAAAGTGCTTTTACGCATGACTGGTTCCATTATTTATTATTCTGTTGGAACATCACATGCGTGCTTTCTGCATTTGACTGGTTCCGTTATTTATTATTCTATTGGAATAATCTGTCTGTGCGGTCTATCACATGCCTGGTGATTTCTTTTGTTATTCCATTCATTATTATACTCAGTTGGTTAAAGTTTTTACTTTTGTACTCCATGAAATTAGTGGAATATCTTTGATATTTGCGCTTCATCCAGTATCTTTTCATGGAAATATTCTTCTGAGCATTCTTTAATTTTACTCTACAAAGAAGTATCATGTTGACAATTTGGACGTTATTAGTTCCTGGATAAATTAATTCTTGAACTTGTTTTATTAAATTCTTATCATTGTCATCATCCTTATGTTTATATTATGTTGAAAGTCATATGTGGTCTGTAGTGCATAGATGGACTTGGTATGATTATTACCAGGGATTATTTGTTATAATCATGACCGTAATGTTATAAATGATGTGGTAAAAGTCCTCATTGACCCGTAGTGCATTGATGGACAATTGTTGGCATGATCATGACCATTGATGAATACACGAATATCCTTGGCCCACAGTGCATGGATAATTTGTGGTTGTGATACTAATGAATATCCTTGCCTGTAGTGCAGGGATGATGTGGTTTATTTATTAAGCTAAGTCTCGGCAATAAAAGTATGAAAAACCTTTTAAATCATAGAAGATAGTAGATTTTATTCTCTACTTGACTCTTTTAATGGATTGCTTATTCCGCTGCAGTTAAACTTGATGTTTGTTATATTGTATCAGTTTAACACTGTTGAAGGCTAACGATAATTTATTCTCGCATTATCTTAGTCATAATATTTTTCTTGGGCTAGTTGAGCTCACCCTTTTACTTTCATTGTTCTCTTGTGAAATGAGAACGTAGTAGGGACTAGTCGGGGAGCGGAGTGCGGTCCGAGATAATAGCATTAGTAGTCCTCACTATTCTATGAAATAGTGTGTTAATAAATGTATTGAGGACTTATTTTGAGTTTGAATCTTGCTCAGAAGATAATATTTGTATTAAAACTCACAGCTCATGTTGTATATTTAAGATTATATTTGTATTCTGTACCATGTATTTGGCGACTCAGAATAGGTGATGTATACCTGTTTTGGGGGCGTCACAAGTCCCACCACAAAGTCCATTGTAATGTGCTCCCATTTTCACTCTGATATTTCTAATGGTTGAAGTAGACCACTCTGTCTCTAGTGCTCTACTTTGACCTGTTGACAAGTAAGACATCTAGTAACGCACTCCGCGATTTCTCGTTTCAAATTAGGCCACCAAAAATGTTGCCTCAAATCCCAATACATCTTCGTGCCTTCTAGATGAACAAAATATGTCATGTTGTATGCCTTGTGCAAAATTTCTTCCCATAACTCGGTTACCGTTGGCACCCACACTCTCCCTTTGAATCTCAAAATACCGTCTTTATCGACCTTGAACTTTTCTCCCTCATTTTCTGTGATCATCTTCTTGATTTTCTCGCACTCCTCATCCTTCTCTTGTGATTCCTTTACTCTGTCTTACAAGGTTGGACGAGCTTCCACTGCAAACAATTTTTTTTCAGACCTCTCCTGTCCCTTTACTTCTATCTCCAATTTCTCCATATCCCTTATTAACTCCTCCTGAGTTGTCAATTGAAATAACTTCTCCCTTCCCTTCCTACTTAGCGCATCGGCTACTACATTTGTTTTCCCCTGGTGATAAAGAATATCACAGTCATAATCCTTGATTAATTCTAACCACCTTATTTGACGCATGTTCAACTCCTTCTATGTGAAGATATATTTTAGACTCTTGTGGTCCATGTATATCTCACATTTTTCTCCGTACAAATAATGCCTCCAAATCTTTAACGCAAAAACTACTGCTGTTAACTCTAAGTCATGAGTAGGGTATCGTTTTTCGTAATCCTTCAATTGTCATGACGCATATGCAATTACCTTACCATGTAGCATTAGCACACAACCCAATCCTCTGTGCGACGCATCACTACACACCACAAATCATCTAGTTTCATCTGGTAATGATAATATAGGTGCCTCGCTCAACCTCTTCTTCAGCTCTTGGAAACTTTCCTCACACTTGTCTGTCCATATGAACTTCACCGTCTTCCTTGTTAAATTCGTCAACGGGTTTGCTATCTTAGAAAAATCCTGGATAAATCTTTGATAGTACCCAGCTAACCCTAAGAAACTTCTTACTTCGGTTGGAATCTTCGGTCGTGAAAGGTCAATAATAATCTAGAAGGCGGGGGTTGAATAGATTATTACAAGTTAAAAATTATATTTAGGCCTTTTTGAATTTTTGTTATTAATTAGCAGTTTTAGCAATTAGCATGCAAAATAAAAAATTCAATCACAATGCACAAAGATTTATCTAGTTCACAACATACACCCTTTTGTATGTTGCTACGTCCAGTCTTAAGTCCCTACTTGGAACTTGAGATCCTATTACTATCAGTAATAAAAACTCCTTCAACAGGCGGAGAAGCCTTTACAAAGTTTTATAGACAAACTTCCAACTATTCAACTATTCTATCTTGAACAACAAGCTTCCCGCTCCTTCCTCAAGTCTAGTTGTACAACCTTTTGAGTTTAGTTCTATTCTATGATCTGGTCTTGAAATAACAATCTCTTCCTCACCTCACAAGTACACTAGAGACCTAACTTCCTGCTGACCTCTCTAAGACTTTGTTCTTGGTCAAAGAATTACTTGTCTTTCTCACAGGTACATAAAATAAACTAACTCTAACCCTTTCTCTGTTTACAAATAAGTTTACAACAATGTGCTTCTTCAATAAGCTGATAAGAGTTAAGTGCAGATTAATGCTCCTCAAATAAGCAGATAGAAAATTAAGAACAAATATATCAGTATAAAAGTTCAAGGACTTTTATATTTAATAATAAGCAAATAGAAGTTTTGTTTAGATCCACTGATGCTTCTAATTAAGCAGATATATGATTTAAAGGCACTTTATAAAGAATTATCAATTCTATAAAATAAAGAGTGTTTTTTTATGGATAATATAGAATTGTTTCTTAGATAGTTTTTACCAAGTATTATATGAATTATTTTTATGAATCAATACTTGTATAAAAGAATAAATCAAACAATATTTATCAAGTATAATATCAGTTAAGCACAAACTAATATAACAAATATTACTGTTTAACTCGAATAATATATAAGAATATTTTATCTATTATGTGAACTTTTATAGATAATATCACTTAGTACTATATGGAATCGTACGGTTCGAATTCCTCTTGGTAGAGGTGTATCTCCGTAGCCTTGTGGCGTCTAAGTATGCCAAAATTTAAAATTTTAACAATTGATATTTATATAAATATTTTCAATAGATCACTACGATTCTCAAATCCAGTTCGGATGACTACTCTTTTTGGAGCAGTATCTCAGTGTCGTTTTGAGCTATCAAGTGTCGTATCTAGTTTACGATATTTATATAAATAATTTCGATAAAAGGTTATTGAAGACTATAAGTAATCGTACGATTTGAATTCCTCTCTGTAGAGGTGTATCTCCGTAGCCATGTTGCCCCTAAGTATCCTTTTATTTGACAAATAGATGAAATATAGATATATAAAATTGTGTAGAACAATGTGTATTTGTATATATATCGATATAATACAAGTAAGAAATAATTTAATAGAATTGAAACTTATCTCAATACTTGGACCAATTTTTCTCTTCAAAAATTCAGAACTTTTGTAAGAAGAGATATAAAACTTTTTAGAGAGAATGTAGGCAAGGAGAGTATGATTTTCTTTTCACTGAATTGGTAAAAACCAAATGAATGAAATACTCCCTATTTATAGAATTTTTAAAGTTAGGGAAAAAATGTAATTTTGCAAAACTGATTTTCAAATGCACGGTATAGATAAAGTATTTTTGAATTGAATGGGCCGGATTAAAATCAATTTTACGCGGTACAGACTCAATAATCCGCCCAGGCAACAAATCATCAACATATCATTTATTACACTTGTTTGACCATATGAAAGAAAGCCAAATGCTAGTATACACAGTTTCATTTAGTCCCAAAATAAGTGTCACTTTTGTTTTGCCAACACACGGTTTTTACTTAGATATTGGCAGCATATGCATGTATGAATTTAATGTAGCCAACACACTCATAACACTTAATATATGTATATAATATATACGTTGTTAAGTGTGTGTGTATATATATATATATATATATACTTAATGTTACACATGCATGCTTAAATATATATATCCGATTTCGTTATATAAATAAGTATACTTTTTCTATATAATGCTTATGATGTAAAAAACATTTTGCCCAACTTTGGTTTTGAAAAAGAATTAGGATCTCCTTGCCTTGAATATTATATGAATTAATTTATTTAACACTTAACATATAATTTATCTAGGCCAATAAAAATTAATTCAAGTAAAAACGAAAAATAGTTAAAATAAATAATTAAATAATTAAATATTTAAAACATAATTGTTATCATCAAAATATATAAAATAAAATTATACCTATCAGGTTGCTCCAAATTACTCACTGCTTCTACTTTCGCAGGGTCTACAGAAATTCCATCCTTATGCACCACGTGTTCTAAGAATTGAACTTTTTCCATCCAAAATTCACACTTACAAAATTTCCCATACAACTTCTATTTTCTTAGTGCCTCCAAAACCATCTTCAGATGTTCGGCGTGTTCTTCTTCTGTCTTCGAGTAGATCAATATATCGTCGATGAAAACTACTATGAATTTATCTAAAAGTTGCTTGAAGACTTGGTTCATAAAGTCCATAAATCTTGTCGGAGCATTTGTCAACCCGAATGACATTACCAAAAATTCAAAATGTTCATAACGAGTTCGGAACACCGTTTTTGATATGTCCTCCTCCTTCACCTTCAACTGGTGATAAGCCGTTCATAGATCTATCTTCAAAAAACACTTTATTCCCTTCAGTTGGTCGAAAAGGTCGTCTATCCTCGGTAATGAATATTTATTCTTAATCATCACTTTATTCAATTCTTGGTAATCGATACAGAGCCTCATCGATCCATCCTTCTTCTTTACAAACAACACTGGTGCTCCCCAAGGAGACACACTCGGTCATATGTAACCCTTATCCAATAACTCTTGCAATTGTATCATCAATTTCTTCATTTTTACTGGCGCCATACGGTATGGGGCTTTCAAAATCGATGCAGTTCCCGGTGCTAAGTCTATTACGAATTCGATTTCTCTGTCTGGCAGAAGACCAGGCAGATCGTTTGGAAACACATCTTGAAATGTTCTCACTAACGGTATATCCTTAATTTTTACTCCCTTTTTTTGAGTATCAACAATGCACGCTAAGTAACCTACACATCCTTTTCTTATCAATTTATTGGCCTTCATCATCGTAAGGCAACACGATTGCTTAAGCAATGAGCTAACATTAAACATTACCTTAGACTTATTCAGAGTATGAAGACTCACACTTTTATTCTGACAGTCAATTTTCGCAGCATGTTTATACAACCAATCCATGCCCACTATTACGTCAAACTCTCCCAATCTTATCGGGATCAAGTCTATGCTTAGTTCATGATTTCTCATATTTAAGTGATAATTTTGTTAAATATACTCTATAGGGATTACTTCCTTATTCGTAACTTCTATGTTCAAAGGATTTCCTAATCGTTCTCGGGGTAAATTTAGTCAACTAGCAAATTCCTCAAATACAAAAGAATAGGTAGCACCTGAATCAAATAATACCTAGGCATTTATATCATTGATCGGGATGATACCTGACACAATGTCCTTCGTAGCTACTGCGTCTTGGACAGACATATTAAACGTTCTGGCAGTTGGACGGTTGGATGGTGTCGGTTCGCTAATCATTAGTTTGCCACTTCCTCCTTTTTGTCTGCTTCCTCCGCTACTTCATTTCTTTAGGCAGTCCTTAATCAGATGGTCCACCGAACCACATGCATAACAACCTTTGATCTTCTTCAGCTTTGGACAGTTGGGCGAAATATGCCTCTCTTGGCCACAATTATAACATACAATGCACCCTTTTCAACACTCGCCCTGGTGATACCTCCCACACTTTGGACATCCTTATGCCTTCTTCTTAAATTCTCCACAAAACTTCCTCACTTAATTGTTGAAATTCTTGTTGTTGTTGTTGTTGTTGTTGTTGTTGTTCTCCCACTTCCTTTTTCCTAAGTTACTACCTCCGTTGTTGCTTCCTCCTCGGCTATCTACTCCTGTGCTCTTACCCTTCTTCTCCTTGTTTTACAAACTCAAAGATTCACTACCTCCCTCTGCAATAATAGCCTTCTCTAGCATTGTTGTAAATGAATCGATCTGAAGAACTGACACCTTGTTAAACAACCAAGGCTTTAGTCCTTGTTCAAAACGCCTAGCTTTCCTCTCTTCATCTACCACTTAGTGTTCTACAAATTGGGCTAGTTCATTGAACTTAGCCGCGTATTATGCCACCATCATATCCCCTTGCTTAAGTTCTAACAACTTCACCTCCATCCTATTTTTCATGCTCTTCGGGATGTAATTCTCGAAGAACGGAGTCTTAAATCTCTCTCAAGTTACTATTCTTTCTCCTTCTCTCTGCTAATTCACCTCCCACCAGTCGCTTTGCCTGTCATCATGTAGGTTGCAAATGTCGTCTTCTGGTCTTCACCCACATGAGCGATGGTGAAAGCTTTTTCCATTTCCTTGATCCATATCTGTGCCATGATAGGATCGGTAGTACCCACGAATTCTGGAGGTCCTACACTCCTAGAATCCTTAAAGTTTATGACTGGGACTGCTTGGGGAATGGGTGGTACTGGTTCATTTCTTCCCCTAAGAGCTTCCCCTAACAAATCTACTAGCCTTTGTTTAGGGTCTACTAGTCCTCTCTCATCATTGACCGACTCTTCTGGTGTCGTTATTCTACGTCTGGGCGGTATTTTTCTTCATCACAAAATTTTCATTTTTATTATTTATTTATATAACTTAAACATTTTCCAATGAAAGGAATAAAGTTTTATAACACATTTCTGAATTAAGATCATTTATATTGATATGCCAAATCGTTATATCACATGATAATCTCTAGCATACTGCTATAAATGACACAACATATTCCTTAATATCATAAAAGACGGGGACAATAACTAATCATACTACCCCTTTAACATTTTTCTAAAGATTGGGGTTTACAACTAACTCACATCTTACACAAAAGACTGAGATTACAACAACATATTAAACATCAGATAAATAAAATTCTACAACTACTAAGCTTCTACATCTAGACTTAATCTAACATCCCACACTCCACAGCGCTCTGGTACTCCTTCTGAGTAATGTTCGCCACCAAGTCTCGGCTTATGGTCTGCCGGGTTTGTCCCTGCTCTGCCGGGTAATGATATACCCCATCAATCAGTCTCTCCATGGCCGTGCACAATGCATAGGTCATCTTATTCATGTTCATTCTCTTACATCTTGCCTCATCTTCTAAGTCGTTATCCCGATAATTAGTTTCTTCCTACTTCTCCTCGAAGTGGATCCCATCCATCACCTCCATCTCTAACTGAGTACGGAGAGCTTCCTTTTCTGTCCTCTCACTTAACTCTCTCTGTTCCATCTCTTCCAACTTTCCTGCCAACTCTACATTCCTAGCCACCGATCTATGAAACAAAGTCCCCATCTAGAGATCCCTGCCTCCTTGCGGAGAAAAATCTCCACCTCCATCTACTACATCACTAACTTCCTCTGATGGTCCTCATCCCTCAGTTTCTGGAACTCGGACTCTCTTTTTCTAGCCTCAGCCTCTAACTCCTCCACTCTACATCCTAACTCCAGAATCTGCTACTCATACTCCCCCAACATCCGAATCTCGAAAGTAGTCTCGTCGGAGTCCCCCATGGGGTCAGGCTCCTCCTCCATAGGTTCCTCCTCTGGATCAGACTCCTCAGGTAATGGCTCTATCTCCTCCTCGTCGTCATCATCGATAGGGGCCACTGCTGATATAGGCTCTACTATCAATAGTGCCTCAAATACCACGTGTATGTGACGCGGCTCCTCCTCTACTACTCAGCTAGGTCCTCCCATGTCAGTCATCCTACAACCACCAACATAAGATAAACAAACAACAACTCCATTAGAATGTTAAATAAACATAAGTTTATTGTATATAATGAAGTTATATTCCATAACACACTAAGTGTCTCTCTAGGAAAAACACTACATGAGTTTCATCCCTCTCTATCTTCTAGGTTCTCCTAAGTTATAATCTAAGGACTCTCGTTCCTAAGGTTTATAACTACAGTTTTGATACCAACATGTGATGCCCCCAAATTCAGACCACACTTGCCTCAAATTTAGTTGTCACGTACTAACTCTAATAACATACTATAATCATCACACAACAGAATAATAAAATAAATTACATTGTCATAACATAATTATTATTGTCCCAAAGTCTCGTAACTGTTACTAATACAATACAACTTAAACTAAAAATAGCTTAATATAAATAAGTTCTTTTATAAATGAATAATATTACATTCCTAGTACTATGGAAATAACTACTCCAAAGCCTTCTCTTTACCCTTGTTCTTGTCAGAGGGTTCACCACGTTCTACCTTAATTGAAAGTTTTAGGGAAAGCAAAGATGACCAACAATTTTGCCCAGCATGTAATATAGCAAAGGGAAATCAACGTAGTTTTAAATTTCTTAAGGGTATATCAATAATGATAGTTCAAGATAGCAATAAGTATTGATGATTATCAACAATAGTCACGCTGGATAGAAAATATCAATAATATTCAAGGACTAATCAATTCAGGATTTCAAAGTAATGAATTCTGAGTAGTCACTAAAGGACTATAAACTTCTCATAGAATTAACAGTAATACACTGATAATTCTACAAAATGAGTACAACAGGTGATCAGCCTAAAGTACCCTATGTCATGCATAATATTTAATCTTTTTCATGTGCGCGCGTCGGTTTCGCGACAAATATATAATTCCCCTACAAAAAGAGTTGTTCATCTCAGTTATAAGAGTCCGCACCAAGTTAATTTGGTTTTGATAACTTTCGATCAAATAACGATAGTCTAGCCGAAGCAATGGCTTAGACAGTTTTCTTTCACAGTATATACATGAACAATTATCGTTTGAAATTAAGCTTTGTAAATAATTCCATTTCTAGATTACGAAGTATTATACTTTCAAAATTCTACTTGTACGATAAATAATAGCACAAGTTCAAGTAATGCTCAATAAAGAGTAGGGTTCGAGTACTTGCCTCAAGCGTAGTTTACCAAAATATAGCTTATCAACACTCTTTTGAATCCTAACATAATATAGTTACGCGTATAGGATATTCATTAGTTATATATGCTCATACATAATATATAAGTTTAAACACGTACATAAACGTCTAACTTAGTTGTATACTCTTTACATATACCTTGCGTACTTATATCACAACATCAGTTTGCAAGACACCACAAAGTCAAATAACTTAGCTTCTAACCTTGGCTTTATAGTTTGCAAACATTCTTTTGGATTTAACATTTAAAAGTTTATAATCCCTCATTAAACATCCAACTCTATCACTTAGCATGCTTCTGAACATATTGAATAGTATACTGGTCATATAATACAAGTTAAAGTAACCATATAAGCATGCTTCGAACTTCAGACCACAAACAGAATACATAACTAACTACAGGATGGCATAGCTGAGCCTTGGCTAGGCTTAGGGACGACGCAGCTGCGTTGTCCTCCAGCCTAACCAAAGTTTAGCTTTTGCTCTCCTGATTTTAGTCCAAACTTTAACATACCAAATCATTATTAACTATCATATACACATGCTAGAGGGCTTTACATAAGCATACGACCACTTCAAGATAAACCTTATATGTTATGGACTTCAGTTTAGGATTTTCACGAGCTCAAGGCTAAATAGGGTCATGTAATCATTATGCATACTAATTAGCCTTATGTTCACATAAGAAGGTCACATAATCTGTTAATACACATGCTCATAGTGTTCATAACTAGCTTCGTTTAATACACTAAAACATGCTTTAAACTTATGTTTGGTTTACTACCATTATGTTTAACATATAAGACTCATGTTTAGAGACATAATTATCATAACCATGTCATCTTAATTCTTCAGAATCCAACTACTCATACTTAATGCCCTTGGTCTGAAAACATATTCAAGTTTACTTTTTGAAATCATTTTAAACTTGAACAATGCAATTTAATATATACAAGACTACTTTAAAGCTCTCTTCACGAGTAGTTAAATCATGTTAACATCTTCACAAGATCAGAACATACATCATGTAGTATTCATAGATATTAGCTTTGATACTACAAGCTTTTCTTTGAAAAAAGTTCTCTAAAACAAAGCCTAACAAGTTGGGTCATGAACAAAGGAAATATAAATACTATATCATGCTCATTTATGTTCGAAATTAGTTATGAGTATACCTCATCAAGCTCAGAATTTATAAAACATAAGTTCCATCAAAGTTTATTTTCAAAACATTAAGTTTTTGTTAAAAATATCCTACTATAAACTTTAAGTCACATTCACCAGCACATGGTTTTAAAAAAATGTAGTACACCGACTTTGAAAAACAAAGAAATACACCAAGCTTCTCACTTCCACTTACCTTTAACCTTTATATATATATATATATATATATATATATATATATATATATATATATATATATATATATATATATATATATATATATATATATATTTTATAATAATATTATTATTTAAACAATTATCATATATTATAATAATATATTTAAATAAATATTTTATCTGAGAATATAATTGTGATTCCATAAAAAAATATGCCAAACTTTCAACATATATTTCATGCTAAATTCCTTTATTTATATCAAAATTGAACCAATATCCACCACATATAATAATTATTCACAATTAATATTATAAGCTCGCAATATTAACAACCAGATCATTCCCAGGAAGTGGGGGCTTTCTGTTAAGGATTTATCCTTATTGGCGCGTAATTATATAACCTAACCCCTTTCTTCAACAAAATATTCTAGACATTGCCAATAATGCTAACTAATAATATGAATAATTATGTAATGTCAATTATTGATTTAATAATATAAAATATTATGTAGATGATACTGTGACAATAATTGAATCAATAATATGAGATACTATACAAAAATTACTGTGGCAATTATTCAATGAAACTGAGTGACTTCTTACGTAAGAATCAATAATCAAAAAAACTGTGCAATACCGTGTGCTCCTGTGCAACCACGCGTATTACTATACTTTTATCACTGGGTATTTCAACACTAGACGGTAAAGTTTTGTCATTATTTTTATAAAAATGTTATTGTTGTCGCTTTACATATCCAGGCTTTTATACATTATGTGGTCCAATTAATGATTGTTACCGTCGCATGCGGATATTCCCCGATAAAAAGAATATTCTCCGACCAAAGGAATATTATATGACAACTTACTTACTTTGCAAAATTTGCACATATCACCCATAACTAAAGCATTATATCAAATCAACACCTTATTATTCAAAATAATAATTAGAAAAATTAAATCTTTATTCAAAAAAAATTGTGGTCTTACAACCTCCTCTCCTTATGAAATTTATTCCTCGAAATTGATGTACGTACCTAGTATGTCGAAGAGGGGAGGGTACCTTGTTTTCATTTCAGATTCTAACTCCCAGGTCATTTCCTTAATATCGTGGTTTCTCCATAAAACTTTGACTTAAGGTATAACCTTTGAGCATAAAATATGTTCCTTCTTATCCTAGATTTTAACATGTACCTCTTCATATGTTAAATCTTCTTCTATCTCGTTTGGTTCTAATCCAATAATGTGGTTCGGGTCTTTCATATATTTACGTAGCATGGATATATGGAAAACTTTATGAACACGAGACATACTTAGCGGTAAGACGAGTCTACAGGCCATAGTTCCTACTTGGTCGAGGATTTCAAATGGACCAATGAATCGAGGGTTTAGCTTTCACCTCTTTCTGAATCTCGTAACTTATTTCTATGGAGAAACACATAATAATACATAATCTCCAACATTCAACTCTATGTTCCTTCGATAAAGATCAACATAACTCTTTTGCCAATCTTGTGAGGTTTGTATACGTTGCCAGATTATTTGAATCTTTTTCATGGTCATGCGTACCATTTCTGGTCCCAACAACATTTCTTCACCCACCTCATCCCAGCATACTGGAGAACGACACTTTCATCCATACAATGCCTCAAATGGAGTCACACCTATACTTACTTGATAACTATTATTGTAGGAGAATTCTACCAATGGCAAGTACTTGTACCAATTTCCTTTGAAGTGTAGTACGCAGAGACTTAATATATCTTCAAGAGTTTGAAAAGTCCTTTCTAATTGCCCTTCCGTTTGAGTTTGATATGCAGAACTGAATCATAGATCAGTGCCCATAGCTTTCTGCAAGCTGACCCAAAATTGTGAAGTGAATTTAGGGTATTGATCAGTAACTATGGATACTGGCATACCATGCAATCTCATAATCTCATTTATGTACATACGAGCAAGACATTCAAGTGAATAAGTCTCTCATATAGGCAAGAAATGAGAAGACTTGGTTAATCTATCAAAAATGACCCAAATTGCATCTATACCTTGAGAAACCTTGGGAAGTGTGACGCCCCCAAATTTAGGTACTTAAAACCCGAACTCGGTGATTAACGATACCATTTCTATGAGAGGAATAATACTAATAATAATAACAATAATATAAATACCAAACTTAATTTACATATATATCATAGTCTAATCAAAAGTACGCAACCTTTAAACATTCATTACAATACATGATAGATAATATATATCATCCTTGTCCTAATAAAGTCAAACTATTACATAATATAACACCAACTTATTTTGCAACCTTTCCTTTCCCTTTGTTCTTAGCCGAGCCTTCTGGTTATTCACACTTAGCTAAAAACATTTAAATTAAGCAAGGATGAGCATTTGATTGCCCAGCAAGTAATAGAAATCAATAATAGTTAGCTGAAAGGGTTAAATATTTTCTTTAAATGACACTTCTACAACGAATCAATAGTTGTGAAGTAAGTTGAACCAATCATAAACAACATATCATTTCGATTTCAAAAATTTGAAGCTACATACTGACTATAAATGAGGATCAGTCGACAGACTATTAACATTGTTTTTTATTTTTGAAAAGGTTAAACAGAACTTCATCTGTAAACCGTCATAACTTATAGGCACGGGGGTGATCAGCTCGTTATGCCCTGTATTGATCAATACTACATATAAGAACAATATTTTCGTCCAACATATCCGCCTTAGGCTCATTAAGTTTCCCAGATTCGGGATGTTCATACTAGTCTAGAATCCAAACCAAAACAATTCGGTTGGATACAATAAAGTTCTATCTTGTTCAACAACAATTTTAAATTTGTGTCGAGCTGAATCAAATAGGTTAGACGGCTTTTAAGTCAATGTATACATACTGGAAACCAATAAGTATGTATCAACCTGTGATAAAATATAATGATTATCCAAGTGAGGACACTTGTATAACCATGCTTAGAAATTAACGAACATAATATATATCTTGATCTATAATAATAGAATTAATGAACTTATACCACAGGTTATGATCTAATAACTTACTTATACAGAATCATTGCATAAGTATATACAAAGATTAAGATATTTGAAAAATGAAAAATAATAGTTCCAATATTTGCTTACGCATGTCCATTGCATAAAGTAAATGCAAAGATAGGATACTTGTTTGGTCTGCTGCTTACAATTATAAAACTTAGTTTTATCTTTTATATCAAACCCTATCATTAATAAGATTATTTATTTGATTAGAATAACATATCATATCACACAATACTGCTATTTGCAGTCAGCACATAACTAATCACATTGTCACATATGTTTAGCAGTCATTGGATCACAAATAAACACGTATACAGACAATTTATATAATTCCAGATCAATTTCTGAATCATTTCGGTGTACCGATGACTTTATCGGATAATTATCGAGTCTAAAACTCTATACCGAAGTTCAATATAACTTAAATATTGGTCAAATTATTTTTAAATGACTTATATTAATTTTTAAATAATTATTATAATTTATCAAAAGTTTTCAAACACCGGAATCATTATTAAATGATTTAAATATTAAATAATTCTATTATCATTAATATTTAATTAATATTAAAATGTTCATGAAACCATTGTCAAAATATTAAAGTTATTTATAATAACTCAAAATATTTTTAAAGTATTAATGTTACCTTTAAATGATTTTGAAAATAATTAAAATCATTTTTAAATTATTACCATTAATATTTAAATATTAATGCATTATTCATCAAAATATGAAAAGTTCTTTATTATAACTTAAAATATTATTAATTCATTTATATCCTTTTTAAATGATTTTTGAATTAATAAAACCATTTTTAAACTATTTATTAATATAACTATTAAATAAATCTAATATCATTAATATTAAATTATTATCATTAATATTAAATTATTAATGAAATTATCCTTTAAATATTAAAAGTTATATTTTAAAACTTCAAATATTTTTAAAAATTTTATTTTCATTTAAAATAATTTTATAATATTAAAATCATTTTAATTAATTTATTTAATATAATTATTAAATAAATCTAAATATCATTAATATTTTATAATTAATAAAATTTACCTTTAAATATTAAAAGTTATATTTTATAGCTTAAAATATTTTTAAATACCTTATTATCATTTAAAATGATTTTAATATAATAAAATCATTTTTAATTAATTTATTTAATACATTTATTAAATAAATTAAATACCAATAATATTCAAATAAATATTAATATTTATGAAAAAAATGCCAAATTATTAAAAAATAATTTTTATAACTTAAAATAATTTTTAAAATAATTTTTGGAATTTTTAATAATAAATTTCTAATTTTAAATGATTTTTGGAAATAAATTAAATAAAATTACAAAGTCTATCGTTATAGCCTTTAGCGACAGAAAGTGTCGCCTATAGTGTTCTTGAGGCTCAAGAAAATTCATAAGCAGTCACCAAGTGACCTACTTTGACTGCCTTTGATTCTTTGATGATACATGTTCTGGCCAATCTAAGACGACTCATATCTTGTAGTGCTCATGTAACACTACAATAAACATCAACAATCTAGGTCATACAACAAAATATCAGCAAGATATAAAGCTCAGAACATGCTGTCAGAGTTGTTCTTCATTTTCTGGGTTACCCAGAAATGAAGAACAGTTCGAGCAAGCATATTTGGGCTTCCACAACTTGTAATCCGTGTGATGATTTTGTGATTTAGTGATTACAGTGTGTAGACAACATGTTAGGGTATAGATCTATTACATAAAATCGATCTAACAACATCACAAGATCAAGATCCATGCCGGTCAAACCATGTCAGAGATCACGGTCTTGAGTTTTCTGGGTTACCCAGAAAACACAAGTCGTGATCATGCATCTGGCCTACTTTGTCCGGCCACTATGTTAAATCTATTTGATGTTTTAGTGATCTAAATGCTTAAATCAACAGTCCATAAACCAATCTACAACTTAGATACAAAAACTATAACAAACTAACAATCAACTAGAAGATCAGAGCCCAATAACATCTTGTCAAACGTTTCTGGGCACGATCTGGGTTTTCCAGAAAACTGAAAGTCATGGTCGGTCAACAATGTTTGACCAGCCATAACTTTCAATTTGTACATGCACTGAGCTTGATTCAAGTTCTAGAACAGAGATCTCATAGCATACAACAACTCCAAACATTTAAATTACCAAAAATATCAACATACTAAGATTCAAGAGGTCTGACATTCGTTGTCAGACAATAATTTAAAATTTTTCCAGATTTTGAAAAACTTCAATTTCAAGCCTATAGATGTTATGGATCTAACAAATACTAACCAAGATCATCTATTTACACTAAATACAATATGTTTTAACACAAAATCCTAACATTTAACATGGCAACCAATATCAGATTTCTTTTTTCGCTAAGTTTGTTTGTATATTGAAAAAGAAGAGATAATGCAATCGATAAGGGCATACCCCAGAAGCTTTTGATAGAACCACACGGGACAACCCCCAAAATGGACAACAAAAGACTAACAACCAAGCCAAATGAAAGAACAAAGCGTTACTAAGCAGGACAATAGTAAATACAAGCATGAAACCTTAAACAACATAGACAACCAATCAGGTGAAACCAAGCATCCAAATAAATGGGGGTGAAGACTGAACCGAACTGCATTGCAGTAGCCGAAGGGGATGCTGAAGCATAGGAAGAACTACGAGAGCCAGTAGGTAAGGGCCAAAACCATCTATACCGAACCCCGAAGCCGAAACCGAAACCCCGAAGCCGAAACCAACATCCCCCAGCTTCCCGAAGACAAGAGGTAGAACCCCGAAGCCGAGCCGAGATGCCAAGCCCAGATGCCAGCCCAGTCCTTTACTGGCCACAAAGCCGAACCCAGTTACGGACTGAAGATGCTACTGAACCCAAAACAGACAAAAGCAATAGCTGAACCAAACCAACGAAGAGGCCGAATCGCCATGGAAAAGAACACTCATAGGCAATTTGGCATTTTTATGAACAATTGAGTTCTAGCGCCCCAAAGTTAGTAAACTGGGGGTGAAGATCGAACAAAGCGCATTGCGGCAAAGAACAAGAGGATCTTTGAAGCATAGGAAGGACTACGAGAGCCAGAGAGAGGGCCAAACCATCTTTCTTGAACCCAAGCCGAAGTTTCAAACCCCAAGCGGAACCAAATCCCAGACTTCAGAAGACAAGAGGAAGAACCACGAAGCCCAAACCCAGGACCTTTTATCGCCACAAAGCCGAACCCAGTTATGGACTAAAGATGCTACCCAACATGGAAAGAAGCAATAATTGAACCAAACCAATGAAGAGGCCGAATCGCCAAGGAGACCGAATCACGAACCGCCATGGAAGCTAAGTTAATTCTGAATTTTGCGATGAATTAACAACTATCGCGAGAAAAGACCAAACCAAGAACCATGAAATGGACCATAGGGAGGCCTCACAACCAAATACTTAGGTCGGGCCTAGTCTCAAGTGACCTTGAAGAATTTGGGGAAAGAAGAAAGCCTTGACTTAGTGATATTAATAATCTCCCTAGCCAAAACATTCATAGGCAATTTGGCATTTTTATGGACAAATGAGTTCTAAGCGCCCAAAGTTTGTAAACTGTGGTGGAAAAGACCGACTTTAAAATATCGAATCAATTTTATTTCCTTTAAAATGAATGATATAGTCCACCAGACTATCCGGCTCCTTGGAGCATTGGTCCGAACTCAGAAGGCAAAATGTAAGAGAGGCTGAAGTAGAATAGGGACAATCAAAGAACAAATGAGAGAATGTCTCGGCATGATTTGCACTGAAAAGGCGATTCATGGGGACGGAAGCTATGGTAGCAGAGAACCTATCATTTTTGTGGGTAATCGTGCCAAGAGCAAGCCATGTGGTAAAGGAGAATCGGGGGATATGGAGGGGGGAACCAAAGCAATTTAGCCCATGGGACTTTGAACACGCGTGAGGAATAGATTCCCGGATAGTGGAAGCTTTGAGATGTTTCACCGCCCGGTTGTCCCAAAGAATCAAGTCCTCGGCATCGGAAGGATTAGGAAGAGATGAAAATAAGGTGCGAGAAGTGCGCACATCATGATGATTCTTGGAAGGCAAAGACCATGCACCCATGTAAATGATGTCGAAATTGGCGCATTATGAGGATTACGGAGTTGGAGAGAGAGATGGAGAGGGTTTTAAGGGTTGCCCAATCAACCACGGGTCAAACCATAGATGAAGGAATTTCCATTCCAACTCTATAGGTAAGGAAAGGAGAGCTATGGAGCGAAGCTTAAGGATCTTACTGAGATCCATGAAACGATCCAAGGGGTTCGAGATATACCAGAAATTAGTCTTTGATAGCACTGTAGATATGACCCAGTTAGCCCATAAGGAAGGGGAAGATGGGGAGATGACCTTTAAAAGTTGGAGAATAATGAGAGCTGAGTTCCAATCAGTAAGGTTCTTAATTGCGAGACCACCTTCACAAAGGGAAGGGACAAATCCCTCAAGAGACTTTTGTACCATCTTGCCGATGGAGAGAAGGCCCTTCCAAAGGAATCTACACATGATAGATTGAATGGCTCTTAGAACCTGAATTAGGAAGAATAAAATGGGAGGCCCAGAAAGATTGGATTGCAAAGAACACCGATTTAATCAAATTTGAACTCTACCGAGAATAAGAGAAGAAGCGGGATGTCAAGAGGAAACTCTGGCAAAGAATTCTATGAATCAAAAATTTGGCGATGAATGGGAGAGTTTAGAGGAGATAAGAGGACCCCAGAAATCTAATTGGTAATACTCCAAAAGGAATACCCAACAACAAGTTAATACTTACCTTAACATCATTTGGGACATTGGCAAGGAAACACAGACTTTTTACGAGCATTAGGAATTAGGCGTAAAACATAGAGAAGGATTGAATGCACGAGTGAATAATGGAAACAGAGGCCATATCTCTATGGCAAAATATGAGAATATCATCGGCCAGAAAGCATACGTGGGATATGTTGCACGATTACTTTTCCAATGAAACTTGAAATTAGGCAAATGAGTTTCCTTGTGTAGAAATCATGGAGAAGGCTTCCATAGCTAGAACGAATAAGTAAGGAGACAGGGGATCCCTTGCTTAAGACCCTCGCTCCTTTAAAGTAGCCAAACAGACCTCCATTGACTTTGATAGAAAACATAGTCGTAGTGATGCACTCTTTAATCCAACCCAATGAAAATAGGGGAATTTAAGAAGGCCCAACAAATCCAAGAGAAACCTCCGGTCAGCAAAATGTCGAAGGCTTTAGAATATCAATTTTAAGAGAACACAGGCGGCAGACCCGAAAAGTCGTGGTAATTCTGAAAAACTCCCGAGCAAGGAGGATATTGTCACTAATGCTTCTCCCGAGATGAAGGCAAACTGAGCATGGTCAATAAGGGAAGGGAGTACTGATTTAAGCCTATTGGCAAGGATCTTCGCTATACATTTGAAGATTGTGTTGCAGCAAGAAATAGGTCTAAAATCCGACATATTGGATGGATTATCCATCTTCGGAATCAAGGCAATAGTTGTAGCATTAACTCCTCACGGAAGGTGCCTAGAGATGAAGAAAGAGTGGAATGAGTAGTGAAATCATGACCTATAATGTCCCAAAGAATGGAGAAAGAAATTAACATTAAAACCGTCTGGGACCGGACTTTTATTCTTTTTCATGGATGAAGAATTTGCTAGAATTTCGGAATCAAGAATTGGAGTGGTTAAGTCGGTGACTGAGCAGGGGAGTAATCCGCTTTGTAACGTAAGTTTTCGGAAGATCACGACCCGAGTAAGTAGGAGGAGAGGACCCCAGGAGATCCTGAAAATAGTCCACCGCCACTTGCTGAATACCCGGCTGATCCTCAATAAGAACACCAGAGCTATTAAAGATAGAGAGAATTTTGTTGTGGTTCCAATTACTCTTGATAACATTGGCAAAAAATTTTGAATTTTTATCGCCCTAGGCAAGCCAAGTGGCTCGGGATTTTTGGAGCAAGAGAGATTCTTCAAGAGCCAATGCTTTCCATAAGGACTGAGAGCATTTGTCTTCTAGGGTTTTATACCTTTCTTAAGCTATGCTTGAATCTGGCTTTTGATTTGTTAATGGTGATGGTGGGGGCTTTGTTTTGTGACGAAAATGCCTTACGATTTCATTGGTGTGGGTGAGAGAGAAGTGAGTTGAGTGTTTGAGCAAAAATGAGCTAAGTTAGTAAACTTTCTCTCTCTTGATATATATATATATATATATATATATATATATATAATGAAGTTGGCTGAGATATGTAGCTGATTTGTGTTATATTGAGCATGTGAAATAATCTAGAGTTGTTGAACAACTCCAATCTTGGCAAGATACACAAGTAATCTAATAAAGAATGTGCTGTTAGGTTTGTAATATTAAAGAACGCAATCAAATTGCATAAATTAGCGGAAGCGAGATAAAAATCAGAGTTTAAAAATTTTACAAACCATATACCCGGATCACCCTTTATGCACAATTATTAATTAAACGAAAAAGATAACGAATAAGAATCATACCCTTGAAGATCGAGCTTCCTCAGGTACAAGTTCACCTCTAATCCTTTTTCGCGTTCAACTTGAATCCACCGGGTTTGTTCCTTCCTTTGATCAACGTTAGCCACCCAAGTGTTTGGCCTCTAGAGGTGATCCACCAAGAAAGAAAAAGGATTCAAGAAGATGGGTGGTTGGCTAAACCCTAGTTTTTCTATCTCTATAGAAAAAGAGCGTACTCTCCAATAAATTGGAATTATGTCGTATCTTTTTGATATCTGATATAAGACTCCTCTTATAAAGATATCAGGTAACCTTATTTAATAAAATAAGGTATTATTTAATTAAACACTTTTAATTAAATGGGCTCCCTAATCTTATTAGAGATAATTAATTAAACTCCTTTAACTAATTTTTCCTCCTAATCCTATTAGGAATAAATGAGAGTACTTATATTAAATTAATTCCTAAACTCTTTTAGAAATTAAAATAATAATAATTGTAATAATATTAATAAGACTCATCTTATTAATTTATATTTAATATTTCTAAAATATTAAATAATAAATATTAAGCTATTTAATTTATTACATCACCATAGATTAAATTAAATATACATAACATATTATTACGATTATGCCATTAACTTCTTAAATAATTATTCTTCCTTTTATGGTGTGACCCTTTAGGTTCTCCATATTAAAGCGGTTGTGAATAAATCAATTAGAACAATTCTAATCTTATTTAAATAAATAAATTAAACAATTAATTTATTTAAATAAATAATATTTATTCTACAATAGGATAAGCCTCCTAGCGATCAACGACTTTCCGGATAATATAGATTTTAACATTAATCATAAAAGAACCTTTGAGTAAATAGTCTTGAAATGATAATTCAATCCTTCCACCATACAATGTCCCAATTAAATATAAGACATGGAATTCATCAAGTCTTATTTTATTTAATTATATGTATTTCGACTCTTAAATGCACAACTCAAATAATGCAAATTAGAAACTCCTTTCTAATTTCATTACGCGCCGCCAAGGACCTCTTTGGGTTGTCATTTATCGAATCACATAGGACATTTCTCTTCTTTTAATAAGTGGTAGATTCTTTATTGATCATACATTATCTCCATGTACAACTTATTATACCCAAGCATACCCTTTGATATACCCTAAGGGTCTTAAGGAATAAGTCAAAGTATAACTCATCATACACAAGATACTATGATGATCTCAAGTCCAAGGATCACTTGTACTACTATCACTACAGAATTCCTATTGACAGGTGCAAGTAAAACTCCATTAGGTATTCCTTAGCGAGCCACGTTCGTTGAACTTATTCTCCAATAAGAACCTACATACTTGCTTTAGTGTCTCCACACAAATGATCTTGAGATCAATCATCCTCATCCAATGAGCAAGCAACGATGTACCAATCTATCCCGGATTCACTAATCCCCAATTTAGTAATCCAACGATTGGGAACTATTTTAGTTTTAAGCTTTCAAAGAATTTAGATCTCATTAGAATGATCATCATCATTATTCTAAAAGCATTGCTTAAAACTATGGGTTTATCACATATTATAAAACGAAAGATCATGTAGATAATTAAAAGCCTTTAATAAATTAATACTTTTTATTAATAAATGAATAAGATTGTTACAAAGTATATGCTTTATCATCAAATATGATTGGCTTGTGTGCATACTACTTTCAATCTCCCACTTACACTAAAGCCAATCGTCATGGTATCTCATATTCTTCTTCTCTAAGTGACGATTATCCTGTTGTTAGATAAGCTTTAGTTAATGGATATGTAATGTTGTTCATGAGAGTCCACTATCTCTGTAGTGATTTCCCATCTTTCAATGATTCTAATAATCAAATGAAAGTGCCACAACACATGTTTAGATCTAAGATGAGACTTAGGAACTATTCCTAGTTCTGTAATGAACTTTTAATCCAAACAATCAACTTGCATCTTCATTTATAGCTATATACTTTGTCTTTATCACTAAACCAACAACCTTTTGCTATTTGGAACCTTTCAAATTCACTACACCACTGTTCAAGGTAACACTTTACCTTAAAGTGGATTTTTGGTCGTCTTGGTCTGTCTGAAAAACTTGAGTCTGTAAAGCCCTCTAGTTTTAATTCAGACCCACCATGTATGCTCGCATCCTTAGTGTCGGTTAAGAACTTTAAGATGTTTTTCACTGTCTTATAGTGATCTTCTCCAGAATATGACCGATCAACATTAGATCTTGTATATTTCATTGCATACATGATAGTCACTCATGCGATCTCTCTTTTCAGGAGTCTGTGGGGACTATAAAGGGAGATACACTCCATAGCTCATCAACATGAGACATCTCTTGGAGTTTGCCATGCTAAACGACTTTAGCATCAAATGAATATACGTTCCTTGGGTTAAGTTGAGCATCCTTTTAAATCTATCTATATAGATTTTATCCCCAATTAAGATACTCTTCCCAAATCATTCGTGGAGGAATGTTTAGACAACTTTATCTTTACTGATTGTAGCATTGGTATGTTATTCATCATCTGTAGTATATCAACATATAATACTAGAAATTTCACGACGCTCCCACTGACCCTTTTGTACACACTAGAAGTCTTACATCATCGCATGTAACTCTGGATCATCATCTTCTATGATGTGTATCTCATCATCATCATCCATGATGAATCCATACCTCCTAGGTATCTTTGGTACTATTCCAGATTTACGATTCAGTTGTGGTATAATAGGTCTATCTACAGGTTCCTCTTATTTGACTTATAGTGTTTTGTGGTTCTTGAACTCTTCAAGATCTATTATCCTCCCACTAACCCCTTCAATAATAAACACATTTATCTTAGAAGGTAGCGTGTTTCACAATAAACACCTTTTGCTAAGTAGGATTATAGAACATATACCCTAAACTTACTTTAGGATGTCCCACAAATCGACACTTATAAAATCTTGTCCCAAGCTTATCCTTTGAAACCTTTTCACATAAGTTGGACAACCCCTTATCTTAACATACTTAAGATTAGGAATCCTCCCTGTCCATAACTTTTATGGAGTCTTGGGGCCGGATTTTGAGGTTACCTTTTTGTAGATATGCAGCCATTTCTAGCCCTAGAGGGATACTGAAATGTCGGTAAAATCATTATGGACCGCACCATGTCCAACAAGGTACGAATTTTCCTTTTAGATACATCAATCAATTATTATGTATCGAGAGGCGTCCAATATGAGAAAACCATTTGAGATGATCTAGAAATTTATTGCACAAGTATTCCTTCCTTGATCCGATCAAAGAATCCTAATACTTTGCCAATTTGTTTCACTTTTGAATTCTTTGAACCTTTCAAATAATTCACACTTGTATTTCAACAAATACATACATTCAACTCTTTGAATGATCATCTCCTTTTCTTATACTAGTTTGTTCAATTTACAAAATAATTTTTCACGTAAGTCAAGTATACAAAATCCATTAAGTAATATTCCAGTTCTATACAAAACATTATTATTATAAATAGAACAATAATTGTTCTTAATTATAATACCAAAGATTTCATTGTCCAACAATAAAATGAAAATAATATTTTTAACAAGAACTGGAATACAATAACAACTTATTGACTTAATAGATTTACCCGTAGGCGTTGCTAAACTATAAGTTTCTATGGCTAATATGGCAACCTTTGCTGCATTTCCCGCACATAGGATTACTTATATTTGTTTAGCTTTCTACTTCTGCTTGGTCCCTTCATAAATCTATATTTATGATAACCAAAGTTAGTATCCAATACCCAAGTAGAACATTGACTTAAAGAAAAAATTATTTTAAATCATGAACAAATTTGTATTTGTAACTAAAACTTCACTAAGCTTCTTTGGTTAGCCTCTGCAACTTCTTGCAGTTTCTTTCCAGTGTCCAGGCTTATTGCAGTGGAAGCAAACTCCTTTGCTATCCGTATCAGTTTTGTTCTTATTATCCTTTGTTTTTCCCTTTCTATATATACCTTCTTTGAATCGTTCTTCTTTTCAGAAGATCCTTTGGCCCCTACCAGTAAGACATGATCTTTCTTGGTTGGAAAGTGACTCTCATCATTTTTTAACATGTTAAGCAAATCAACGAAGTTGATATCTAGCTTGTTCATATGAAAAATTCACAACAATTGTGAAAGGAGTCCGAGAGTGAGTGCAAGATCAAATCTTGGCTCAACTCTCCATTCATGACAAAACTCGTTGTCCTAATTGATCAATCAAATTGATAATGTTAAGGACTTTTATCATCATTGTAGTGTCACTCTGGTCATTCTAGATCGGAAGAGCTCCTTAGATATCTCGATATCTATCACCCTATTTTCCTCACCATCAACTACTTGATGTGCGGGAATATAGTAGAAGCATCCATAGTTTCATGCCGACGTCAAGCTCGTTACTTTCATAGATGCGAGCATGATGCATTGAGCCAATCATGCATCATCTTGCCACTTTCTAAAAGTAGCAATGTCTTCCTCAGAGGCATTATGCGCAACCATTCTGCGAGGATAGGCGTATTAAGGACATAAGATAGCTTTTCACCTATGAGAACTATTCTCAAATTCCTTAACCAATCCGTTTAATCTTGGCCGGTTAATTTAGCATCTAATATGCTTCGCAGTTGATAGTAATTTTAGACATTGTAAAATTTCGTAAATGAATTTGTAATTAACAACATTTTAACATACATTCTTTTATTAATTACCAAAATAAATTAGGTCTTGTTTTAAATTGGTATCTCCCACTATTTTCTTCAAACTATATTACCTCAATATATATAGTTAAGCAAAATCTAATTAAAGATCTCGCTAGTGAGAATAAGGATCCCATTTCAAATGTATATAGCCTTGTGGTGACACAACAAACTATATATAAATAAATAGGTAGACAACTTTTGTCAATTACATCAACTATGCAACTCCTTGTATTTTGCCTCTTAGATTATTTTGATCAAGTGGTGGAACATCCGAATCAAAATTATCCAAGTTAAGTCCAACCTAGCACTCCATATTTTCAAAAAAGAAAAATATCATCCTTGTGGTGACACAACAAAACAATATTGTTCAATTTTCTTTATAAGCATCAAATGTGATAAATTAACATCTTAAATACTTAATACTTGCCTTGTGGTGACACAACAAACTCATATTAAATATTTAATACTCTATTAATTTTATCATGCTAGAAGGCGACGTTCGATATCCCAAATATCTTTGAACGCTTAGGACTTAATATAAAAAATTGAGGGGTTTGTTATTAATTTGTCTCATCTTGTTTAGCGCGCATGCAAATATATATATAAAATACGCGTCATATTAATTAACATGTGAAGCATGTTTGCATAATATATAATATATATAGTATAAGCATGCACATATAGAATACTATATTCTACCTGGATTGATTATGGACTTTTATTCTAGTTTGGTTCACTAGAGCCACCAAGTGAACTAAAAGGTCAAACCCTAGGGGTGCAAGAAATAATATTTAAATATAACTATTACATTTAAACCCGGGCTCCATTACAAACGAGTCTTCACGCGCTCCTTGCTCCTTTGATCTCTAATTTTCTAAAATTAATTCTAACTATTCCTATTACACAACTATTTAAAATAAATAGAAACCTTGATCAGCAGTCAATGGGAAGTACATAGGAGGGAGATAGAATTTACATTCGTAAAAAATTAGAGAAGGCGAAGGTAATGCTGAACCCCATTTAATAAAACTCATACATTCATGCATCCAACTAAAATAAAATCCAATCACATTGGTCAATAGTCCATAATCAATCCCATTTATTATCATACACATCACCATATGCATCAATAAATAACATTCATCTTATGAATAATAAACATTCAATATATATATTGATATCATTTAATGGGCAAATTTAGTTAGTATAAAATCTATTTTGAATCAAAATAAACTCATTTATTTTAATCCAAATTTAAATCAAAATAAAACTATTTTATTTTAATTTATCCTATTTTGAATAAAATAAATTATTTTATTTTAATCAAAATCTTTAATCAAAATAAACTCCTTTATTTTAATTAATTATGGAATCCAATTCCATATATATATAAAAAATAAACTCCTTTATTAAAGGAAACACGGATTCTCTTTCCTATTCACAAATAAACTCTTTTATTTTGAATAATATGAAATTTTATTCCATATTTAAATAAACTCCTTTATTTAAGGAAATTAGGATTCTCTTTCCTATTCACAAATAAACTCCTTTATTTTGAATAATACGAAATCATATTTCATATCTAAATAAACTCCTTTAATTAAGGAAATTAGGCAATCCAATTTCAACTCCAATTAGTTATCATGGAATCCAATTCCAACTCTAATTAGTTAGCATGAAATTCTAATTTTAAAATTAAATTAAACTTTTTTATTTTAAAATTAAAATAAACCTTTTATTTTAAGATTAAAATAAATATTTTATTTTAATTATAAAATTATTATATATATATAAATATATATTATGTTAATATATATTATATATATAATCACATGAATCTAATTTCCGTGCACATGCCATGAAACCAATTCCGTGAATCTAATTCCCTTTATTTCAGTGCACAAAATCCTGTAGCCTTTTTAAGGGAATTCTTGTAACCGTATTATATATATAATATGATACCAAGTTAACAAACTAAAAAATTGGCCACGAAAAATCCTGGCAATTCACTTGGAGGCATTACATGAAATCCTTTGTAAATATCCTGACTTTGATAACATGGCTGCTGCCGGATTTCCCATGTTTTATATGATTTATATATAATATATATATATGTGGCACGAAATCAACTTTTTGAAAAAGTTAAGGGGCAACCATGTTTACATATTACATATATATATTTAATATATATATATACGGCACGAAATCAACTTTTTGAAAAATAAAAAAATAAAACCGACCCACGTGAATCCGGTAAAAAAAAAAATGTTTCGCATAAATTGATCACCACGTTTTTTTTTGTTTTTATTAAATTTTATACAACAAAATTATGCCCAATTAAATTGTTCTAAACACATATCAATATAGATATTAAATTAAAACAATTAATAATTTACATAAAGGTTTGGCTCTGATGCCACTATTAGGTTTGTAATATTCAAGAACGCAATCAAATTGCATAAATTAGCGGAAGCGAGATAAAAATCAGAGTTTAAAAATTTTACAAACCATATACCCGGATCACCCTTTATGCATAATTATTAATTAAACGAAAAAGATAACGAATAAGAATCATACCCTTGAAGATCGAGCTTCCTCAGGTACAAGTTCACCTCTAATCCTTTTTCGCGTTCAACTTGAATCCACCGGGTTTGTTCCTTCCTTTGATCAACGTTAGCCACCCAAGTGTTTGGCCTGTAGAGGTGATCCACCAAGAAAGAAAAAGGATTCAAGAAGATGGGTGGTTGGCTAAACCCTAGTTTTTCTATCTCTATAGAAAAAGAGCGTACTCTCCAACAAATTGGAATTATGTCGTATCTTTTTTATATCTGATATAAGACTCCTCTTATAAAGATATCAGGTAACCTTATTTAATAAAATAAGGTATTATTTAATTAAACTCTTTTAATTAAATGGGCTCCCTAATCTTATTAGGGATAATTAATTAAACTCCTTTAACTAATTTTCCTCCTAATCCTATTAGGAATAAATGAGAAAGTACTTATATTAAATTAATTCCTAAACTCTTTTAGAAATTAAAATAATAATAATTGTAATAATATTAATAAGACTCCTCTTATTAATTTATATTTAATATTTCTAAAATATTAAATAATAAATATTAAGTTATTTAATTTATTCTATCACCATAGATTAAATTAAATATACATAACATATTATTACGATTATGCCATTAACTTCTTAAATAATTATTCTTCCTTTTATGGTGTGACCCTTTAGGTTCTCCATATTAAACAGGTTGTGAATAAATCAATTAGAACAATTCTAATCTTATTTAAATAAATAAATTAAACAATTAATTTATTTAAATAAATAATATTTATTCTACAATAGGATAAGCCCCCTAGCGATCAACGACTTTTCGGATAATATAGATTTCAACATTAATCATAAAAGAACCTTTGAGTAAATAGTTAAAGACAATTCAATCATTCCACCATACAATGTCCCAATTAAATATAAGACATGGAATTATCATCAAGTCTTATTTTATTTAATTATATGTATTTTCGACTCTTAAATGCACAACTCCAAATAATGCAAATTAGAAACTCCTTTCTAATTTCATTACGCCTTCGCCAAGGACTCTTTGGGTTGTCATTTATCGAATCACATAGGACATTTCTCTTCTTTTAATAGAAGTGGTAGATTCTTTATTGATCATAGATTATCTCCATGTACAACTTATTATACCCAAGCATACCCTTTGATATACCCTAAGGGTCTTAAGGAATAAGTCAAAGTATAACTCATCATACACAAGATACTATGATGATCTCAAGTCCAAGGATCATCAGACTACTATCACTACTGAGAATTCCTATGACGACAGTAAGTAAAACTCCATTAGGTATTCCTTAGCGAGCCACGTTCGATTGAACTTATTCTCCAATAAGCACCTACATACTTACTTTTAGTGTCTCCACACAAATGATCTTGAGATCAATCATCCTCATCCAATGAGCAAGCAACGTATGTACCAATCTATCCGGATTCACTAATCCCCAATTTAGTAATCCAACGATTGGGAACTATTTTAGTTTTAAGCTTTCAAAGAATTTAGATCTCATTAGAATGATCATCATCATTATTAATTCTAAAAGCATTGCTTAAAACTATGGGTTTATCACATATTATAAAACAACATCATGTAGATAATTAAAAGCCTTTAATAAATTAATACTTTTTATTAATAAATGAATAAGATTGTTACAAAGTATATGCTTTATCATCAAACATGATTGGCTTGTGTGCATACTACTTTCATGTGCATAAGGGCATTTTGGTCAATTGTATGGTGATTTTAATTGTCACTTTGTAATCTTGGCAAACTCTTAGGGTTTGACCCTTAGGGTTTAACCTTAAGGTAAAAAAATAATTAGTTTCTAGGATTTTTCAAATTAGGTTAAAATGAAAATAAAGTTTCTAAAATTCCAAATTAGGGTTTCTTAATTAACATAGGTTATCTAATTACATAAAACATAAAAAATTAGGATTAAGTATTCACTAATTAACATTAGGACTTATAATTAGCAATTAGGGTTTTCAATTTGACAATTAGGGTTCCTAATTTAGAAATTAAGGTTTTAATTAGTAATTAGGGTTTTCTAAGTAATAATTAGGGTTTCGATAATTAACATTAAGCTTCATACTTTAGCAATTAGGGTTCTAGTTTAGTAATTAGGATTTCTAATTACTAATTAAGGTTTATAATTTCGAAATTAGGGTTCCTAATAATTAGGGTTTTCCTAATTAAGATTAAAATCTATAATACTAATCATTAATCACAAAATATAGTTACTAAACAGTCTTGAACTTGTGCTTGGATTTTCACATTATGGTTTAGCACAATAATACTAGGTTTTAGCACGATATACTACAATTGACCAACTATTATCAGTCTACACATATACACACTAGTACAAAACTATAAAAAGACAACACTTAAAAGATGACATTTTTATAAAAAATGTTGTGGTGTTTTTTTTACAACGTTTTTTAACAAAACGTTGTAGATACATATGAAAAAATATTATGTATTTATAAGAGAAATTTTTTGTTTTAAATAGATAACCTTAAAAAAAATGTTATCTATGTAAAAAAAACAAAAAATAAAAGCGCGAAAGTGAAAATTTGAAATAAAAACTTAATACGGGTCTCTTTAGAAGTAGGCAACAGATGAAGACCTAAAATAAAGCCCTAAAATTGAATTCAGTCTCAGAGTGCTCAAAGGACAACTCAACTAGCAAAAAAAATGGTATAAAACCTTTAAATTTTTGGACTTTACGTTATTTATCCTTCTAGAATTTCAGTTCTATTGCCTTGTAATTGTATCAAAAATAAAGTAGAAAATTTTCTTAATTATTTTTTTTTCTTTTTCGCATCTTTGTGATTTCCATTGAATTCTCAGAAACCAAATGGAATTGATCCAAAAATAATAATTTGTATTTGAGTGATCAGGAAAAATAAGCGGAGGACTGATGGCGAGCACAGTGAATGCTGTGGGAGATCCGATCTCGACGTCGGCCGTATTGATGTCGGCATCCAAGCATATAGCTGCAAAATGCAGGAGCGAGAATGTAGCATTCCTCAAGTGCAAAAAGAATGATCCAAACCCTGAGAAATGCCTCGATAAAGGTCAAAAAGTTACCCGTTGTGTCCTTAGCCTGTAAGTATATCTATACATATATGTTTGTATAATTCATATGTTTAGAATTATATATTGTTGTGTTTTAAACCTAAAATAGAATATAAAAGATCAAATATTTAGCTATATTTGAGGAAAGATTAGGGATTTTGGACTGAATTTTAGTTTATCTAATGTTGAAGGAGGTATCTGGATTATAGATTTTACTAATTTCCTTATTTCCAATAATTGAGAGATTGTTTGTTTAGGGTGCTGATTATTGCTCATTTCATTTCCATGATCTTGTAGAAAGATAAATTAAAATGTTGATATGCTTCTTTTGTGATTGTTGTTGTTCTATTATTACAATTGCCCTACTGGTTGTTAGTTCTATCACTTGTTTGTGCTCGTACACGTTAGTAAGGCGTAGTTGTAATCAAAAGATTATGTACAAGAGAAGAAAATAAAGATACTCCAACACCGTATAATATTGGTGCTTTGAAAGCCCTTAACTTGCATTTGTTTGTATGCATTACTGAATGAACAATAGTGCACTATGAAGCAATGTAGTACATGCTAAGCTGATACCATGTGGTGCCGTGTAAGTATTGATGTTTTTAAATCAATAGTAGTAAGTTCCATGTGGACTAAAATTCTTGTGGTACAAAATTTAGGTGAATTGAATCCAAGTCAACGCTGATACTCCTATGCTTTTGTTGCATTCTGTATGTATGAATTTGACCTCGTCCTTCACTGCTATGTTCCACTAGTTTTAAGCAAGATGTTCCAAAAGAATTATGTCAATGTTTTCTTTCTTCTTTCCCTTTTAAGTAATTTTTTTGGATAAATCCAGATGATGAACAAAATGTGTCCAATATTTTGGTTAACAAACGCGTTGAACTCGAGTTTGAGAGTAAGCTTGTTAAACTAAATGAGTCAAGCTTACCATACTCAACTCGGTAAGGCTCATAAATAGAGGATATATGTGTGTGCGTGTGTGAAAAAAAAATCATTTTACTCATCTGTCTCTTTATTGTAATCTAACTTTATACTTTCATTATGAATTTGTTGTTTAGTTTTTATATGTTTGATTAGTAAGTTTTAAGAAAAATATATGAAGAAAGCATTATTGGGAGAGAATTCCAGTTTGACTTGAGCTTGAACCCAAAAGGTTAGGTTGTCAAACTAAAGCTAGAGCTCGAACTAAGCTCATCACATATACGAGCCAAGCTCATACTAATTAATTTTCTGACCAGCTAAATTCAAATATGAATATTAAGGCTTGATTCGAGCTCTAGCTGATCTCGAACAGTTTTCAAGCCGAGCCGAGCTTGTACCCCAAGTACTCAACTCATTTATACTCTTGTTCTTTCTCTTCTTGTTCTCAAACTTCTCTTCTGGCTCAGATAACATTTTTACTTAAAATTTCAATAAAATAGAGTTATGACGGTTGTACCCACAGGGTTATCCGTTGCTAGTTAAATTCATGAAAAAAATATAAATAAGCAAAATATGGATTTTAATATAATCATGTCTACAAAGTTATACACAAGTATATTTGTGAACATATAGGTTACATGTATGCATGTGCACACACATTTATATGTATGCTTATCACAAAAGCACAAGTGGCTGATATGGATATTGAGGCCTTGTAAGTTGTAGTTTGAAATGTTATTCTGACCATGTGATTCTCTTTTCTTCTTTAATTGCTGATAAATTTCTGAAATTAAAATGTGCCATAAAACTGTTTTACCCACCTTGAATGTCGGTCAACACCTGTATGAGGTAGTGTGGCAGAGGCTTTAAATAGTGTAGTGCCTTGTCAAATTATTCGCAACATCTGCCACTATATGATGTTTTGTATGCTAGTGTTTTCAGAGTTTGAAAGTTGAAACACTACTCTTTTAAAAACTTGTGCTCCTCATTCGAACATTATTTACATTTTCTGTGAAGTTGATAACCTTTTTTTGTTGAAAACATATTTTCATTAGGAATTCAAGCTCAACCCTGGAGCAAAGATATTTTCTCCGTCATTTGCTCATCAGAGATCAGTGACTCCTCTAGTAGTGCCAACCGCTACTTGCATACCAGACAACTCCTCGGTGGTATCAATTTCTACAGCACAGCCAGAAGTTGAAATCAGTCCTTTTGCTCCTCGCTCATTGCCTATGAAATTTATTCCATATGGCAGTTTGGCATCTGACAATGGCGGCAGTGACATACAATATCCTCAATCTGTAAGTATTGATGTATACTAAATGATGTTTTCTTTTGGGGTAAGGTATTTTTCAACTGACTGATTCTACATTCATTTTCTTTTATTCGAAAAAATTGTAACTCTGTTCTAATAAAAGAGTTTTATTGTCCTGTTTTGTAAGACTGATACTATATGTACTTGAATGTAACGCCTCCAAAGTAAAGACAGACACCTAATTTATGGGGTTACTGCTGTTGTGCAAGCAAGATTACCCAACATTGGTCTTGATTGTCTTAGATAACCATAATAGAGTTACGCTTGAGCTGGGGTCATTATTAAGAAATAAGCCTCGGACAAGCTGTTCTCAAATAAATAGGATGCCGTTAATTTTCTGAAACATCCTCCTTCTCTCCCCTGTTCCCTCCTGTAGAAGGTTGCGTGCAGACCTGGATGCTGCACAAATGGAGAGATAATCTTACAGTCATGCAAGATTGTGATTATAAATTATGCTTGAAGTAAAACTAAATGGATCTTATAGACCTTCATTACATTGTTTTTTGGGAATGTTTATGCTTCAACTTTGTCTTATACGCCTAGCAGTTTTGAGAGAGATGTTAGAAAACCAGCAAAAGAAGTACATAAGAGGATAAAATAAAGCTCCTTATCATGGTACGGATTGCAAGTCGTCTCACTTGGATTAAGTGAAAGCTGAATGTTAATGACCATTTGGGAATTTTTTTTATAATTTTTCTGCAAATTATTGTATTTTACTTGCGGTTGTGGCTATTACTGTATTTTTTGTTTTGCAAGTCCTGAAGGAAGGGTACTTAACCATATGTGAAATTTAACTAGGCACACTTAGGGGGGGTGGGTGGGTGGGGGGGAATAAGTGTAGGAGTAATCTATGACCAATTTTTAAATTTTAACTCAAACTATTAGTTTCAGGCTACTAGATTGATGAATTTAGCTTGCTGAACTAATATGACTTATTGAATTTACTGATTATTCTTTTAATAAAATATTCTATTGAATAAACCACTTAGTGTTGAAAGATTATCTTAAGATAATGCAAGTATTCAAATTTTTAATTATTAAGACGATTAAATAACATACGTGAGTAATTGAAGTAAAGCAATAAAATCAACATCAAGATTTTTACGTGGTTTAGTTATTACTCTCTATAATAATAGCCTAGTCCACGTCCAATGCCAACTAGTATTGGAGATTCATTTTATTTATTTCTTTATAAATAAACACTGATTACAAAATAGATTCTTATAAAAATTAATAACAATTAATTTTTTTTGAGTACTCTTGCTCCTTGTGCACCTATGCACTCTTCAAGCACTTTTGCTTCCTTGAACCTGTTTGTAAGCCTTTTCTCTAATCCACTAGGATTAACTCCTTTAGAATACACTTAGTCTAAACAAAAAATTGAATACAAATATAGAGGTCTATGATCAATGCAAGAATAATCAATTAGCACAGAAAGTTTAAACAATTAAATCTTACCGAATACCAACTAAAAGAATATCAGGAATATAGTTGCTTAGCTGTTCAAAGTTTGCACCAATAAAATCAAGTTTGCTCGATAAACACTAATCTCAGTTCTTCTTTTATATCTAAAAATATTTTCGTTGTATGCAAAGATCCGTTGTAAATTTATTTACGTTGCCAACAGAATTTAAGATAAGTAACGTTCCAAAATTATTTCTGTTAAAAGCTTTTTAATCGGATAAGAAAGAAACAGTTTGAAACAGATCCGAAAATAACTCTTATATAACGATATATGTTTGACTAATTATCTGAGATAGAGTTCTTGCGTGAAAGTCTTTGCATTATAACTCCTTCCGCCAAAAGTAATACTCTCTTTATAAGATATATCACTTCCAAAAAATAAAGAAGAAATAATACTGCTTTTGAATTAATGAAGCATAAAAGTGTTAGTTTTGTAAATATGAAAAAGTGTCACCAAACAACTTTTCAGGATATATGATTTCCAAAGCCTATTTAAGTAACCCACTTAAAAACAATCTCATAAAGTGACGTGTAACATAAAAGGTGGCGTGTGACATCAAACTTTTAAACTCCCTTTATCATTCCAATATTCAAGGTATTAGAGTCCTAAGACATCTATAATTATTACCTTTAAAAACCGTACACACATATCACAATGCATCCATCCTTTCTAACTCCTAGACATATATTAACACTTATTTACCACTGACATGATTTAGAATATATATATCCACGTGTAGCTAAAATATAATCCAAGAATATCAAGTAAGTATTTTTTTAAGAACACGTAATATATATCAAGTATAAAATAATACTTAAAAAATCTTTTGTACTTGTTAACATAATTTAATCTAATCTCAAGTATTTAATTTATGAAAAATCTTTTCATTTAGATTTTAAAATCATTTTTCATTTAAGACAAATAAAATTAAATGCCAATGATATGTCCTAGAGCCTTTAAATGAAAAATCAATTATTATGCAATTGACCTTACACTTGATTTTCCTAGTAAAGAAAACTTCTTCAACCACTTAAAAATCCAACCAATGTTCTTTATCATCAATATACCTGAAATGTCATGAAACAATTTAATATATGAATAATTCATCATCAAAACTCAAGGATGGAATATGACTAAGTCAACAATACGGTACGTTCTTGCTTGTCACTTGTGAGCATGTAGGTTTCTTAACCATAGGCCTCTCAACTTGTAAGTAGTATCCCCTGAGGAACTCCTTTTTGTTAGGGAATTTTAAGATTGAAATGAAAATGAACTTTATAACATTTTGTGGTGTTGTGATACCTATAGTCTTTGTGAGTGGTTCCAGGATGAAAAATGATTCACTTTGTGTATGCCTCAGAACTCAACATATCTTTTATTCTCCTTGGTATGGTTCTCATATTTTATAGAAAATTAAGTACACGTTCAAGCTCCCACTCTACCCCATTCGTTTCTTGCAAGGAAGCAGACATAATCCTTATTCTTAAAACTAGTGCTTCAAGTTATCATACATACTTGTAGTATTTTGATTGTTTGATTTTTTTATTAAAAAAAGGGTTACTTATATTAACTATATTATTATTCAGGAAATTCTCCATCTTTGTGGAAATCGTCGGGTGCTATTTAATAACAGAACAAATGATCGAAGGAAAAAGATGAACAATTTCAGGAACTGCTATCTCATTTAAACCTTGTTTTAGCAAAAAATGGTGGAAAACCGTATACTAATGATTTATTCGTGGAACTAAATGTAATATTGTTTCCTGTCTCTATGTTACTCAATTTGAAGTATCATGATAATAGTTCGTGGCAAAGTGAAATTACAGTTCTAATTATGCTCCCTCCACAGAAAGGAGCTATGAAACTTAACGATAAAACAAAAGAAGTCATTTCCTCAGAGAAGTACTCTAGCCAAGAGATATCTGTGTTGACAGAGCAGATGCATATAGCATATGAAGAGCTGCTTAAGCAATTAACTGAAATGGTATTCTTAATTTCTAACTAGACTATATTTTGTGTGAGATACCAAATTTTATGTAATAAAAGTATTCAATTTTTTTATTTTGGTAAATAGTTAAATTGATAAAAGTTTAAAGTTAAGGGTTATATTTAAAAAAATTTCAAAGTAAGCAAGTTGTCATAAAATAACCGGTAGTAAAAGAACAATATCTGGCGTGGTTGCGTAGTAAGAAAGCGTGGTATTGATTATTGATGCTTATGTGCGAAGTCACTCAGTTATACTCAATTATTGCTACAATAATTGATTCATATCTTTCATATTATTGATTTAATTATTATCACAGTATCATCTGCATAATATTTTACATATTATTAAATCAATAATTGAGACGACAAAGTTATTCATATTATTATTTGCAATATTGACAATGTCTAGAAGTTCTGTCAAGGAGAGGTTTGGTAACCTAATTCCGCGCCAATAAGGAGAAATCCTTATCGGAAAGCCCCTTCTTTCCTAGGAACGACTTGGTTGTTAAATATTATGAGTTATAATATTAATGATGAATGTTATTAAAAATCAAAGTTGAGTTTGGAGTTGAATTTGGTGACGCGGATGTGATATTTGAGCCCGGAACGATGAAATTAGTAGAAATAGACTATAAACACAAAATTTGTCGGGATTGACTTTTTGGTCAAAAAAGTTAATAGTTGACTTTTTCAAAAAAAGTCAAACTTCGAAATTTCAAAAATGAAAATTTTGAGAAAAATATTTTCATTGTGTTGGGATTGTTAGTGTCAGTGGAAATCGACATTTATTTCGATAATAATTGATGTCTGGAGGTTATATTGACCAACCGGATAATTAACCGGATAAATGAGTAATTAATTGCTATTAATTCACATGATTATAACTATTTGTTCACATATGTGTACTATTGATTCACATTCTTGTACTATTAGGGGAGTTGGTGCAAGATTGATAATACTTGCATGACTAAGTTAAAAATGGAGGTATAGATGGAGGTACTATACTGCAATTCGTATTTTTACATGATTATAACTATTGATTCACATGATTGAACTATTGATTCACATTGTTTACTATGAGGGGTGGTGGTGAAAGTTTGATACTACTTGCAGGACTAAATTAAAAATGAAGAAAAAGAGGAAGGTATTATACTGTAATATTTTGAGCCCCAAAACGTGCAATTATCAAAACTATATTTTCTTATAAATAGAAGCTCATTCTTCCTTCATTTCTCACCAATTCACTAAAGCTATAGAGCAATTATTATAGAGAGAAATTATAGAGAGAAAGAAGAAGAGAAGTCTCGCTACTCATTTATTCCAAAGATATCTAGTTTTTAAATACAGGTAAGGGGTATTATTTCTTTCGTATTCATGAAGAGAGCTTTTGTTATTCCATTCTTTATTATAATGTTGGAATAACCTGTCTATGCGAAGTACCGCATACATGGTGAAATTATTTTGTTATTCAATTCTATATTATTCTGTTGGAATATCCTGTCTATGTGGATTACGCTAGACCTGGTTCCATTCTTTATTATTTTGTTGGAATAACCTGTTTGTGCGGTTTATCGCATGCATGGTGAATTCTTTGTTATTCCATTCTTTATTAATATGTTGGAATATCCTGTCTGTGTGGATTACGCTAGACCTGGTTCCATTCTTTATTATTCTGTTGGAATAACCTGTCTGTGCTATCTATCGCATGCATGGTGAATTCTTCTGTTATTCCATTCTTTAATATTATGTTGGAATATCCTATCTATGTGGATTACATATGACCTGGTTCCATTCTTTATTATTCTGTTGGAATAACATGTCTATGTGGATTACCGCATGCATGGTGAATGATCCCTTGTATTCATTCCTTATTAAATTGTGGAAATGATCTGTCTATGTGGATTACCGCATGGTGGACGAAAATCCATTTGCAGTTTCGTAATTTTTTTAACCCTCAAAAATTTTGGAAAAATTTGAAATGATGATTTGATGAGTTTTCTAGATTGTGTCCAAAAATGGCGATTTTTAGATGTATAGATTAGGAGTTATGAATTTTTATTGGGAGTACATGTATATAACAGAATTATACCCTGTAAATTTCGAAATTTTTGGACAAAAGTACAATTTATGATAAATGTCTAAATATTAGCGATTTTGGCCATATGAAAAATAGTAAATGAATTTTAAAATTAAGAGAAAATATATGTTCAATATGGGACTATATTACGCTAAATCCCGAAATAAATAATTTTGGGACTGATTTGGTATTTTTCATGAAAATGGTTTAATTACTGAACATATGAATTAAATATGTTATGTGAAGTTAAAAAATTGGTAAATAAGAGTTTATGGCTTGGAAATCCTATATAAGGTATATGCAGATTTTTGATGAATGATTTGATCATTGGTGATGAAATCTTATGAGTATGGCATTTTTGAATGATTAAATGCATTATTTGGTAAAGTGTAAACAATTAAAACAAACTGTTTATAAGTTTAAGACAGGATTAACATATTATTATAATATTAATAATATTAGATTATGAATTTATTAAGTGATTGATAATATTTGGATAAATTTAAAGTATTTAATATTTATCCTTGATTTCGTTTGATTAATGCTTATATCATTGTCATCATCCTCATGCTTATATTGTGATGAAAGTCATCTTTGGCTTACATGCAAAGATGGATATTGATTATTAGTTTCTGATTGTATATCTTTGGCTTACGTGCAAAGATGGACTGTTGATTATTGGTTTTACAGTTGTATATCTTTGGCTTACGTGCAAAGATGAACTATTGATTGATGAGTATCTTTGGCTTATGTGCAAAGATGGATTGTTGATTATTGATTTTACAGTTGTATATCTTTGGCTTACGTGCAAAGATGAACTATTGAGTGATGAGTATCTTTGGCTTATGTGTATAGATGAACTGTTTATTGGTTTGATTATGACCAGGGATCATTCGGTATAATCATGACCCGTAATGTTATAGATGATGTGGTAAAAGTCCTCATCGCCCGTAGTGCATTGATGGATGATTATTGGTATGATTATAACCGGGGATTATTTGGTATAATCATGACCATTGATGATTACATGAATATCCTTGGCCGTAGTGTAGGGATGATTCGATGATGTGGATTATTTATTAAGCTGAGTCTCAGTGATAAAATATTGATTATACACTTTTAATTCGTAAAAGATAGTAGATATCATGCTCTACTTGACTCTTTTAAAATACAGTTGTATGTCTTTGGCCTGTAGTGCAAAGAATAAATTGTTAATGAATATCTTTGACCGTAGTGCAAAGATAAATTTATTAGTATGATTATGAGCATGAATTGTGATTTGGTATAACCATAATTTTTGATGTTTCAGGTGAAGATAGGTGATGATAATTATCTTCGTCCTAGATGCGAAGAGGAATTTAGAATCACAATTATGATTATGAGTTATTCATACGATTGTGGACAGGAATTGTTGATTGATGTTACAGGGATAAAACATTATTGGTGGACTTTTAACATGGAGAAGATAATAGACCTGATGGTCTATTTGACTCTTCTAATGGATTGCTCGTTCCGTAGGAACTATGGTTGAAAAGTTTTAGCATCTATCATATGTTCTAAATCTCTTATTTATTATTGACGAAGGCTATTGATAATTTAATTATCTTTAGTCATGATATTCTTTACTAGGCTATTTGTGCTCACCCTTTGCTTCACAATTCCTTTCGGGTAATAAGAGTGTAGCTGGGTCGAGCGGGGATAACAGGGAAATAGTATGATGGTCCGAGACTGTCGAAGTTTCTCAATACATCATAAAATGGCATGACATGCAACAGATAATTGTATTGAGGACCTAAGATGTGTGTGTCGTATTTTTTACGTCACTTAATAATTGATTTTGGCGAACAACAATAGGGTGATGAGGACCCGACTTTGAAAGCGTCAAAAGTACACCTCATTAGAATGAATATGATAGTAATCTTCTCGTTCTTCTTTGGGGTCTTAAAATATTTGCTGTTGTATTTTATATGGCATTGTAACAATTTGAGTTTGGATACTATCTATGAGATAATATTGTATTAAAACTTACAGCTTATCTGTTGTCGTACTCTGTATGACAGTTCAACAGTTGTATAAATGAAGTTTGTATTTGATTTTTATAGAGTGATATCTGGCGACTCAGAATGGGTCGTGTGGACCTATTTTGGGGGCGTCACATTTTGGTTGTTGGATCTTTGAGCATGTATTAGAAAATTTAGATGCTGGAATTTTGAGCAAGATGGTAGAGATTATGAGGAACCAGGCAAGCTCTTATGATCTCAAGGAGTTGATAGCCAAGATTATTCCCGAGTCAATTGGAAGGGAGGTATAGAAGGCAACTTCCAGCATCTTCCCACTCCAAAATGTCTTCATTAGGCAAGTCAAGATCCTGAAAGCACCTAAATTTGATATTGGCAAATTGATGGAGGTATGCTTCTCATAGCAGTTACATACTTGGATCAATATTGGTAAGTTGATGTGGTTAAAATCACAGCTTCATGGATTTTTTCTTTTAAAATGTGTAGTTTTATGGTGACTACTCGGAGGATATTGGTGTGAAGCTTGAGAGGGCCAGCTGATGAAATAATGTGTTAGGAATAAGCATATGAATGATATTCCTGTTAATATATGATTTGGTTATGATATATATATATATATATATATATATATATATATATATATGAATGAATATGCAAGTATGCTTGCATTAAGAAAAGCTGTAAAGTCCTTTGATAGAGAATAGAAACATATGTACATGGACTTAGAATGAATTGATCAAATGTGTTAGGTTGATCCTACATAAGCAAAACAGCTTTGTGAAGTCCTTGAAAAGAAATAATGTACAAGGAGTATAAATATAGAAAGATCAAGCTTGTTAGGTTGATCTTATGATGTAATAGATAGGCTTGTCTGATCGTCGAGCACTACACCAGAAATCGTAGTCTCCTAGGAAAGTCAAGGAAAACTCGAGAGCTGTCGAGGCAGAATCGTAGTCTGCAAGACAATAGATCTCAGAGTTCGTAGACTGTTAGGAGAGACGAGGAAGGATCGTAGTGTGTCGAGAAGAACTTCTCAGAGCCGCAGTCTGCTGAGGAAGTCATGTGCAGAATCGTAGATACAGCCCGGTAACGAGCCGACCGAGCATCTGTCGAAGCCCAGTTAAGAATCGTAGACTACACTCAGAGTCGTAGAGTCTACTAATCGTATCAGAGGCAGAGATCGTAGTCGAGCAAGATTAGATGAAGACATCAAGCACAACGACAGAAATCGTAGAGTGTCAAGATCTGATCTCAGAGTTGTAGTGTCTGCACAGCCGAAGCTGAATCGTAGAGTGTAGAACTGAGACTTCAACAGATGTGCTCACAACACCAAGGCAGAATCGAAGAGCAAACACGATTCTGAACATTTAGCACTCCTAGAATATCCAAAAGAATGAAGCTTCTGGTTGGTACTGCAAGGACACATCCCACTTGAAGGAAACCAGAGAGCGCTCAACGAATGACATTTAAACTAACAGAAGATCTAAGCACCAACTTAATCTACATCCAGACTGAGTTGTGAAGCCTTTTGAGATGAAGTCTTCCACAAGTTGATCAGAAGAAGACTTGATGAATCGACTAAGAAAAGTCGCAAGTCATGATGGTGTCAAGAAAATAGAAGATGACGATCTTGAAAGCAACCAGGATCGTAGTGTTTGTTAAACAAAGAAGGAACTGATGGAGTGTACATAACGATACTGGTCAGCCTTTGAAGAACAAGGCTAAAGTGATTAAGCATTGGGTCAGTCCATTGATGATAAGTGAGCGGAGATCACAAGGAGAAAGCAAATTTGGACACGCCCAAAAATCAAGTGTCTTGCTATTCGAGGAAGGGCGAACAAAGAGTCAAGCCATCAGTATCTGAGAGCAATCAAAGAAAACAGAAGTGTTGAAGCACTGTACAAGTGAAGGAAGAGGTGTTCTACATTAAAGATCCAATCAACACTCGTCAAGATTGTAGTGTTATCTCTACCTGTCAACTTGACTCTACGATCTAGTCTAAGAAGGTATGCATCAAAAACGTATAGTTCAGTCGTCTGAAGGTTGAAGCATTGGCAATGGTTCAATCTGAAGATTGATGGTCGAACATGGCTTATTGGAGAGCATCAATGCAAAATGACAACCTCTGATCGAGAAATCAGAAGAAGGAAATAAAGTTGACTACCTGCCCGAGACATCAAAGTGACATCTCTGACAGGGTAGGTGAAACAGTAGACTGCAGTGTCAGAAAAGGGGATGTCATGTCACATCTGAAGTCTACACCGAATAACTCGAGATCTGCGAAGCAATTTAAAAAGTTTTTAACGGCTACTTTCCAATGGGAAGATTGGGAAGGAGTATAAATCAACAGAGCTCCAAAGATCAAGAGGAGCTGATGATTGCTAAGTTGCAGAATCGTTGAGTTGTTGGAATGCTATTGTTGACTCTACGAGTTCCACCAGAGATCAACAAGAACAAGTCTCAGTGACAGTGAGACTACATAGGTGGAAGTGAAGCAGCCTTGAAGAAGGACTTAAACAGATTATAGCTTCACTCAACGAAGATGAGAATGCCACTGAAGATGGCAGCTAAGCTGAGAGCCGAGATGGACAAGAAGATAGCATTCAGAAAAGTGGCAGAGTACAAAGAAGATCAAGAAAGCCACTCTACAGATCACCACGAACTAAAGGTTGAAAAAGAAAAGATGCAGAATCATGTCTGCAAAGCATTCAAGAAAGGTTCATGAATTGCTAAGTGCCAAACGAAGTCTATCAAAGACTTAGAGACTTAAAAAATCCAGATGGTGATGGTGCATAGCTGACATTAGAAAAAGATGAGCAGAAAAGAGTAAAGATCAGCTGCACCAAAGAAGATGTAGTCCAGACTCCAAGCAGAATGCCAAGAGGACTATGCCAAGCTGCTAAGTACATAAGATGTTCAAGCGTAAAAATATCTTAGCAGCTCAACACCAACAACAACAACATTAAGAAGCCAGGGCCTGAGTGGTCCTTGTCCGGAGGGACTAAACAAAGTTCCAAGCCTGCTGGACTTGAAGAGTTTATAGTGAACTAGAGGAGTTCCAAGGCTGTTGGCCTTGAAGAGTTCTTAGTGAACTAAAGTTCCAAGGCTGCTGGCCTTGAAGGAATCCTAGTGATTCAGGGTGCTGCCCTTTCTTAGTGGAAATCTTGCTAGTTAAAAGCAGAAGAGTGGATTAGGAGCTTGAGTCTCTGAACCACTTAAAATCCCTTGTGTCTTTTACTTTATGTCATTTACATTATGTACTTAACTACTATAACTGCTATATATGTATTAACTGTTTACAACTTAACTAATTCTAAGAACAATGTCTGTATGATTTTGAATATATCAATGAAGGGGATCTTTTACTTATTTCGTTGTGCTTGAAAAGATTCTTATGTTTGTCATATGCTAATTTATTAGCAATGCAAAATAAAAGAGAAGAGTATTTGAAAAGAAAAAGGATCTATTTAACCCCCCTTCTAGATCTATTATGTGCCTACTGGGAACTAACACAATGGTAGAGGGAGAGACAGAGGTTGTTGGAGCTTAGAAGAGATAGTTTTATTAAATCACCGAGTTAGTTTTATTAAATCACACCTGTGTTGGATGTAATGTTGTTGATTGGAATTTTAGTTTTGTTATTTAGATTAAGAGCAACTTTAAGATATATACTTTTGGAATCTGGTTTCTTGCTTTAATTGGATTAACCTGCATTTTCTAATATATAATTATACATTCTATACTGTGCATTGGAGTTATTAGTTTAAATTCAAATATAGTTGAACCACAACTATTATAACATCATGTATTACAACATTTTAAAGTCAAACTACAATATTTTAAAAACATTGTATAAAGTAGTCTACATAGATGACACTTTATAAATGTTGTATAAATGAGTCTAAACGTTGTCTGATGTACCAAACCACAACATTTTAAGCTAGAAAACGTTGTGGAATCATATCATCTACAACATTCTCAAGCATCCAAGAATTTATGGAAAACAAATATACAACGTTTTGTAAGAAAAAAACGTTGTGTAATGTGTTAAACTACAACGTTTTAAAAACGTTGTATAAATGTGTCAAATAGATGACACCCTTAACCACGACGTTTCTCTAAGACCTTCTACAATGTTTTTTACGCGTTATCTATTTACTGTTTTGTCACTACTTTTATAGCACTGAAATAAAAATAATATTATATTATTATTCTCATTCCTTGATCAAAATCCAAATTTAGGGTTTGGATTCCATATCTGATTTATCTTGCATATATAATATTATTAATTAAGTTAAAATAATTAACTTAATAATCTGAACTAAAATTCATATAATAAAATAATTATTATAATAATTCTAATAATCCATTCATATATTATTTAAATAATATATAATCATATTTTCATGGAAAATAAATAATAAAAATGTTTTTACTACAAAATTAATTATAAAAATATAATTTATAATGGTTAATAATTCTAAGAAAATTATTTGAAATTATTCATGTAATAAATAAATTTTTATATATCACATAAATACATATACTTAACCTTGATCGTTTTCCCACCTTTAAAATAAAAAAAAAAAAATTATAAGAAATTTTTTTGATTTAATTATATAGAAAATATCGGGTTGTTACATTCACCCTCCCTTATAAAGATTTCGTCCCCGGAATCACCGTTTCAAAAATTACACATATAAGGGTACATAGCATACACAGTCATTGCAAATACATCTCGATCAAATTCGATCAAACTGATCTTTAACTATTCAACACAAAGCTTGTCTATTTGATTAAACAAAAATTTGATTTCTAATAGAACTCAAATTACTCTTTCAAAATTTCTTTATAAAATAATTTGCTATATATAGGAAAATAATGTATACGAAAATAAAAGTTATACGAATAATACCTGGAGTTCCATCACCAGCTGCCACAGTATACTTGACCGTCATGTTAAAGACCCTTGCGGTTGATTTTGTTGGCTTGCTTGATGACGTTGGTCCTGTAATTGCCAGAGTCCCGCCGCCTTTCCCCGTATTCACGCTTCCTGCCTCCGTTCTCCTTTTTGGATAGTCTTTCACCTTATGCTCCATTGACCCACACACGAAACACCCTTTGTTCATCCTTAAATTGGGGCAGTTGGGAGAGATATGTCCCTCCTGCCCGCACTTATAACACATAAACTTACCTTTCAAAAATTCCCCGGAGTGATTCTTTCCACAATTCCCACATTGTACCACGTGCTTCTTCTTCACACCTTCTTGCTTCACCTGAACATTCCCAAGATTGCTCCCTTTTCTCTTTTCACCCCTATTCCCACTATTAGTTTCCACCTTCACAGCTCCTATGACCTTGCCTTTGTTCTTCTTCAGCTTGTTATAGAGGCTCATGGCCTCACTCCCCTCCTCAACTATAATAGCTTTTTCCATGAGTTCTGAAAAAGTGTTTATGTGCAACACTGCCACCTTGTTGTAGAGCATGGGTTTTAATCCCAGCTCAAACCTTCTCGCCTTCCTAGCCTCCGTATCAACTTGATGCCGAGCGAACCTGGCCAACTTATTAAACTTTGCGGCATACTCCGCAACAGTCATGTTCTCCTGCTTTAATTCCAGCAATTTCACCTCCATCCTAGCCTGCATACTAGACGAGAAATAATTCTCGAAAAAAAATGTTTTAAACCTAGCCCAAGTAACTACACCTTCTCCTGCCCTAGCTTGATTTGTTTCCCACAAAAAATTCGCCTCCCCTTTCATCATGTATGTTGCAAAAGCTTTCTTTTGTCCCTCAGCTACCCTAGCTATCACAAAAGCTTTTTCAATTTTCTTAACCCAAGTTTGGGCTTCTACAGGGTCAGTTGTACCTCTAAATTCTGGCAGTCTTACAACCATAAAATCCTTGAAGTTCGCCAAATGATTATTCGACTGATTCTCTGCGGCTGGCATTCCCTGATGCATAGCTTGAGCTACTATGTTCGCAAAGTTTTGCATTGGGTCTTGTTGTTGTCTTCCAGCGTTGTTAACAGATTCTTCTGTCCTTTGATTTCGAGTTTGACGTCTTAGCGGTATTATCTAGTTAAATAAGACCATAAATTATTCTTTACATTCTAAACTAAATATAAGTTTCACGTATCAAACTTATTTCATTAATCAACATAGATTTATATTCATTAATTCAAATTACTTTACATAACATAACACATAATGCTATCCCTTTGTGCCCACAAAAGTCAGGATTTACGGCTTTGACTTATACAAAAGTTGAGAATATTATATTACACACGGACATTATCAAACATACATAATCAACTACTAATCCTAATTATTTCCTACACCTTTTCTTGATTCTGGACAACGTTTAGCCCGATGACCTTCCAACCCACAAATAAAACATGCACCTAGCTTAAAGTCGGGACAATGATGAGAGATATGTCCCTTATATCAGCAAATGTAACATATCTTTTTCCCTTTCTTGCATACGCCTTCCTGTTTCTTGTCACAGTTTGTATACTTTTCTATTCGGTTAAGGTTCCCTTGGTTGTTATTAGAATTTCCTAAGTCGCGCTCTTTCATCTTTCTTTTCCTCTTCTTGCTTGGAGCTGCACACACTTTGTTGCTTTTGTCTCCCATTTGATTAATTTGGATTTTAAGCTTATCTTGTTCTTCCATTGTTTCTATTAATGCATTCCGCAATTGACTATTTAACAACTTTTCTAGAGAAGAAACCTTGTTCCTTAGATTCTGCACTTTCGTTGATGCTTGATCAGCTCCAACTTCAGTGTCCAAATCACTATCTGTCAGTTCCACCATTTTCGGATCTGGTACTACATTTTCCATAATAACCACCTCATCAAGGTTGCTTTCACTTTGAGCCTCTATTTCAGCTATTGGCTTTAATATTGGCTCATTCTTTACAATTTGAGTGTATCCTAATCCTTTTCCACCTGACATCTACACAGATAAATTATCTTGATTAGCATATAATATATACACACAACACATAATAGTTTTATATAGGTTATCTTTTATTTGGTTTGACGATGAATTTATCTCCAATTCATCTCCTTTTAAACTATGTATAATTTATTTGTATTTTCAACGTTTCCCTCTGTTCTAAGGTTATAGCCTAAGCTCTAGCCCCACCTAAGGTTTATAACCTAAAGCTCTGATACCAACTTGTGATGTCCCCAAATTCAGGTACTTGAAACCCGAACTCGGTGCTTCATGATACCATTTCTATGAGCGGAATAATACTAATAATAATAATAACAACAATAATATAAATACCAAACTTAATTTAAATATATATCAGAGTCTAATCCCAAGTACGCTACCTTTAAACATTCATTATAATACATGATAGGTGATATATATCATCCTTATCATAATAAAGTCAAACTATTACATAATATAGCACCAACTTATTCTGCAACCTTTCCTTTCCCTTTGTTCTTAGCCGAGCCTTCTGGTTGTTCACACTTAGCTGAAAACATTTAAATTAAGCAAGGATGAGAATTTGATTGCCCAACAAGTAATATCAATCAATAACAGTTAGCTGAAAGGGTTAAATGTTTTCTTTGAACGACACTTCTACAACGAATCAATAGTTGTGAAGTAAGCTGAACCAGTCATAAATAACATATCATTTCGATTTCAAAATTTTAAAACTACGTACTGACTATAAATGAGGATCAGTCGACAGACTATGAACATTGTTTTCTATTTTCGAAAAGGTTAAACAGAACTCCATCTGTAAACCGTCATAACTTATAGGCACAGGGGTGATCAGCCCATTATGCCCTGTATTGATCAATACTACATACAAGAACGATATTTTCGTCCAACATATCCGCCTTAGGCGCATAAAAGTTTCCCAGATTTGGAATGTTCATACTAGTCTAAAATTCGAACAAAAAAGATTCGGTTGGATACAATAAAGTTCTATCTTGTTCAACAATAGTTTTAAATCTGTGTCTAGTTGAATCAAATAGCTTAGACGACTTTTAAGTCAATGTATACATATTGGAAACCAATAAATATGTATCAACATGTAATAAAATATAATGATTATCCAAGTGAGGACACTTGTATAACCATGCTTAGAAATTAACAAACAAAATATATATCTTGATATATAATAACAGAATTTATGAACTTATACCACAGGTTATGATCTAATAACTTATACAAAATCATTGCAGAAGTATATACAAAGGTTAAGATATTTGAAAAATGAAAAAGAATAGTTTCAATATTTGCTTACGCATGTCCATTGCATAAAGTAAATGCAAAGATAGGATACTTGCCTGGTCTATGACGCCTCCAAAACAGGTAGACATCACCCATCTTGAGTCACCAAATACATGGTACATAATACAACTACAAACATAATTATACAACATGAGCTGAGAGTTTTTACACGAATATTATCTTCTAAACAATATCCAAACTCAAATAGAGTCCTCATTACATTTATTGTCACACTATTTTATAGAATAGTGAGGACAACTATAACACCATCTCGGACCATCACTCCATTTCTCGACTTATCCCAGCTATTTTCTCATTTTCTGAAGAGAACAATGAAAGAAAAGGGTGAGCTCAACTAGCCCAGTAAGAAATTTTATAACTAAGATAATGCAGAATAAATTATCATTAGTCTTCAAAAATGTTTAACTGATAAAATGCAATAAACATCAAGTTTAACTACAGCGAAACAAGCAATCCATTAGAAGAGTCAAGTAGAGCATGATATCTACTAACTTATATGATTTAAAATGTTTTTCATCCACTTTATCATTGAGACTTAGCTTAATAAATAAACCACATCATCGAATCATCCATGCACTACAGGCCAAAGATATTAATGTAATCATCAATGGTAGTGATTATACCAAATAATCCCTGGTCATGATCATACCAATAACTATCCATCAATGCCCTACGGGTCAATGAGGACTTTTACCACATCATTTGTAACATTACGGGTTATGATTATACTGAATGATCCCTGGTCATAATCATACCAATCAACAGTCCATCTATGCATGTAAACCAAAGATGACTTTCATCACAATATAAGAATGAGGATGATGACAATGATATAAGCATTAATCAAACGAAATCAAGGATAATTATTAAAGACTTTAAATTTATCCAGAGTTTAAAAATATCCAAATTGTCAATATGATACTGCTTTGTGGAGTAAAATTCAAGAATAATATTCATGTATCAAAAATAATTTGGACATAAAAGAAATATATTTTTCAGGTGAATAGTACCATGTGAATAGTACTTCAGGAATAGTACCTCATGAATAGTACTCCGACATGAAAAGTGTCCCAAATACCCAAGTGAATAATATTCAAGTTAATAGTACCCTGTGAATAGTAACTCATGAATAGTACTCCGACATGAAAAGTGCCCCGAATACTCGAGTGAATAATATTTGAGTGAATAATAACTCGGTGAATAGTAACCTGTAAATAGTAACTCATGAATAGTATTCTGGTATGAAAAGATCAATAATTATCAAGAAAGCTCATAATAATATTTTCATGAAAATATACTGGATGAAGTGCAAATATAAAGAATATTCTACTAATTTCACGGAGTATAGAAGCAATACTTTAACAGAATGAGTGTAGAATTAGGAATATAAACGAAATAATATTACTCATACACTACAAAGTATGGAAGAAAATATTATTCCTTATGAATACTAAACAAAAATAATATCCCTTGCCTCAAAAGAAGACTGGATACTGGATTAGTGAAGTAGCAGACTACTCTTCTTCTTTCTATCTATAGCTTCTCTTTCTATAGCTTCTCTCTCTATAATTTCTTTTGTGAGTCTTAGTGAATTGGTGGGAATGAAGAAAGAATGAGCTTCTATTTATAGAAAAACATAGTTTCGATAATTGCACATTTTGGGGCTCGATATATTACAATATAATACATTCATCTTTTCCTTCATTTTTAATTTAGTCCTGCAAGTATTATCAATCTTGCACCACCTCCCCTAATAGAACATCATGTGAATCAATAGTACAATCATGTGACTCAATAGTTCTATACATGTGAAAAAATAATTATAGTATAGTAGCTTCATCTATACCTCCATTTTTAATTTAGTTATGCAAGTATTATCAATTTTGCACAACCTCCCTAATAGTACATGCATGTGAGTCAATAGTACACACATGTAAACAAATAGTTATAAGCATGTGAATTAATAGCAATTAATTACTCATTTATCCGATTAATTACCCTATTAGTCAATATAACCTCCAGACATGAATTATTATCGGAATAGATGTCGATTTCCACTAACACTAATAATTCCAACACAATAGAACTATCAATTTCATCTTTAATCAACACGAACTTATTCAACATTAATATTATAACTCACAATATTTACCAACCATATCATTCCCATGAAAGAGGGGGCTTTCCGATAAAGATTTTTCCCTATTGGCGCACAATTAGGTGACCAAACCTCTCCTCGATAGAACTTTCTAGACATCGTCAATATTGCAAATAATAATATAAATAACTTTGTCATCTCAATTATTGATTTAATAATAAATAAATATTATGCAGATGATACTGTGATAATAATTGAATCAATAATATGAGAGATATTATGCGGCAATTACTGTAGCAATAATTGAGTATAACTGAGTGACTTCTTATAAGACCCCAAATTTTATGAAATGAAAGTAATTATATTATTTAGTAAATGGTTAAATTGATAAAAGAATTAAGTTAAGGGTGTTATGTGAAAATTTTGCAAAGTAAAACAAGTTGTTATAAAATATTCGTTTGGTCGGAGAATATTCTTTTTGTCGGGGAATATTCGTACGATGACACAATCATTGGTGGACCCCACAACAAAATTATTTTCGGAGTTAGAAAACGACAAAATTATATTTTTATAAAAATAACGGCGAAAGTTTTATCGTTAACTGTTGAAATAGCCGGTGATAAAAGTACAGTAATACGCGTGGTTGCATAGTAGGACACAGTATTGATTATCGATGATTACGTGAGAAGTCACTCAGTTATACTTACTTATTGCTACAGTAGTTACTGTTCAATATTTTATTTTATTGATTCAATAATTGCTACGTTGGTATTTTATATTATTGATTCAATAATTATCATTGCACAATATTTCAAATTATCAAATCAATAATTCATATTATTTGAATAATATTATTATATATCATTATTGACAATGTCTAGAAAGTTCTATCGAGGAAAGGGATTTGGTCACCTAATTGCACGCCAATACAGAGAAATCCTTATCGGAAATCCCCCTCTTTCCTGGGAACGACTTGGTTGTCAATATTGTAGTTCAGTAATATTATTTGTGAATAATAAATTATTGATATATATGATAAAGAAATTTTTATTTAATATGGATTTAAACGGATGAATGTTTAGCATGTGACATTTGTTGAAAGTTGGTATTTTATCTTTTCCAATAAAATAATTTATTAAAATATATTATTATAATATTACATTATATTAGTATGATGTGATTATATAATAGTATGATTTTTAATATGAATGGTAGCATTATTATAGTAAATTCATGGTATAAAAGTAAAATGAGGTGGAAGAGAACATATTGAATTTGAATTCTGATGATGTAAGCAATGATTTCATCGGAACGATGAGATAATCAATGATGTCATCAGAACGATGAGGTTAGCAATGATGTCATCGGAACGATGAGGTAATCAATGATGTCATATGATCGATGATGTAAGCGATGATGTCATAAATTATGGCAAAAAGACTATTTTACCCTTAGTCTGCCAAGCCTATAAATAGAAGCTCATTTCTTCATTATTTTTCACCAATTCATTCAAGCTATAGAGAGAGAAAATATAGAGAGAATAAGAGAGAAAGAATAAGAGTATTCTGTTACTACACTATTACAGTATCCAATCTCCTACTAAGGTAAGGGGTATTATTTCATTCGTATTCGTAAGTGATATTATTCTTGTTCAATATTCGTAAGAAATAATATTTTCTTCCTATTCCTAAGTAAGTAATATTATTTCATTTCATATTCCTAATTCTACACTTATGTTGATAAGTATTGCTTCTATACTCCATGAAATTAGTATAATATCCTTGATATTTGCGCTTCATCCAGTATCTTTTTATAGAAATATTATTCTAAGCATTCTTGATAATTGTTAATATTTTCATGTCGGGGTACTATTCACGGGTTACTTTTCCCGAAGTACTATTCACTCAAATACTATTCACCCAGGGTACTATTAATGATAAAAATTAATTTTTTTTCAGTCCAAATCATTTTTGATACAATATTATTCTTGAATTTTACTCCACAAAGCAGTATCATGTTGACAATTTGGACTTTATTGAATTCGGGATAAATTAAATTATAAATCTTTAAAATTTATCATTTGCTTTCATTTAATTGAATTCTTATATCATTGTCATCATCCTCATGTTTATATTGTTATGAAAGTCATCTTTGGCCCGTAGTGCATAGATGGACTGTTGATTGGTATGATTATGACCAAGAATCTTTCGGTATAATCATGACTTGTAATGATACAAATGATGTGGTAAAAGTCTTCATTGGCCTGTAGTGCATTGATGGACAGTTGTTGAGATGAACATGACCATTGGTGATAATAATGAATATCATTGGCCCGTAGTGCATGGATAATTCAGTGATGTGGATTATTTGTTAAGGTGAGTCTCAGCGATAAAATTAATGATAAACCTTTTAAATTATAGAAGATAGTAGATATCATGCTCTACTTAACTCTTCTAATGGATTGCTTGTTCCGCTGCAGTTGTTGATCTAAAACTTGTTGTCTATTATATTCTATCAGTTGTTATACTGTTGAAGGCTAAGGATAATTTATTCTGTATTATCTTAGTCATAATATTTCTTACTGGGCTAGTTGAGCTCTCCCTTTGCTTTCATTATTCTCTTCAGGAAATGAAAATATAGCTGGGACTAGTCGGGGAACAGAGTGATGGTCCAGATGTTTGCATTAGTAGTCTTCACTATTCTGTAAAATAGTGTGATAATAAATGTATTGAGGACTTATTTTGAGTTTGAATAATGTCTAGAAGACAATATTTATATTAAAACACACAACTCATGTTGTATATTTAAGTTTATATTTGTATTCTGTACCATGTATTTGGCGACTTAGAATGGGTGATGTATACTTATTTTGGGGGGGCGTCACAATTGGTATCAAAGCTTAGGGATACGATCCCTGTCTAAGATGTGAGACTAGAACTAGGGCGGAGAGATGGGTAATTCCTTAGCTAGTATGACCTACCTAAGTTTATTTGTTATTTAATTGGTCGGTCAGAATATAGGGATAATATGTGGTGTGTCAATTAACCCTTGTTTTGTGGCAGTATTTGAAAATGACATCTGAGAATGTTGAGAATAATAATGGAGCACATGAGACCGTTGAGTCACCAACGATCAATACCCAAGATAATGTGTAATCGAAAGATAATAATCCTCAGGTAAACAACAACACCGATCAAATGATGAATGATGGGATGTTTAGACGCTTTATGTAATTCATGCAACATCAGGCGAGAGCGACTCCTGTCCAAAATGTAGGTGGAAACATTGGCAACTCTCGAACGGTTACCGCTAAGAAGTTCAAGGAGCTGGGACTACCAGCATTTTTGGGAAAGCCAAAACCACTTAAGGCGGAGACGTGGATAAAGCAGATCACCAAGATATTTGATGTCTTGGGATGCTCCGAGGAGCAAAAGGTTCCCTTTTCCACCTATATTTTGCGAGGAGAGACAAATTACTGGTGGGAATCTGTAAAGCGTACCCAGCCTGCCGCACTCAAAATGTCTTGGGAGAAGTTCCAAGAACTATTTAACGACAAGTACTTTCCAAAAAGTATTCGTTACATAAAGGAGGTAGAGTTCATCAAGCTGGATCAAAACAATATGACCGTGTCGCAGTACGAAGCTAAGTTTGCCGAGTTGTCCCAATTTGCGTCCCACTTAGTTGATAATGAGGAGAGAATGACGCGGATGTTTCTAAGAGGTTTGAAACCCGTAATACCTCATTTCTCACAAACTGTGTTTGTATTCAGATGTTGTAAATAGGGCTTAGTTATTGGAGTGCAATAATGAGTCAACCCAACCAAGAGAGAGTAGCCGACAAGTCGATAATATAGTGGTAGCAGTCATCGAAGTGGTGACAACAAACATGAAGGGAATCAACATGCCAGAAATGGTAACCACTTCGATGGTAATCATGGCTTAGATAATAGAGGTGGAAATTTTAAGAAGAGAAGACTCAATATTGATGGAAAGACGTCATCACCAAAGACTTTTGTTGTTAAGGAAGGAGAACGACCGCCCGATCGTATGTTACAAATGCAGGGGGGGGACACATCGATCCGGTGTGACATAGCAGTCAAAGCATATTACAATTGTGGAAGAGAAGGTCACCTAGCCCAATTTTGTCGTGCACCGAAGTCAAGCCCAGCTGGGATGGAGGCATCAAAGGCCGTCCCAGACAAGACAAAATCGGTAGTTCAAGGGAGAGTGTTTGTCATAACCTCTGAAAAAGCGAGGAATCCTAACGAGGTGATCACAGGTAAGCTAATCATAAACTCTAGCAAAGTCTATACCTTATTTGATACCGGTTCTACCCATTCTTTTATTTCTCCTACTTACGCTCAACGTTTAAATTTGACTCCGGAGAAATTAGACTTTGACTTATCTATTAAAACTCTCTTGGGGGGAAACCTTTATTACATCCACTGTTTATAAGACTTGTTTGATTCAAATCGGCAACCGCATGTTACCTGTCGATCTTATCTCTTTGAAAATACTTGCATTCGATGTGCTTTTAGGGATTGATTGGATAACCACTCATCATGCTAAAATTGATTATTTTCGTAAGGTTGTTAGATTTCATATTCCTAACCAACCTATTATGCGAATTCAAGCAACCAAACCATTAAAGTTAATCACCATCATCTCAAGCCATAAAGTTATTCATTTATTGAAAAACGGATGTAAAGCTTTCTTAGCTCATATCACAGATTTAAACAAAAATACGTCACATTTGAATGATATTTCTATTGTAAATAAATTTCCTGACGTATTCCCTGAAGAATTTCTTAGCCTACCCCACATCGTGAAATCGAATTTTGTATCGATCTTGAACCTGATACAAAACCCTTAAATATTTTTTCACCTAAAACGAACGCATTATGCGCCAAAGACGTTGGCAACTCTCGAACGGTTACCGCTAAGAAGTTCAAGGAGATGGGACTACCAGCATTTTTGGGAGAGCCAAAACCACTTAAGACGGAGACGTGGATAAAGCAGATCACCAAGATATTTGATGTCTTGGGATGCTCCGAGGAGCAAAAGGTTCCCTTTTCCACCTTTATTTTGCGAGGAGAGATGATTCTTTGGTGGGAATCAGAAAGCGTACTCCAACCGCGCCGACTCAAAATGTCTTGGGAGAAGTTCCAAGAACTGTTCAACGACAAGTACTTTCCAGAAAGTATTCGTTACGTGAAGGAGGTAGAGTTCATCAAGCTGGATCAAAACAATATGACCGTGTCGCAGTACGAAGCTAAGTTTGCCGAGTTGTCCCAATTTACGTCCCACTTAGTTGATAATGAGGAGAGAATGACGCAGATGTTTCTAAGAGGTTTTAAACCCGAGAGACGTTAATACCTCATTTCTCACAAACTGTGTTTGTATTCAGATGTTGTAAATAGGGCTTAGTTATTGGAGCGCAATAATGAGTCAACCCAACCAAGAGAGAGCAGCCGACAAGTCGATAATATAGTGGTAGCAGTCATCGAAGCGGTGACAAAAAATGTGAAGGGAATTAACATGCCAGAAATGGTAACCACTTCGGTGGTAATCATGGCTTAGATAATAGAGGTGGAAATTTCAAGAAGAGAAGACTCAATATTGATGGAAAGACGTCAGCACCAGCACCTGTTGTTAAGGAAGGAGAACGACCGTCAGTCGTATGTTACAAATGCGGGGGGAGGACACATCATCGATCCATCATCGTGATTCAAAGCATATTACAATTGTGGAAGAGAAGGTCACCTAGCCCAATTTTGTCGTGCACCGAAGTCAAGTCCAGTTGGGATGGAGGCATCAAAGGCCGTCCCAGACAAGACAAAACCGGTAGTTCAAGGGAGAGTGTTTGTCATAACCTCTGAAAAAGCGAGGAATCCTAACGAGGTGATCACAGGTAAGCTAATCATAAACTCTAGCAAAGTCTATACCTTATTTGATACCGGTTCTACCCATTCTTTTATTTCTCCTACTTACGCTCAACGTTTAAATTTGACTCCGGAGAAATTAGACTTTGACTTATCTGTTAAAACTCTCTTGGGGGGAAACCTTTATTACATCCACTATTTATAAGACTTGTTTGATTCAAATCGGCAACCGCATGTTACCTGTCGATCTTATCTCTTTGAAAATACTTGCATTCGATGTGCTTTTAGGGATTGATTGGATAACCACTCATCATGCTAAAATTGATTGTTTTCGTAAGGTTGTTAGATTTCATATTCCTAACCAACCTATTATGCGAATTCAAGCAACCAAACCATTAAAGTTAATCACCATCATCTCAAGCAATAAAGTTATTCATTTATTGAAAAATGGATGTAAAGCTTTCTTAGCTCATATCACAGATTTAAACAAAAATACGTCACATTTGAATGATATTTCTATTGTAAATAAATTTCCTGACGTATTCCCTGAAGAATTTCTTAGCCTACCCCACAGTGTGAAATCGAATTTTGTATCGACCTTGAACCTGATACAAAACCCTCAAATATTTTTTCACCTAAAATGAACGCATTATGCGCCAAAGACGTTGGCTCGAGCTGTGGAAAGATTATGTACGACCATACCATTCAATACCATCCTGAAAAAGTGAACGTAGTAGCTGACGCGTTGAGTAGAAGATCTTATACGGGTACGAGTGCGATATTGTCAACGCAGATGCCTATTTTGTATGACTTAAAAAGGATGGAGATAAAGTTTTATACTCTAGGGACCCACGTGATTATATCAAATATACGAGTAGAACCGACTTTAATCGATAAAGTTAAAGCCGCTCAAGCTACAGACTCAGAGCTGATGAATGTGAAGAAGAAGGTTCAAGAGGACGTTATTTTTGAAGCAAGAATCGACGAAGAGAGGAAATCTCAACCCTCGATTTTATTGGCCTATTTGAAATTTTCAATCAAGTAGGAACTGTGCCCTATAGACTCGCTTTAACGCCAAGTATGTCTTGTATTCATAACGTTTTTCACATATCTATGTTACGTAAATATGTGGAAGACCTGAACCATATTATTGAGTTAGAACCGGAAAATATAACAGAAGATTTAACGTATGAAGAGGTTCCTGTTAAAATCTTGGGTAAGAAGGAACATATTATACACTCCAAGGTTATACCTCAAGTCAAAGTTTTATGGAGAAACCACGATGTTGAGGAAATGACTTGGGAGTTAGAATCTGATATGAAATCAAGGTATCCTCAACTCTTCGACATACCAGGTACGTACCCTAATTTCGAGGGCTAAATTTCATAAGGAGGGGTGTGACGCCCCCAAAATAGGTATACAACACCCATTCTGAGTCGCCAAATACATGGTACAGAAATAACTATAACTTTATTAATACAATTATCGTGCAAAATACGACAACACATAAACTGTGACTTAAAATATAAATATTGTCTTCTAGACAATATCCACACTCAAATAAGTCCTCATCATAATTATTGATACACTATTTTACAAAATAGTGAGGACTACTATAACAACTGCCTTGGAACATAACTCCACACCCCGACTACTCCCCGTTATATTCTCGCTTCCTGAGAAGAAAAATGGAACAAAAAGGAAAAGGGCGAGCTCAACTAGCCCAGAAAAGAATATTATGACTAAGATAATATAGAATAAATTATCGTTAGTCCTCAACAAGGAAAAATCTGATAGAATACAATAGACAACAAGTTTTAAATCAATATTCACAGCAGAAATAACAATTCATTAGAAGAGTTACATAGAGAATGAAATCTACTTTCTTCTATGAATTTAAAATTTTATCATCAATATTTTATCCATGTAACATCAATCAATATACATCTTGAATCAAATATTCATCTTTGCACTACAGGCCAAAGATATTCATCAGTTGGTCCATCTCAACACCTGTTCATCTTTGCACTATGGGACAAAGATATTCATTAGAAAATCATTCATCTTTGCACTACAGGCCAAAGATATTCAGTTATATCATCATTTAGGACTAAGGATGATGAAAAATATTTTAAAGAAAATGAATCCAGTGAGACAAAAGAACAAATATCAGGGATTCATACTTCGGCTTATCCATGTTCAAAAATACCCCATAATATACTATAGTGGAGTAAAATTCAAGAATAAAGATCAAAACATGGATACAATCAATGATAGTAACAAAAATAGACATCTGGGACAAAGAAGAGAAAATTTTATTTTTTGGTGAATAGTGTCGTATACGTGAATAGTAACTTCGACACAAAAAGACAAGAATTTCACAAGAAAAATCTTACCAATAATCTGATATAATGATATTGAAAAAATAATAATATCATTTATAAAAAAAATAACATCCCTTACCTCAAAAGAATAGTACTTCTGGCTGGAATACCGGATATAGTGCTGAAGGGAACTTGCACCGTATAGCAATACTCAAAGTATTAAAATACTCACAAGAATATGCTCGATAATATAGAGAGAGAAAACTTCAGTTTCTGGTGTGATTTTTAATTCTAACCTAAGCACCCTATTTATAGGAAAATACTTAGAATACCAAAGTAGAAAATTTAATAAAATAATATATTTATAAAAATTTCACGCCAACCTCATGAAAAATCTAAATTCAGCCACCAGTGGGGCCCACAATAATGACAAAAACTGTTTTCTAAACAAAAATATTTAAAACTCAAAAATCAATTATTTCAGAACTTCAATAATTAATAATAAATAGCCATTTTATCAAAAAAATTCAAATCTTATGTCCATTCCATAGGAAATTCAATTCTCCATGACTTTGTAAGTTTAAGTTTTTCTAATTTCCAAGTAGAAATTGTTCGAAATTCACATACGGACGATTTTACGGCCTATAATCCAATTTCAGTCACAAAATGGGGCCCACAAACATGTTTAACATGTTTTAAACATTTTTGTAACAAAAATACTCTTCCTCCTCATTTATTCATATATCACACATTCTTTGTAAAATATCACCATTATTATATTATTATAATATAATAATATATTTAAATGAATTATTTTATCAGAAAAGATAAAATATCAATAGAGATTAATGATATACCCGTAGTGAGTGAAATTCAGGATGTGTTTCCGGATGATCTGCCTGGCCTCCCGCCAGACATAGAAATCAAATTCGTAATAGATTTAGCACCGGGAACAGACCGATTTCGAAAGCTCCATATCGTATGGCGCCAGTAGAAATGAAGGAATTGATGATACAACTTCAAGAGTTATTGGATAAAGGTTACATTCGACCAAGTGTGTCTCCTTGGGGAGCACCTGTGTTATTCGTTAAGAAAAAGGACGGATCGATGAAACTTTGTATTGATTATCGCGAATTGAACAGAGTAACGATCAAGAATAGATATTCATTACCAAGGATAGACGACTTATTTGATCAATTGAAGGGAGCGAAGTGTTTCTCGAAGATCGACCTGCGGACGGGATATCACCAACTAAAAGTGCGGGATGAGGACATACCAAAGACTGCGTTTAGAACCTGTTATAGACATTACGAGTTTTTGGTAATGTCATTCGGTTTAACTAATGCTCCGGTAGCATTCATGGACTTGATGAATCAAGTTTTCAAGCCATATTTGGATAATTTCGTAGTAGTTTTCATTGACGATATTTTAATATACTCGAAGACAGAGGAAGAACACGCTGAACATCTAAGAATTTTTTTGGAGGCACTAAGAAAGGAGAAGATGTATGCACGAAGTTTTCTAAGTGCGAATTTTGGATGAAGAAGGTTCAATTCTTAGGCCACGTGGTGGATGAGAATGGAATCTTAGTAGACCCCGAAAAGGTGGAAGCAGTGAGTAATTGGGAACAACCAAGGACACCGACGGAGGTGAGGCATTTCTTAGGGTTAACTGGGTACTATCGAAAAATTCATCCAAGATTTTTCTAAGATAGCAACCCCGTTGACTAATTTGACAAGGAAGACAGTTAAATTTGTATGGACCGACAAATGTGAAGAGATTTTTCAAGAGTTGAAGAAGAGATTGAGCGAGGCGCCTGTATTATCATTACCGAATGATATAGGAGGATTTGTGGTGTATAGTGATGCGTCACATAGAGGACTGGGCTGTGTGCTTATGCAATACGGCAAAGTCATTGCGTATGCATCACGACAATTGAAGGATTACGAAAAACGATACCCTACTCATGACTTAGAGTTAGCAGTAGTAGTTTTTGTGTTAAAGATATGGAGGCATTATTTGTACGGAGAGAAATGTGATATATACACGGACCACAATAGTCTGAAATATATCTTCACGCAGAAGGAGTTGAATATGCGTCAGAGGATGTGGTTAGAATTAATCAAAGATTATGACTATGATATTCTTTATCATCCGGGGAAGGAAAACGTAGTTGTCGATGCTCTGAGAAGGAAAGGAAGGGAGAAATTGTTTCAACTAACAACTCAGGATGAGATAATAAGAGATATGGAGAAATTGGAAATAGAAGTGATGGGACCCGAGAGGTGTGAAGAGAAGTTATTTATAATGGAAGCTTGTCCGACATTGTTGGATAGAGTAAAGGAAGCCCAGGAGAAAGATGGAGAATGTGAGAAAATCAGAAGAATGGTCATGGAAAAAGAGAAAGAGAAATTTCGAATAGATAAAGATGGTATCTTAAGATTCGAAGGGAGAGTGTGGGTACCGGCAGTGGCTGAGTTAAGAGAGGAGATTTTGTACGAGTCTCATAATACGCGTATTCCATTCATCCGGGAGGCACAAAAATGTACCGGGACTTGAAGCAACATTTTTGGTGGCTAAATCTAAAACGGGAAATTGCGGAGTACGTTAGTAGGTGTCTTACGTGCCAGCGAGTCAAAGAAGAGCATCAACGACCGAGTGGTTTACTACAACAGTTGGAAATATTAGAGTGGAATTGGGAGCATATTACGATGGATTTCATGGTAGGACTTCCAGTCACACAGAAAGGTTTGGATGCTATTTGGGTCATCGTGGATCGATTTACTAAGACTGCACATTTTTTTCCTATCAAGATCCGCTAAAGTTTAAACCAATTAGCGAGTCTGTACGTAAAGGAAATTGTTTCACGACATGGAGTGTCGGTGTCGATTATTTCTGAGCAAGACCCGCATTTCACGTCGAAATTCTAGAAAAGTTTGTAAGAGAGGATGGGAACACAGTTGAGGCTGAGTACTGCTTATCATCCTCAGACGGACGGACAAAGTGAGCAAACAATACAAATGCTAGAGGACATGCTTAGGACTTGCGTAATGGACTTCAAGGGAAATTGGGACCACCACCTACCCTTAGTCGAATTTGCGTATAATAATAGTTACCATGCGAGTATCGGCATGCCACCATATGAAGCTCTTTACGGAAGAAAGTGCAGAACATTTTTATGTTGGGATGAAGTCGGAGAACGATGAATACTCGAACCAGAGTTAGTACAACAAACCACAGACGTGGTAAATGTGATAAGGGCTAGACTTGTAGCAGCTCAACATCGCAAGAAGAAGTACGCAGACTTACATCGACAAGACCGAGATTTTGAAGTTAGCAGTTTTGTATTCTTAAAGGTATCTCCATGGAAGGGAAAGATCCGTTTCGGCAAGAAAGGAAAACTGAGTCCAAGATTCATAGGACCGTTCGAGATACTAACAATGAGTGGGCGAAGTAGCGTACAAAGTTGCACTACCACCTGAGTTGGAGCACATCCATAACGTGTTTCACATATCTGTGTTGTGCCTGTACAAGCCTGACTACAAGCACGTGATTTCGTATGAACCCATTCAAGTGGAGAAGAACTTAGCATATGAAGAAATTCATGTCCAAATTCTTGATAGGAAAGTGGAAACTTTAAGAAACAAAGTCATTTCTTCTGTAAAAGTGCTTTGGCATAACCACGATGTTGAGGAGGCAACGTGAGAGTTAGAAGATAGGATGATGCGGGATTATCCCCATCTGTTTGTGTAACCTTGTAGGAATTTTTATAAGGGGGGAGGATGTAATACCCGAGAATTTCTACGTATTATTAAACAAATATGTTAATGGAAATAAGTAATTATTTGAATATGAATAGTTTCGTGTTAATAAATGAGATAACTTAACTAATAATGTGTGATTACTATTATATATTATAAAGATGAAAAATGATTATGGAAACCCATAAATATATTAATTAATGGTTGGATTAATTAATATTGGTATTAATTAAGTAAGGAAATGCATAATTTATTTATTTAACATAAATAAGTAAGTTAGTAATATAATAATATTATATTAATGATTATGTGCATATGATCATATACAACCATACTATATGGTGAAGTGTGATATTTTATGTGGCTATATATATATTAAGTCTTATAAAACTATATTGTATGGGTATTATGATTAAATATATTGGAACTATATGTAATAAATACATTATTTATGTGACAATATGTATATGGGTAAGTATTAAAATACTATACCATGAGCATACTGTAAACTAGTATTTTAATAAATGTATCAGTGTGATAAAATGTACATAAATTATGTGATGTGGGTGTATATTTACTCCCAAATTTCCTATTATAATAACACTTGAACATTGAAACCTATTTTTGGATAACAAAATAACTGAAGTGAGTTAAGAAATTACTGAACCTTGTCCCAAAATTGAGTCTCAGTTGCTAGTTACGTATAAGGCCAATGGTCTATCCCTACCTATTACGTGAAACTCAACAAAAAAAATTGTAAAAGGCTAAGAGGGAAATAATCAAGTTAGAGATGGCTGTGATGATGGCTAAGAATCGGTAGTTGGCCAACCCTTCAAAACCCAGCATTTCTTCTCAATCTCCATTGATTTAAACCATGGTATAATGCCATGGACTGGGCACTCAATTTTCTATAAATAACATCCCCTCCTTCTCAATTCTCTGTTACTTAAAATTGTTTGTTAAGGGGAAACTGAAAGTGTGAGTTGCTGAGCATTGAGGAGGGTATAATCAGAGTAGTGGGGAGTCCAATTCAAGCTTCAAGAGGTATACAATCTAATCTTGTGTTCTCAAGCTTGAGTGTTGTCCAGTTTCTTGTAATTATTTAATTCTCTGTTAATTGGTATGGATTACCACGCCATTGTGATATTTGAGCTTGTATACATGTTTAGGAGTCTTAAAGTCATCTGATTATAAGTTTGGCATGGGTTGGAAGGAGGCTCTGCAGAAGCAGAGCCTTCATTTCAGAAATTACGCTTTCAAGTGGTACGGCCGTGCCACTTTATATAGTATACGATCAGCGGCAGTGCACTGCTTTGCCGATCATGTGCACTATTTTTGAGGCCTTGTATCATCCTAGGCATGTTACTTTAGTTAGAATATGTATATAAATGACCCTAGCATATGGTTAGATATTGTTTTGAACATGTTATGTTGTTTTAGCTTGATTTGAGCTAAGTTTTCAAGAAAACTTCAAGTTTTGGAAAAGCTAGAAATGGTAAATTTGAATAATGCAGATTCTGATCTTGCAAGCATGTTAATATGGTTTTGGAATGCATGTCGGACGTACTAACTTAAGTATATGAATTTCTTATTGAAGCATGAACATGTTAGACTTATTAGTAAGCTTTGCTAATGTAAATGCGAACTTTGAACGTGAATGTTGATGTGCTGCTTTGAAAGTTAGAATCTGATGATTATGAGCATGTTAGATGACATCCTTAGATGCACTTAGGTATCATAAATGTATATATGCCATGCTTAGGTATCGTAATTCAAGGAAATCATAAACGAAGCATATTTCAAAACTAAACGATGGTAATTACAAGTATGTGATATGAATACTCACAAGCATGTCTAATATGAGTTATATGACTACTTTATATGTTTAAAAATCAAGCATGATGGACTGTGATTTTACAACCTTAAATGGCCTTAAATGGTGAGATATCCAAAACATAGAACCATATTATGCAATACGGGACCTAGATTAAACTTGAAAAGTGCGAAAGGACCCTTAACATGTTAATATGTGTTATGTATGTAAGGATGTGTGAGCTAGGCCAAGCAAATAATTGCTCAGTTCTGATTTGAACTGGGAGTCGCGCGGCCGTGCGTCTCGTTAGTACAAATCAGGCGCGACCGCGCTATTCTGTAAACTTGGAAAGTAACTTCTGTGATTTCTGAAGTATGTAGCATGCTAGTATAACGTCATTATGATTATGTCTGTTCATGACACACTAACAAAGGTAGCTTTGCATGTTAACACCTATCTTAGCCTGAATTGACCAAGTGTTTTAAAAAGACGATGTCTAACGATAGATTCGAGCAACATAATAACACACATATAAGGTTTCTTGATTTAGATGTGTGTTTACACTTGATCTTTATATATCAAGATTGTTTACCGAAAATGTTTAACGAATGAATATCTTATATACATATTACATTATGTTAGGATTTGAAAGAGTATTGTTAAGCGATATTTTGGTAAACTGCGCTTCAGGCAAGTTCCCTAAACTTACTCTAATTATTATTGAGCAATTTTCCTTGAACTTCATTCTTGATTGTGCAAGTATCCGAACCTTACTTTTATTATGCAAGTATAATTGCATTCATTGTTCAACGAATACCGTAAGCTTATCTCTTGAATACAAGTTATATTACTTTCTCGTTCGAAAGAGCTAATATGCTTAGACCCTTGTGAAAGTTATTACTCATGTTAAACTCAGTATTGATCTTGAATATTGTGAAAGAGTCGATGCCATTTGATTTGGCTAGACTATATGCATGTTTATAAAAGTTGTCCAAACCAATTGATTGATGTGGAAACCTTGAAAACTGAGTTAAACAACCCTTTTGGTAAGGGGAGTGTATGTTGTTGGAAATCCAACACATGAATAAATATTATTGTGGTGCTATGCATAACGTAATGTATTGTAGACTGATCATCTATAGTACTTGATATTTTTGGGCTATCAATTTAATATTGGTAACCCTAGTGGAAGTTCAATAGTTCTTAGTGACTGTTCAGTATAAATTGTTATTCAGTTGGGTACCTTGATAGTCGTTGAATTCATATACATCTGTTGATTTATATTGAATTATCATTCCTATTCTAAGAATTGTTGATATTTCTTATCCATGATATTATTCTGACACTTTGAACTATCCTAGAAATGACACTTCGATATTTCAAACATTGTGATATTATATCCTACACCCTTGTTGTATATTACTTGCTGGGCAATTTGTGCTCATCCTTGCTTATTTAAAACATTTCAGTTAAGGAGGAACAAGGTGGTGTCTCTGGAACAAACAAGGGCAAGGGCGAGGCTACCGACTAGCTTGTCCCTTTTTGTTTAAAATATATTATGTTGTACTAAGACTAAGTTTAAGCTTAAGTAGGGTTATGTAATAGGTCTTTATTCGATATTGTTATGTAATCTATTAAGCACTGTGAGTTGCTAGACATAGGGGAATAATTATAATAAATCATTGTATATTATTCTAATTTAGATTTTCCGTTGTGAATGTATGTTATTTAGTTATTATGGTGTTACCATGAGAACGTGATGAACCGGATTTGAGTGACCAAGTGGAGGTCCGAATTTGGGGACGTCACAATACTAGATGAAGCGTAAATTTCAAGGATATTCTACTAATTTCACGGAGTATAGAAGCAATACTTTAACAGAATGAGTGTAGAATTAGGAATATGAAATGAAATAATATTACTCATATACTACAGAGCATGGAAGAAAATATTATTTCTTACGAATACTAAAAAAATAATATCCCTTACCTTAAAAGAAGACTGGATACTGGAATAGTGAAGTAACAGACTACTCTTCTTCTTTCTTTGTTTAGCTTCTCTCTCCATAGCTTCTCTCTCTATAATTGATCTTGTGAGTCTTAGTGAATTGGTGAGAATGAAAGAAGAATGAGCTTCTATTTATAGGAAAAACATAGTTTCGATAATTGCACATTTTGGGTCTTGAATTATTACAGTATAATACCTTCATATTTTCCTCCATTTTTAATTTAGTCCTACAAGTATTATCAAACTTGCACCACCTCCCATAATAGTACATCATGTGAATCAATAGTTCCATTCGTGTGAACAAATAGTTATATGCATGTGAACTAATAGCAATTAATTGCTCATTTATCCGATTAATTACCAGATTGGTCATTAACCTCCATAAATCAATTATTATCAAAATAAATGTCAATTTCCACTAACACTAATAATCCCAACACAATGGAAATATCAATTTCATCTTTAATCAACACGAATTTATTCATCGTTAATATTATAACTTACAATATTTAAGAACTAGATCATTCCTGGGATAAAAGGGGCTTTCCGATAAGGATTTCTCCCTATTGGCGCGCAATTAGGTGACCAAACCCCTTTCCTCGACAGAACTTTCTAGACATCGTCAAAATTGCAAATAATAATATAAATAACTTTTTCATTTCAATTATTGATATAAAAATATAAAATATTATGCATATGATACTATGACAATAATTGAATAAATAATATGAGAGATATTATGCAGCAATTACTGTAGCAATAATTGAGTATAACTAAGTGACTTCTCACGTAAGCATCAATAATCAATACCGTGTGCTACTATGCAACCACGCGTATTACTGTATTTTTAGCACCGGGTATTTAAATAGTTTAACGGTAAAATTTTCACAATTATTTTTATAAAAAGGCATTTCTGTCGTTTTCTAACTCTGACAATACTTCCGTTGTGGGTTCCACCAATGATTTTGCCATCGTACGAATATTCCCTATTAAAACGAATATTCCCCGACCAATCGAATATTTTATAACAACTTGCTTACTTTGCAAAATTTGTAAATATTACCCACAACCATAACATTATATCAAATCCACACCATAATATTCAAAAATATATTTCGAGAAAAATAATCTTTATCCATAAAAGTTGGGGTCTTACAACCTCCCCTTCTTATGAAATTTCATCCTTGAAATTAGGGTACGTACCTGGAAGTTCAAAGAGGTGAGGATACCTTGACTTCATTTCAGATTCTAACTCTCGGGTCATTACCTCAACATCGTGGTTTCTCCAGAAAACTTTGACTTGAGGAATAACCTTGGAACATAGAATGTGATCCTTCTTATCTAAGATTTTAACAGGTAACTCTTCATACATTAAATCTTTCGCTATCTCGTCCGGTTCTAATTCAATAACGTGGTTCGGGTCTTTCAAATTTTTACGTAACATAAATATGTGAAAAATGTTATGAACGCGAGACATACTTGGCGGTAAGGCGAGCCTATAGGCCACAGTTCCTACTCGATCTAGGATTTCAAATGGGCCAATGAATGGAGGATTGAGCTTTCCTCTCTTTCCAAATCTTGTAACTCCTTTCCATGGAGTAAGACGTAACAACACATGTTCTCCAACATTGAATTATACGTCCTTTCGATGAAGATCAACATAACTCTTTAGTCGATCTTCTGAGGTTTTTATACGTTGTCGGATCATTTGAATCTTTTTCGTTGTCACGCGTACCAATTCTGGTCCCAACAACGTTGCTTCACTCACCTCATCCCAGCATATTAGAGAATGAAACTTGTGTCCATACAACGCCTCGAATGGAGCCATGCCAATACTTGCTTGATAACTATTATTGTAGAAAAACTCCACCAATGGTAAGAACTTGTCCCAACTTCCTTCGAAGTCAAGGACACAAAATCTTAATAGATCTTCAAGAGTTTGAATAGTCCTCTCCGACTGCCCGTCTGTTGAGGATGATATGTCGAACTAAATCATAAATCTGTGCCCATAGCATTTTGCAAACTAACCCAAAATCGTGAAGTGAATCTTGGGTCTCGATCAGAAACTATGGATACTGGCATACCATGCAGTCTTTGTGACGCCCCAAATCCAGGTATCTTCCAACCCGACAAATGGTGCTACACGGTACTCATAAACATACTGTCATTTCATTGAAAACAACAACACAATGAGTGTATTAACTACATTCTTATTACATATATAATAAATCCTTTCCTAGGTTCAGAAACCGAATACATTATTCGTTGTTCATAAGTATAATACATACAAACATTCTAGTCTATTATAGGATAACTAAATATCCATTTTAGCCTTGCCTGTATCTCTCTTAAAACTCTTTGTTCGTTTGGCCTTAGCTGCAATCATATAATCTAAGAACGAAGTGAGCATAACTAGCTCAGCAAGTCTAACAAAGGATATTATCAATACCACGTCGAGAATTATATGATTATCTTCCATAACTGAACAAATAACTATGAAGTACTATGAAATATTGACTAGCACTTCTCATTTCATAACAACAATTGTAAAGTATATATAATAGCTTAGGAATTCTGAACCGGTAGAAAGACCATGAACATACTCTTTTCGTTTTCATACATAAAAATGACATCCCGACACTAAGGTCGTACATCCGATATTTCTTACGAGCACTTCTACGTGATCAGCCTATAGTACTCTATGTTAATCAACACTCATCCGTTAAAAGTATTTACATTTAAGTTTTGGCAACGTCACGTGCCCATCAAATAATCGCTGAAAATACATTTGTTTGTTTATATACAAACTTACCTTGAATCTGTACCAAATACTTGGTATAGGATAGCGTTAATAGTTCTATATCGAAAGACTTGTAAACAAATTAATCTAACTCTTAAGAATAGTCTAGCCTAGTTAAAACTAGCATCGACCCTTTTGTAAAATAATTCATGCATCTTAGAACATGAATCATAGAAAACTTGACTAGCACGAAGGTTAGACAAACGTTAAGAAAACTTGCCTTCAAGTGTCTTGGAATACAATTTTTAAAAGTTCTCAGACTTTACAGAATCTACATGATATATTCACATAGCACACTATAATTAGCTACCAAACAATCTCATTACATTGTTTCTACCAACTTCTTTCTCTTCTATGTCTTACATGAATTTATTTCATTAATAAATGTCAAATTGACTTATTATTCTTCCTTACGGCTTATTAATGTCTTGCGTTACTAACTGAGTCTTATTCGTTATTGGTTAATTACCAAAGCTTGAATACATCTTACTTCGTATATTTCGTGTTCTTTGCTTAATATCTATTAAACCATACTCACGTTACTAATGCCATCACTAAGTAAGAGATTTAAAGTTAGTCTTGCCATGTATATTAAATAAATTCATGTTCTACTATTCATTTCTAATCAGTTGGCATTATAAAACCTAACTTGTTCAACAAATTTTCACTGTCAGCGTTGCGGCGTGGCAATCATTTGCAATGGTGGCATTGCGGCGTCAGTCTACAGTGGAAAATCCCTCGTCTCGGTGCTGCGGCGTGAGACTTCTATATATATAAGTGGCACTGTGGCGCCACTCTCCAATGACTAATCTTACTGTACACGATGCTGTGGCGTGATGTTTATTACTGGGGTTGGCGCTACGGCGCCTCTTCTGAGCCTTAGTTGGTTTTGACAGTTCGATTTCTCGACGAACTTCCCAAGCACATAACTTATTCATTTTACATCCGAATTAGCTCATTCAAAAGCCATTAGCTCACAAATCATATACTCTATTTTTTCATGCAAGAATTTTACATTTTCGAATCCGTTAACTCAGAATTCAACTTTTAGTTCATTATCGAGATTTCGTTTAACGTTCGTGAGCGTTCATAGCTCATTTTCTTCGTTCTAAGTCATAATTTGACGATTCTTGAGTCCACGACTCTTGAATACCTTATCTTACATGATGCCATCAAAAACAAAAGTTTCTAAGTTAAACGACAACTTTTGACTATTAATCCGAGATTTCTACGTTTTCAAAGTTTAACGCCGAATCTCAAAAATTTCACCATAACTTAGTTACTCGTGTTCTATATGCCAAATCAAATGGAACAACTCAATTAATTCATCATCTACATCCTAACCAAGCAATATGGACATACCCCAACAATGATGGTTTTTAATTTGTCCATCAACAGCCAAGTTAACGTTCAAAGGTTTCCTCAGTTTAAACTTATGTAGTCACTTACGATTTCTACTTAAACATGACTTATAAATGTTTTAGTTATTAATAGTCATCCTTATACCTCCGGAAGAGACATGCTCCACCAATCTATGATTCTCTATAAAAATAAATCGAAAAGGTCGAAGAATAACGTTTACAAAATATTACCTTTTCGTTCTTCGCGTTCTTGATAAAAACTCTTATGATTTTCTTCAAAGTAACTTGATTACTTGTTTCTAGCTCTTTCTGTCTCTCAATATATGTTGGACAAAGTTCATAAAATATAAAATGACCAACCTAAGCTTTCTTTTATATGCAATTCAAATGGAGGGCAAAATGGTCATTAGGTCACCTCCAGACTATTCACCACCTCCTTAAGAGCTTAGCCACCAAGTAATCACTTTACTTGGTGGCCAAGTGGCCGACCCACATGCCCCATGGGTTTTACCCATCCGGTGACCCATCGTTTCGATCCGTGGTTCGATATCTTGGATCGAGCTTTATTTAACCTAACATTGAGCCTTAACTTGGGCTTGATTACACAATTCATTGGGCTTGATATAATCCAAGTCCAATTGGATTCTACAAAGTCCTTAAACTCAAAGTCCATTAATAGTTATCGTATTCTATGTGTTCAATTCTCGTATTTTCTTCGTTTAGTATTCATACGATATTCATATTATACGTTATAATATTCTTCATACTATACTCGTATTCTAACTAGTATCATACTCGTATATTGTACGTATAATTGCCTTAATCATTATACACATTTCATTTCCTTCTCGAAAATCACTTTTCCTAACCCTTAGGTTTTAAGTCCGCAGGCGAAAACTTAGTTTGCCATAACTGAAATATTATTGGATATTTCATCTCGTCTTCGTATTCAATCATTACGCATTTCTCAGAAATTCAAACTTAATTTCTGAGTAGAAATGAATGAATAGTGTTTTTACGGATATTTCTTGGAAAACTTTTATTTTTGTCTTAGAAATTCAAAACAATTAATTGTAGCACATAGCCAGAATCCTAACCACATCCGCACATTCTAAGTCATAGAACGACCTTCAAATAGCTTACTCACATAAATAATCAATTAAATTCATTTAATCCACATAATCAAATAAAAATTTAATTCTCATATAAGTTCGATTTTCTTGGGCGTTACATTCTCCCGCCCTTATAAGGATTCTGTCCCCAGAATCTCGTTATAATTACATAAACAAATGAGGAAAATTTTCCTTCATTTTACTTTTGAGTTCCCACGTTGGTTCTTCGGTATTGTGGTTCCTCCAAATCACCTTCACCGAAGGTATTATCTTATTTCTTAAGACTTGTTCCTTCCTATCAACAATTTGAACTGGAAGTTCTTCATAAGTTAAGTCTTTCTCTATCAGAATAGATTCATACTCTATTACCTATTTGTAGTTCGGTTTATAGGGACGCAACACTGACACGTGAAACACATTGTGTATACGTTCCATTTCTGGAGGTAGAGCTACTTCATAATCTTCCTCTCCTACCCTTCTTAAAATTTCAAAAGGTCCTATATATAGTGGACTTAACTTTCCTTTCTTCTCAAAACGTATCTTCCCTTTCCAAGGCGACAATTTCAAAAATACATATGAACCTACTTCAAATTCCATCTTCTCTCGACGAGGATCAATATACTTCTCCTGCCTATCTTGAGCCGCTACCAATCATGTACGTATTAACTTTACCATGTCCGTCGTCTGTTGTACCATCTCAGGTCCCAACATCCGACGTTCACCTACTTCATCCCAACACAGTGGAGTTCTGCACTTCCTCCCATACAACGCTTCATAAGGCGGCATGCCTATACTAGCGTAAAAACTATTGTTTTATGCAAATTCCACCAAAGGTAGATGTTCATCCCAACTCCCCTTGAAATCCATAACACAAGATCTTAACATATCTTCTAACGTTTGAATTGTCCATTCACTTTGTCCATCCGTTTGAGGATGATATGCCGTACTCATTCTCAACTGCGTTCCCATTTTCTCTTGTAAACTCTTCCAAAAGTTCGATGTGAATCATGGATCACGATCTGACACAATCGACACAGGTACTTCATGTCTTGAAATAATTTCTTTGACATAGATTTTAGCTAATTTTTATAGGTTATACATAACTCTTATTGGTAGAAAGTGAGCCGATTTCTTCAACCGATCCACTATTACCCAAATAGCATCATATCCTTTCCTTGTTTTTGGAAGTCCCACCACAAAATCCATTGTGATATGCTCCCATTTCCACTCTGGAATTTCTAATGATTGCAACAACCAACTAGGTCGATGGTGTTCAGCCTTAACTTTCTGACAAGTTAAGCACTTACGAACATATTTTGCTATCTCCTTTTCATGTTTGGCCACTAAAAGTTCTGTCGAAGGTCTTGCTACATCTTAGTACTACCCAGATGTATCGAGTACCTCGAACTGTGGGCCTCACTCATTATCTTCTCTTTTAATTCAGAATTATTTGGAACCCAAATTCTTCCTTCAAAACGAAGTAGTCCCTCCTTATCGAGGTTATACTTAGTCTTCTCTTCATCTTTCATCCTCTTCTTCATTCATTCGCATTCCTCGTTGCTTAATTACACTTCCTTAACCCGTTCCACTATGGTCGATTGAGTCTTAATTGAGAATAACATTTCTACTGCTTCATCTGGTAATTTAACTTCTAACTCCATTCTCGCCATCTTTGTTACTAACTCATTCTAATTCGTTAACATTGACAGCTTTTCTCTACCCTTTCTACTTAGCGCATCGGCTACTACATTTGCTTTCCCTGGATGATATAAGATATCACAATCGTAATCTTTTATCAATTCAAACCACCTTCTCTGCCTCATATTCAACTCCTTTTGTGTAAAGATATATTTCAAACTTTTATGGTCCGTATATATCTCACACTTCTCATCGTATAAATAATGTCTCCATATTTTTAAGGCAAAAACTACAGCTGCCAATTCTAGGTCATGAGTAGGATAGGCCTTCTCATAATCCTTCAACTGACATGACGCATACGCAATGACCTTGCAATGCTGCATGAGCACCCAACCCAGTCCTCTATGTGAAGCATCGCTATACACTACAAAATTCCCCGTATCATCTGGTAAAGACAATATAGGTGCCTCACTTAACCATCTTTTTAGTTCCTAAAAACAATTCTCACACTTTTCAGTCCACACATACTTCACCAATTTCCTCGTCAAATTCGTAAGCGGAATAGCTATTTTAGAAAAATCCTGAATGAACCTTCTATAGTATCCCGCTAACCCCAGAAAACTCTGAACCTCGGTTGGCATTTACGGTTGTTCCCACTTATTAACTGCTTCTACCTTCGCCGGATCCACGAAAATGCCATCTTTATCAATAATATGTCCTAGAAACTGCACTCGTTCAAGCCAAAATTCAAACTTTGTGAATTTCTCATACAACTTCTCCTTCCGTAGTGTTTCCAACATAATTCTTAAATGTTCAGCATGATCTTCTAGCGTCTTAGAGTAGACTAGAATATCATCAATGAACACTACGACGAACTTGTCCAAATACTATTTGAACACTCTGTTCATTATATCCATGAATGTAGCTGGCACATTAGTCAACCCAAATGACATAACCAGAAACTCGTAATAATCATAATGAGTGTTGAACGCCGTCTTAGGTACATCCTCCTTCTTCACTTTTAACTGATGATACTCCGTACACAAATCTATTTTAGAAAAATACTTTACCCCTTTCAACCGATCAAATAGATCATCGATCCTGGGCAGTTGGTATTTATTCTTAATCGTTAACTTGTTCAACTCTCGATAGTCGATAAAAAGTCATAATGACCCATCCTTCTTCATTATAAACAATACTGGTGCTCCCCAAGGAGACACACTCGGTTAAATGTACTTCCTATCTAATAGTTCTTGTAGTTAAACCATTAACGCCTTCATCTCTACTGGCTCCATCCTATATGGTGCCCTTGAAACTAGTGTCGTACCCGGTAACAGATCAATCACAAACTTTATCTCCCTATCCGGTGGAAGATCTGGTAACTCAGCTAGAAATACATCCGTGAATTCTTGCACTATAGGTATTTGTTCCAATGATGCTCCCACTCTTTTGGTATCCACAACATGGCACAAATATCCTATACACACCTTCATCAACATCTTCCTAGCTATGTGTCATAGTTAGACAACAAGAGCGTCTTGGTGATTTACTACCGAATAACACTCCTTGGTGTTCTTAGAAAGCCAAAGGTTCACACTTTTCCTATGACAATCTATTATAGCCTTATGGTTAATCAACCAATCAATACCAAGAATTACATCGAATTCTTTCAACCTTATCGGTACCAAATCTACTGATAACTTATTACCTCTAATATTTAAGCAACAATCCCTATGAATATATTCAATGTGAATTATCTCTTCATTTGCTACCTTAATGTCTAAAGGTATTTCTAACTTTTCAGGGATTAAACCTAATTACTTAGCAAACCCACATGCTATAGAAGAACAAGTAGCACCGGATGCAAATGCATCTTGGATAGTCATATTAAAATTATGGGCTGAGGGTCTTCCCACTGATGGTGTTGGTCCAGTAATGGCTAACTTACCACTACCAGAACCCTTACTACCCTCTGACCCCTTCTTCGGGCAATTTCTTGCCATGTGGTCCATCGACCCACATACAAAAAAACCATGGTCTTTCTTAGGATTAGGTCAATTGGGTGATATATGTCCTTCCCCCACAGTTATAACAAACTGATTTTCCCTTCAGATAGACTCCCAGATGAGTCTTTCCGCATGTCTTGCATACCTCCATCCTATGTTTAGGATCCCCTTGTTTCACCCTAGTTTTCCTGAAGTTAATTTTTTTTCTTTTTGGCATACTTCCACTACCACTGGCACTCTCTGCCTTGGCTCCTCCCTCTCCCTTACCCTTATTTTTTCTTTCTTTGTGGTATTGGGTCAACACCTCACTACCACCTTCTAGTATAATTGCCTTTTACAAAATGGTCCCATAAGAAGCACTCTGGACCCAAGCACTCTATTGGGTCCATCGTTCCTTTGATCTCCAGTGGACCAACGCTTTTAAATTCTTTAAAGGTAGTTGTTTTAGCTACCCTAGGTACTGCAGGTGCTCTACCCCCAGTTTGGTTAAATGCAGCCATTAATAAATTAACGAACTCTTGCATAGGGTTATTTTGACACCCTTGGTTATCGTTATGTGATTACGCTTCCTGATTACGTTGTCTTCTTCTTGGCGGCATTATTCTGATTAAATAAATAAAGTTTCATTATTATCTATTTACTTAGTTATTATTCCACAATAATAATTCATACCACAACAAACACATTTAATAAAAACTTCATTATATTAATATGCTTCTTTATAGTCAAAACTATTTACAATTTGCTTCCATAGCCAAAAGCTACTACATTACTATCCCGCAATTGACTTCTACAAAAATTAGGATTTACAAAAAGACTACCCTTTAATTATACAAAAGAGGATTTTACGTCACTACATATATACAAAAAGATCTACCGATCTAGTAACACTACCTCACGACATTCTAATGTTTTTGATTTGCTAGAATCGAAAAAATATCCCGACTAATAGTATGTCGAGTCTGCCCTGACTCAATGGAATAATAAGTAATTTTCATCTTGAAATCTTCATGAGCACTGTTATGGATGTAGGACATCCGTGCTATCTTCTGGTGTTTCTCAACCAGTTTCCTACGAAGGTCTACAGCCTATTCCTTATAGTCCCTAGCCTTATCTGTCATAAGCACCTTTTCATCGTGCTCAGACTCAAAATCTGCTTTTGCAGACTCCTTTGCTTCATAAAGAGCACTAATGTCTTCATTCTGGTTCTGCACAACTGTATGCAGTTACACATTCCTGTTAAACACTACCAGATATAATGCTCTCATTGCATCTGGAGGTGTTGACTTTTGTTCAGGTTCCACCGTATTAATTGATGTTACCTCGATGTCCTCCTCCACATCTATTATCATATCAAGGTATGATGCTAGATCCATATCTTGCTCGGAGTAGTCCTCTTCAGAAATGTACACTATTTGGAATAAGCATGTGAATTATATTCCTATTCATGTATGATTTGATTATGATATAAATGAATGAATATGCAAGTATGCTTGCATTAAGAAAAGATGTAAAGTCCTTCGATAGATAATAGGAACATATGTACAAGGACTTGGAATGAATTGATCAAATATGTTAGGTTGATCCTACATAAGCAGAACAACTTTGTAAAGTCCTTAAAAAGAAATTATGTACAAGGACTATAAATATAGAAAGATCAAGCTTGTTAGGTTGATCTAATAATGTAATAGATAGGCCTGTCTGATCATCGGGCACTACACTAGAAATCGTAGTCTTCCAGGAGAGTCAAGGAAAACTCGAGAGCTATCAAGGTAGAATCGTAGGCTGTAAGATAGTAGATCTTGGAGTTCGTAGACTGCCAGGAGAGACAAGGAAGGATCGTAGTGTGTCGAGAAGAAAATCCTTGGAGCCATAGTCTGCTGAGGATGTCATGTTTAGAATCGTAGAGACAGCCTATCTAAGAGCCGACCGAACATCTGACGAAGCCAAAGTCAAGAATCGTAGACCACACTCGGAGTCATAGAGTCTACTGATCACATCAGAGGCAGAGATCATAGTCGAGTAAGATCAGATGAAGATAACAATCATAAAGACATTAATCATAGAGTGTCAAGATCTGATCTCGGAGTCGTAGTATCTGCATAACCAAAGCTGAATCGTAGAGTGCAGAACTAAGGCTTCAACATAAGTGCTCACAACAGAAAGGCAGAATCGTAGAGCAAACTCAATTCTCAAGAAATGAGCACTCCTAGAATATCCAAAGGATGAAGCCTCTCTTCAGAGCTGCAAAGATATATTTCACCTAAAGCAAACTAGAGTGCACTCAACGAATGGCTAGCAAGCTAACAGAAGATCTAAGCACCAACCCAATCAGCATCCAGATTGAGTTGTAAAGCCATTCAAGATGAAGTCTTCTACAAGTAGATCAAAAGTAGACTTCAGCAAAAGTGACTGACTAAGGAAAAGTCAGCAAGTGCAGTTGCTGTCAAATGAACAGAAGACAACGATCTTTTGGTTAACCAGGATCGTAGTATTTGCCAAGCAAAGAAGGAACTAACGAAGTGTACACAGAGATACTGGTCGGTTTATGAAGAATAAGGCTAAAGTGATTAAGCATGGGTCAGTCCATTGAAGATAAGTGAACGGGAGATCACCCGGAGAAAGCGAACTGGGCATGCCACAAATCTGAGGTGTCTTGCTATTCAGAAGAGACCAGAAAAAGGAGTCAGGTTATCAGTTCCTTAGATCAGTCAAGGCAAATAGAAGTATTGAAGCACTGAACAAATGAAGAAAGAAGTATTCTACATTGAAGATCCAATGAACACTCTTCAGGATCGTAGTGTTGTCTCAATCGGTAGATGAGAAACATTCAACATGACACTACGATCAGGTCCAAGAACATATGCATCAGAATTGTAGAGTTTTGTCATCTGAAGATTGAAGCATTGTCAACGGTTCAATCTGAAGATTGATATTTGAAAATTGCTAGTTGAGAGCATCGAGGCAAAAAGACAATCTCTGATGTTCTAATAGAGAAGTCAGAAAGAAGAAATAGAGAAGACTACCTGCCTGAGGCATCAAAGTGACATCTCTGACGGGGTAGGTGAAACAATTGACTGCAGTGTCAGAAAGATGAAAAAGGGGATGTCATATCACATCTGCAGTCTGCACCAAATAACTCGATATCTGCGAAGCAATTCAAATAACTTTCAACGGCTATATATCCCAACGGGAAGATTAGGAAGGAGTATAAATAAGCCATAGCTTCAAGGATCAAATGTTGTTGAAGTTATAGAATCGTTGAGTTGTTGGAATGCTATTGTTGACTCCACGAGTTCCACCAGAGCTAAACAGAACAAGTCTCAGTGACAATGAGACTACAAAGGTGGAAGTGAAGCAACCTTGAAGAAGGAATTGAACAGACTAAAGCTTCACTCAACCAAGATGAGAATGCTACTAAAGATGGCAGCTAAGCTAAGAGCCGAAAAGGCCAAGAAGATATCATTCAGAAAGTGGCAGAGTACAAAGAAGATCAAGAGAGCCACTCTACAAATCACCATGAACCAAAAGCTAAAAAAGAACAGATGTAGAATTATGTCTACAAAACATTCAAGAAGGGTTCAGGGATTGCTAAGTGCCAGACGAAGTCTACCAAAAGCTCAAAGACTTAGCAGATCTAGATGGTGATGGTGCACAACTGACATCGGATGAAGGTGAACAAAAAAGAATGAAGATCAGCTGCACCAGAGAAGATGTGGTCCAGACTCAAAGCAGAATGCAAAGAGGACCACGCCAAGATGCTAAGTACAAAAGATGTTCAAGATTAAAGACATCTTAGCAACAAGGATCCACCACCACCACCAACAACAACAACAACTACAACAAGAAGTCAGGGCCTAAGGGATCCTTGTCCGGAGGGAGTAAATGAAGTTCCAAGCCTGCTGGGCTTAAAGAGTTCTTAGTGAACCGAAGTTCCAAGGCTGCTGGCCTTGAAGGAATCTTAGTGATTCAAGATGCTGTCCTTCCTTAGTGGAAATCCTGCTAGTTGAAAGTAGAAGAGTGGATTAGGATCTTGAGTCTTTGAACCACTTAAAATCCCTTGTGTCTTTTACTTTATGTCATTTACATTATCTACCTAACTGCTATAACTGCTATGCATGTATTAACTGCTTACAACTTAACTAACTCTAAGAATAATGTATGTATGATTATGAATATATCAATGAAGGGGATTTTTTAGTTATTTCACTGTGCTTGAAAAGATTCTTATGTTTTTCATATGCTAAATCATTAACAATACAAAATAAACTAGAAAAATATTTAAAATTAAAAAGGATCTATTCAACCACCCCTTCTAGATCTATTGCGTGCCTACTAGGAACTACCAATTGGTATCAAAACAGGTTCTCATGCTGCATTCAAAAGCTAATCGCTTTGAGTCTGATCCTAGGCACAAACATTGTTAAATTTAGTTTAGTAGTAAATCACTTGTAAATATAGATGAGCTCACAAGTTGGAAATATTGTGTACAGGTAAATGTATATATACATCTGAAGCTGCTCAGATTGGTCCATGTTTTTAAAGGCCAAAACAACAAGACCAATCCTTGCCCGTAGTCAATCTTGTAGTCTGAAGAGCATATATGGGAGCTCAAGAGGTATCAACAGCAAAGAGTCAAGCATCCACCAAACTGAAAGATGAAAAGGACATATATGCTAAGAAGTACTTATTCAGAGAAGAAAGAATAGTCTCTCAAATCTATATTTGGCCAACCAATAGCTGGATGTGAACCTTGATGACTCAAGGTTGTCAAAGAACTAAAGATGTCAAGATTCTCCGAGCCTACATCTTCAAGACTATGACTGATTGATCAAAAGACAACTGGAGCAATAAGCTGTCAGAAGTGAAGGAAAAAGTATGCACATCAATGCCTAACCTCAGTATATCAAGATAAATGACTGTCAAGAAACTGACAATGTAAAGGTACGATTCCTCATCAGTATAAATGTATACATCATGTTTGTGACACCCCCAAAACAGGTATACATCACCCATCTTGAGTCGCCAGATACACGATACATAAATTCAAATACAACTTAATTATACAACAGTCGTGTAAAATACGACAAAACATAGCTGAGAGTTTAAACAAGAATATTGTCATCTAGACAATATCCACACCCAATGGTGTTCTCATTACAATTATTGTCACATTATTCTGTAGAATAGTGAGAACTACTAAAGCCATTTATCCTGGACCATCACTCCATTCCCCGACTTATCCCAGCTATATTCTCATTTCCTGAAGAGAACAATGAAAGAAAGCGTGAGCTCAACTAGCCCAGTAAGAAATATTATGACTAAGATAATGCAGAATAAATTATCCTTATCCTTCAACAGTATAACAACTGATAGAATACAATAGACAACAAGTTTTAGATCAATTGTAGCGGAAATAAGCAATCCATTAGAAGAGTCAAGTAGAGCATAAAATCTACTATCTTCTATGATTTAAAAAGTTTTTCATCAACTTTATCGCTGAGACTCAGCTTAATAAATAAACCATATCATCGATTCTTCCATGCACTACGGGCCAAGGATATTCATTAAATCATCAATGGTCATGACTATACCGAATAATCCCTGGTCATAATCATACCAAAAACTGTCCATCAATGCACTATAGGCCACTGAGGACGTTCACAACATCATTCGTCACATTACGGTCATGATTATACCGAATAATTTTTGGTCATAATCATACCAAGTCCATCTTTGCACGTAAGCTAAAGATGACTTTAATCACAATATAAGCATGAGGATGATGACAATGACATAATAATTCAATAAAACAAGTTCAAGGATAAATTTTAAAGATTTATTATTTAATTTATCCAGAAATCAATAACGTCCAAATTGTTAACATGATACTACTTTGTGGAGTAAAGTTCAAGAATAATATTCATGTACCAAAAATAATTTGGATAGAAAAAAAATATATTTTTCAGGTGAATATTACCCGTGAATAGTACTTCGAGAATAGTACCTCGAGAATAGTACCCCGACACAAAAATTACCCCAAATACTCGAGTGAATAGTAATTAGATGAATAGTAACCCATGAATAGTAACACGTGAATAGTACTCCAGCACGAAAAGTGCCCCGAATACCCGAGTGAATAATACTAGAGTGAATTGTAACTGAGTGAATAGTAACTCAAACAGAAAAATACCAAAGAAAACCATATTTCATGATGAGTACAAAAGAAATGATATCCCAGATGAGTATAATAGAATATACGAAGCTGCAAATGGATTTTCACCCGCCATGCGGTAATCAACGTAGACAGATCATTTCTATAATTTAATAAAGAATGAATACAAAGGATCATTCACCATGCATGCGGTAATCCACATAGACATGTTATTCCAATAGAATAATAAAGAACGGAACCAGGTCATGCGTAATCCGCACAGACAAGATATTCTAACATAATAATAAAGAATGGAATAACAACAGAATTCACCAGACATGCGTTAGACTGCATAGACAGGTTATTCTAACAGAATAATAAAGAATGGAATAACAGAAGAATTCACCAGGCATGCGATACACCGCACAGAGAGGTTATTCTAACAGAATAATAAAGAATGGTATAACAACCCTTACGAATATTGAAAGAAATAACTCTTTTCATGAATATGAAAGAAATAATACCCCTTACCTTAGAAGAAAACTGGATACTGGAATAGTGAGGTAACAGACTTCTCTTCTTCTTTCTCTCTATAATAATTGCTCTATAGCTTCAGTGAATTGGTGAGAAATGAAGGAAGAATGAGCTTCTATTTATAGGAAAATACAGTTTCAATAATTGCACATTTTGGGGCTCGAAATATTACAGTATAATACCTTCCTCGTTTTCTTCATTTTTAATTTAGTCCTGCAAGTATGATCAAACTTGCACCACCTCCCCTAATAGTAAATCATGTGAATCAATAGTAAATCATGTGACTCAATAGTTCTAAACATGTGATAAAATTCATTATAGTATAATACCTTCATCTATACCTCCATTTTTAATTTAGTTATGCAAGTATTATCAATCTTGAACCAACTTCCCTAATAGTAAATCATGTGAATCAATAGTACACACATGTGAACACATAGTTATAAGCATGTGAATTAATAGCAATTAATTGCTCATTTATCCGGTTAATTACCCAATTGGTCAATATAACCTCCAGACATTAATTATTATCGAAATAAATGTCGATTTCCACTAACACTAATAATTCCCACACAATGGAATTATCAATTCATCTTTAATCAACACGAACTTATTCATCATTAATATTATAACTCACAATATTTATCAACCAGGTCGTTCCCAGGAAAGAGGGGGCTTTCCGATAAGGATTTCTCCTTATTGGCGCGCAATTAGGTGACCAAACCTCTCTTTGATAGAACTTCTAAACATTATCAATATTGCAAATAATAATATGAATAACTTTGCCATCTCAATTATTGATTTAATAATATAACATATTATGCAGATGATACTATCACAATAAGTGAATCAATAATATGAAAGATATGATGCATCAATTACTGTAGCAATAATTGAGTATAACTGAGTTACTTCTTACGTAAGCATCAATAATCAATACCGTGTGCTACTATGCTACCACGCATATTACTGTACTTTTACTACCGGGTAGTTCAACAGTTTTAATGGTAACACTTTCGCCGTTATTTTTATAAAAAGATAATTCTATCTTTTTCTAACTACGAAAATACTTCCGTTGTGGGGTCCACCAATGATCGTGCCATCGTACGGATATTCCCCGACAAAAAGAATATTCCTCGACCTAACGAATATTTTATAACAACTTGCATAATTTGCAAAAAATTTCACATATCACCCTTAACTTTAACCTTTTATCAATTTAACCATTTACAAAATAAAATAATAATTATAAGAAAATTGAATACTTTCATTTCATAAAATTTGGGGTCTTACAAAGTTGCACCACCTCATGCACTATAAAAACATTCTATCAAGATACCATACTCTACCTAAAAAGGAGAAGAGAGAAAGTACATTGAAGTTGGAAACTCAAATGCTAATAAACCTTTTCTCCATCCAAGTTTTAGGTTGAAGATAACATCTTGAAAGAAGTTTGAAATAGGTCATAAGCATACCGAGGTTTAATTATTCATAAGTGAAGTAATCTTTGGTAATGGGTTAGTGTACAAAACTATGTTCTAAGTTTTTGATAACACATAGAGTATGATCAGTTCTACAAGAGTATCTTGAAGATTCGTAGAAACTGATCACCTCCATGAATCAACCAGATACAAATAAGTAATAGAGTTGATTCTCACTTTGTGAACATTTAAACCCTGTGAACATAACTAAGCAAATGATGAAACCATCAAAGAAAAAGAGTGTTTTATTAAATTGGTTAATCTTAACACACTCATCATCATGCATCCTAAAATGTCATATCTAAATTGGATACATGCATAAATATGATTGTTGGTGATCAATATGATGAAATTTCAAATATATGAGACACATGGATTTTGAAAGCTGACCTAGGAGGACCCATTTTAACCATGGTTACCAAAAATAGAAATTTATCTAACCTTCAGGTACTTAGTCTATCTGACCACACTAAGGAATGATGAAGCAAAAGACTTCAGTCAAGAAGATTCAACCAGCAGAAGGCCTAAGAAAGTTCAGAAATGATTCTGATAAAATTCCTATTTATCAAAGCAAGTCCTTGAAGATTCGCTGAGCTAACACGAATGAAGATCACATGGCTTCGGATCTCTGTATGGAAGCAGACCATTTAACCTAGGATGAAAAAGGATCTTATATGCTCAATCATCAAAAGCATATCAGCTGAGAAGAACCCTCAAGGAACTCATCATATAAGCAGAACTTCGCAAGCTCAAACTGACAAGGGAGACTACGTTCGGAGTTCTGTCAAAATATCATAGAGTAATTAGTCCTGAAGATATCCACCTCTCTGATCCAAGGAGGTTAAACGATTGTAATGACTTCAGTCAGAAGAAGATATGCAAGGCTTCCTTCTGATGCACATGAAGAAGAAGAACTCACGCCTCTCTAAGAAGACAATATCAACCATTGGGGAGCAATGACCTACTAAAGAACAGCAACACTAAAAATATCATAAAAATACTATGATGAAATATACCAGTTACAGAGTCCCAAAACTTTGTGGCTGACGAACCAAATGAAGATCTATAGTCAGTAGGAACGTCTCAAAATGTACAACTGATAACCCTGTCTATAACCCAACTCAAAATCGTGGAGTGACTACGATCAACCATCAAATCGCAGTGTGAGAGCAGAAAGTCACCACGATTACAGCCAATGCAAATGTCTAGAGTTGGTTGAAGAACTCCCCAACAGAAAAGGTCAAATGAGATATCAGTGCTAATCACTTCTAAAGTTTTTCATCTGGAAAGTGCCTCAGGTAAAAACCTAACCCTTAGTTCACTCTAAAAGGTTGGCCCTTCCTGAGCTACCTTAACCCAAAAGGAATGCTTAGTTTAGTTAATCTCAAGGACCAGGACAGACAATGATCATGGAGTAGATTCTGAAGTGAACTCAACGATCGTAGTGTAAACTCAATGATCATAAAGTAGGCTCGACAATCATAATCTTCCCAAAGGATACATTGGCTCATGAGGAGGCCAAAAGAACTAGACACATGCTCAACTACTCAGATTGTGTGGAGATAAGTACGAATACAGTTTGGAAAGACATCTTGCAAACTCACCTCAGAACTTTAGTGCCCAAACTATCTTGGGGTACATCAGTGGTTAAGCCATGCAACCTCAGGATGAGGATCAATGTCAAATCATCTACTAAAGACTCCATTAGAAGACGATCTTTAAGTCGATAAAGAAAACCGTAGAGTCCAAGAGCTACCTCATCAAGCTACTCTACATACTGAAAAGGACAACAGTCAATCCACGTCAGTAATTCCTATTTTCTCAAAAGAAATATGAAACTAAAAAGTTTATGGAGAGTTATGGTTTCTTACTGGGCATCGTGCAACCAATGACTGGCTGACACATTATAGCTTATGTAAAGTCAGAAGAAACTGTCATAAAGATAAATTCAAAATCTCCAAACAGTTATCAAAAGCTATCAAACCTCTCTCCCTCTCTTTTTCAAACCCTAGAATCCTCTTCATAAACTAAATCAATAAACCCTCCAGAGCCTTCCCCAAATCACACTCAACTATCTTTCATAAACTCTCCTAAAAACAAATACCCATATCCTTCGAACTCCTCAAATGGTAGATTGGAAAGTAATCACTGGCATTCAGCTCGGAACCAAGACGTTTGAGAAATTCGAGAAGAAGTTCAGAGATATTCTTGAACTCGTGAAGAAGGCTTGATTCTCAGAATGTCTTGAGGCAAACACTCGAATATATGCTGAACTAGTTAAAGAGTTTTACTCAAATGCATTTATAAACTCCGAAACCCTCTCTACCAAGGTCAAAGGTTAGATTTTAAAGCTAAATTCTTCTGACATCAATCAATACTTAGGCCTTCCTGATTGAGATCTAAAAAGCTTGGAAGAGATCGACACTGAAAAAGTTAAGAAGATTATGCAGTACAAAAGAAACCCTAGTCTGAAGGACATGAAGAAAAAGGAGTTTCCTGAAGATTTTGAGTTCCTTGCTGAAATAGTGGGTAAATGTATCTTATGCAAAGACACTGCACATGATACTGTGATTGACCAACAACTGAAGATTATGTATGTTATAGTTCTGAAGGAACACATCATCTTTGGAGCTATCCTGCTTGATCAAATGTCTAAATGGCTGGATAAGGAAGAAAAGAAAAGGTTAACTGAAAAACCACTCACAAAGGTTTTTGATGGAAGGTTTTTAAGTATCATCTTGAAGAAAAAGTTAAAGAATAAAATTAAGGATGATGAGGGCGAAATTCTTAATGTTCATAAAGTAATGTCTCCACAGATAATTATAAACTGTAGGAAAAATCCCGAGGAGAACAAGAGGCTAATAACAACTGGGAGCAGCAGCAAGATCTCTGTCAAGAGGAGGAAAGCACAAGAAGTGGAAAGCTCTCAATCTGATGACTTTGCATTAGTTGTTGCCACACCAGCAGAGAAGAAGTCTAAGAATGTGAAGAATTTAGAGGCTCCATCAAGCCATTTCTCCACTAATAAGAAGAAACAAGGAGCAGGAGAAGAACCAGCATCAACTGCTGATATCCCAAAAAGAAGGAGAAGTAACAAACTACTCCAACAACCACCCAAGAAGAAAGCAAAGGTGATGAATAAATCAGTTCCAGTTCCCCAAGAAAGTCCATCCAGTAAAGAAAAGGACGTAGAGTCAGAAGATGGGAAGGGAAATGAAAGTTCTAAGATTGAACCCTCAAAGAGCAAGTCTAGCAACGAAGAAAAAGCTAAGTCTATGAAAGAAATAGCCAACTCTGATGGTGAAGAAGAATATGCAAGCCCTATGGCTAACTCTCAGAGCATCCACTCTGATAATGAAGAAAGGTTGCAAGTTGACACAACAACATCTCTTACTGCAAATGCTTCAACAAGCTCCAAAGATGTTGAGTCTAAAAAAGAAGAACCTGCCCCTACTGATGATAAATATCAAGAAAGTTTATCTGATGATTCAGAGGCTTCACATTCTGAAGAATAAGAAATGTCTGTATCTCATATAGCTGAACCTCCAAGGAAAAGAAAGAGCAACAGACTGCTGACTAAATCTATTGCACGGAAGCAAGGTGAACACTCTACTGCAATCATTGAAGTCAGTGATGATGAGCCTGATTCCGAGGGAGAAGATGTTGAAGAAGGCACTAATGATGAAAACCAACATAAAGAATTCTCTGATGAATCAGATGAAAGAAGTCAGCATAATACAAGCCCAGAAGGTGAAGAAATGGAGAAAGATTCGAGTTCTGCAAATCAGGAATCAAAGGATCCAGCAGACTATCATGTTCTCTCTCCAGCAAGAATTAATAGAAGAATAGTGGTGGAAGTTTTGATGAACCACTAGCTGAACTAACAGCAAGATGGATAAGTTATGGGAATGAACAACTCTGACTTATAAGAATGACTACAGATGAGGTGCTTAACAATTGGAAAAATATGGAGTGAGATTGCACAACAATATTGTACAATTCTGAAGATCTTCTGATGAGAAGGTTCATTCCGTGGATGCCTTAGTTAAAAGCACATACTGATAAAGATGAGAGCTACTTCAGCTGGTGTTACTTAACGTTTCTGAACTTAGAGCTGGTATCTCAAAACTTTCCAAGAGTAAAGGAGTTTGCAGCCAAGATGATCAATGAACAACCTCACTACAAAGTTTACCCACATGCTGAAAACCACTACATTCGCTACAATTATAGAGTGGGGTCTGATGGCAGAAGGATAATGCCCAAGGAGATTATCGTAGAGTCTCTTCACTCTACCATTGAAGATGTTCAAGTTAGATCTAGAAGCTTCCCTCTAATCAAACACAGTTGTCTGATATTCCTTCATCCTCTAACAGTAATTGGCACTCAATGATTTATCAGATTCTCAATGCTTTCAAAAATCTGTGTAAAAATGAAAATCGCGGAGTCCAGTCTGGTGTTCAACAGAAGCCTACCCAACCACATGACCAAACTCCTACGGAGCAGGAGTTACTGAGGAATACTGATGAGTTGGTCAAACATATGTCCATCATCACTAAAGTGACAAAGATATTGACCAAAGGAGGCAATGCAGTTGAAGACAGACTTCAAGCCACTATGACTAATATATCTTTCAAAATCAAAGAAAGAGATCAAATCTACCTGAAGGCCATGATTGATCACAGAGAAGAAGCTCTGCAAGCACAGAAGGCCAATGAAGAATAAATCATATCTCTCTCTGATAAGATTGATAATTTGAATCAGTCTCTTTCCCTACAGCTTGAGCTGAGCCAATAAGAACTTAAGATGGAGGTTGGTAACTCATCTTACTTGATGGAACAACTTATGTTCAAAATGGAGTAGCTCTCACAAGTGATTAATAACAAAAAGGAGGAGAAAAAGAGGAATAGAAAAAGGAACTCAAAGAAGATCAAGGAGATTGGAAGAAAAGAAGATAAGAAAGCCAAGAGAAAGGAAAAGAAGAAGATATCAGTAGCAGTAGCAGAATCTTCATCTGAGGGGGAGTCAAAGGATGATGACCTCGTGAATGAAAAAGTTGAGGGGAGCTAGAAAAAGAAGAAGAGCATGAATCTGAGAAGTAGATCAGAAAAGAAATGGAGTCATCATCTCAGGGGAAGCAGGAGCAGGAGCAAAAAGATCAAACATATAAACAGCTGATCAATAGACATCCTAGAAGACACACATAGAGCCAAAGAGGTACATCTCTAACTAGTTAGGTGTGTTCTGGATCTAGGATGTAAAGTGTCATATCTTATATAATTCCACATTATTATCAATGACATTCATGATTAACTATTTTAGAAATATAGTTGTTCATTGTATATAAGATTCATTTATAACATGCATATGCACTAATTGTTTTTGTCATAATCAAATAGGGGGAGTTTGTTAGGAATAAGCACGTGTATGATATTCCTATTTATGTATGATTTGATTATGATATAAATGAATGAATATGCAAGTATGCTTGCATTAAGAAAAGCTATAAAGTCCTTTGATAGATAATAGGAACATATGTATAAGGACATGACATAGAACAATTGAGAATCATAAATGAACTGAATATACATATTAAACTCATGCTTGAAATAACTATAGAACATAAGTATTCAACAAAATAAATAAATGGTAAACCTTTGGTTGAACAATAAATAAGCTATGGTTAGAGTCTTATAACATTAGAAATGAAATCACAGAACGTACATTAAGCGATAGTAAAGTCGGGAACTAAAACTTGCCTAACATGGTATTAACTCATGCAAAGAATTAAAACATTTCAATAATAGAGACGAGAGTTCAAAAATTGCGTTCATTATACAATAATAGAACTTAAGAAACTTGCTTAACTATAAACAAGTTAGAATGAATCAATCAAATGAGAATTTCAAATAACATTAGAGTTAAAGTTTGCTCGAATGAATTTTAGGAATAATTGACTTATTCAATAACAATTAAGAAAATAAGCTTGCTCAATCAAAAGAATACGGTTACACAATATTGTAATAGAACTAACTCAACAAAAGTGTAGAGTTAGAAAACTTTCTAAATGTAAAAAGATAGTGTTTAGAAACTTGCCTCGAGCGTAAGCTACAATATTAAACTCATGTTCACCTACACATTGGTTTAGAACCACATTATCTATTAGATATGCTAACATACCATAACATGTACAATTCTAGCTAAACATACCATTTTAGCACATGTCTTTCTTTACCATTTACATTTCAGAAATTCTAAGTGTTTACCTCGCAACACTTGCCTAACATTCATTGTGTATACTAAGTTATCACATAATGCATTCAAAATTTACTATTCATTTTTTGTAACCGCTTTGAATTCACTAACCGATAACACAACTCTGTTTTAGCCTTATTGTTACATGTTGGACACGTTACCATAACCTTAAGCTAAGCTACAAAGAACAACCAAAGTCTGCAGAATTAGCACACTTTAGTGTCTGAAAATGGGCATCACGGCGGCGGTGCCGCTTAGTTTTATATCGGGATGCTGGCCACATGTACAACAAGGCTTCTTGGCCCACGCTAAGTCTTCAAGTCTTCTTGTGCACATGACTCATGCAGAATTCGCTTTTGCGTAACGTAACTCAACGACACTTTTCTTAAGCCAACTAACACAAATTTCACCAACCAAACAAGTGATAATAACACGTAAAATAAATATACAACTATCATAGACATGATTGCTAACATATACAACCACTTAACACAATTTAACAACCACTAAAACTATTTTAATTTCTAAATTTTCATGTTTTCATGAAAAACTCAATTTTCTTGACTTTCATCCTAAAAATAATCACTGTGAATTCGATACATAACCAAATCATCTCATTCAAATTATGTTATGTTCGTATCTCAACAAACTAGCACAAACAAAACTTAATTAACATCTTAGCATGCAATTTGACAATCAAAATTGATACTTACATAGCTACATATGAAAACATATATACAAACATACACTGTCAAAAATTTTCTTCTACTGTAAACCGAAATTAGCATGCAATTATTATTTAAACATAATATCTAATCATCATAGACATATGTAATCATCATAACTAATTCAAGAACATCAATTCTAAACATATAAAATTCACAGAGTATGAAAATTATTGTCGTAAAACTCATATACATGATTATAATATAGAGATTATGGAACATACCTTTTGTTACTTAACAGAAATTCTTGCTAAACTCTATGAAATTTGCTGTGAAAATTCGTAATTCTCTCTCAATTTTCTCTGAATCTCTCAAACTCACTCAATTCTCTGAACTCTCAAGCTTGGAAAATAGAATGTGTAATAAGAAAATCAACTGGTATTCAAGCGCAAGAATAAAACTGATAACCCTTAATAACACTACTAATTACAAAATCAGTTACTAACGTATATAATATAAATATATTATATTTATTCTTTTACTTATTTTATTTATATTATTTATTTTCAAAATTTAGAAATTCCAAAAGCCATAAAGCTTGTTTGGCAAACTCTTTAAATTTTAAAGAATTAAAATACTTTTAAGCCTTGTTTGGCAAAAACTAAATTAAACTCTTATTAATTTATTTTAATAAACACTTTAGTTAATAAATTATAATAACATATTATTTATTTGAATTTCCATATCCAACACTAACCCATTACATTAATCACATACTATATTTTAATTAAATATAACATTTTAACAAATATCATAAAATTATAATTTCCATTATAACTTTATTTAATAATTTAATATATCGTTTAAATTATTAAATCAAAACAACAAATATAACATCTCATGTTATTTCTGACTCTCTAAATTATAAATTAATTTAATTTAGAAAAATTCTCTAATACATTTAGATTCATCAACCATCATGTCAATAAAATATTTAACACCTCAAATAATATTTATATAACTCAATAAATATTTAAATTACAATTTGAAATTTCGGATCATTACATGAGCAACATTCAACATGACACAACGATCAGGTCCAATAACATATGCATCAGAATCGTAAACTTCTATCATCCGAAGATTGAAGCATTGGCAACGGTTCAATCTGAAGACTGCTATTTAAACATTGCTACTTGAGAGCATCGATGCAAAAGGAGAATCTCTGATGTTCTAATTGAGAAGTTAGAAAGAGGAAATAAAGAAGACTACTTGCCCGAGGCATCAAAGTGACATCTCTAATGGGGTAGGTGAAACAGTTGACTATAGTGTCAGAAAGATGAAAAAAGGGATGTCATGTCACATCTGCAGTCTGCACCAAATAACTCGAGATCTGCGAAGCAATTCAAATAACTTTCAATGGCTATATCCCAATGGGAAGATTGGGAAGGATTATAAATAAGCCAGAGCTTCAAGGATCAAAAGTTGCTGAAGTTGCAAAATCGTTGAGTTATTGGAATGCTATTATTGACTCCATGAGTTCCACAAGAGCTAAATAGAACAAGTCTCAGTGACAATGAGACTACAAAGGTGGAAGTGATGCAACCTTGAAGAAGGACTCGAACAGACTAAAGCTTCACTCAACAAAGATGAGAATGCCACTGAAGATGGAAGCTAAGCTGAGAGCCGAGAAGGCCAAGAAGATAGCATTCTGAAAAGTGGTAGATTACAAAGAAGATCAAGAGAGCCACTCTATAGATTTTCATGAACCAAAAGCAGAAAAAGAATAGATGTAGAATTATATCTGCAAAACATTCAAGAAGTATTTAGGGATTGCTCAGTGCCAGACGAAGTCTACCAAAAGCTTAGAGACTTAGCAAATCCAGATGGTGATGGTGCACAACTGACATCTGATGAAGATGAGAAGAAAAGAATGCAGTTCAGCTGCACCAGAGAAGATGTGGTCCAGACTCGAAGCAGGATGCAAAGAGGACCACGCCAAGCTACTAAGTACAAAAGATGTTCAAGATTAAAGACATCTTTGCAACAACAACAACAACAACTTAAAAAAAGAAGCCAGGGCCTGAGGGGTCCTTGTCCGGAGGGAGTAAATGAAGTTCCAAGCCTGCTGGGCTTGAAGAGTTCCTAGGGAACTAAAGGAGTTCCAAACCTGCTGGGCTTAAAGAGTTCTTAGTGAATTGAAGTTCTAATGCTGCTGGCCTTGAAGGAATCTTAGTGATTCAAGGTGATGCCATTCCTTAGTGGAAATCTTGCTAGTTGAAAGCAGAAGAGTGGATTAGGAGCTTGAGTCTTTGAACCACTTGAAATCACGTGTGTCTTTTACTTTATGCCATTTACATTATGTACCTAACTGCTATAACTGCTATGTATGTATTAACTCGTTACAACTTAACTAACTCTAAGAACAATGCATGTATGATTATGAATATATCAATGAAGAGGATCTTTTACTTATTCCGTGGTGCTTGAAAACATTCTTATATTTGTCATATGTTAAAGCATTAACAATATAAAATAAATGAGAAAAGTATTTAAATTTAAAAAGGATCTATTCAACCCCCCCTTCTAGATCTATTGTGTGCCTACTACGAACTAACGTACTCCTCTGGCTCCGACTCTTCTAGAATCACTAATCTGCCTCTCCTTACTTTGGCATAGTATGCAGTGCTCTACTCTATTCACAGACTCTTCGCTCACCACGTGTATATCTCTATACATCAAGCTATCGATCGACATCTACAATAACACATAACATGTTGATTAGTACATAATACACAATAATATAAGCACAAATCCCATTTAATTTATTTATGGTTAATTTCCATATTTTAAATCTTTCGGTACTGAGTTTCCTCAATAGCTTATTAACTCATTCGACTCGATTTTACTTCCTTCAGACTTCTCATTTCTTAACGAGGTTATTAGCCTAAGGTTCTTCCCCCCTTAAGTTTTATAACTTAATGCTTTGATACCAACCTGTGACGCCCCCAAATCCGGGTATCTTCAAACCCAACAGATGGTGCTACATGGTACTCATAAACATATAGTCATTCTATTGTAAAAACAACACAATGAGTGTATTAACTACATTCTTATTACATATATAATAAATCCTTTCCCAGGTTCAAAAATTGAATACATTATTCATTGTACATAAGTATAATACATACAAACATTCCAGTCTATTACAGGATAACTAAATATCAATCTTAGCCTTGCCTTTATCTCTCTTAGAACTCTCAGTTCATTCGGCCTTAGCTGCAATCATATAATCCAAGCAAGAAGTGAGCATAACTAGCTCAGTAAGTCTAACAAAGGATAATATCAATACCACGTCGAGAATTATATGATTATCTTCCATAACTGAACAAATAGCTATGAAGTACTATGAAACATTTACTAGCACTTCTAATTTCATAACAATAATTCCAAAGTATATATAATAACTTAGGAATTCTGAACCGGTCGAAAGGCCATGAAAATACTCTTTTCGTTTTCATACATGAAAAGGACATCTTGACACTAAGGTCGCACATCTGATATTTCTTATGAGCACTTCTAGGTGATCAGCCTATAGTACTTTATGTTGATCAACACTTATCCATTGAACATATTTATGTTTAAGTTTTGGCAACCTTACGTGCCCATCGAATAATCGATGAAAATATATTTCTTTGTTCATATACAAACTTACCTTGAATTCGTACCAAATACTTGGCATAAGATAGCGTTAATAGTTCTATATCAAAAGACTTCTAAACAAATCAATCTAACTCTTAAGAATAATCTAGCCGAGTTAAAACTGGCATCGACCATTTCATAAAACAATTCATGCATCTTAGAACATGAATCACAGAAAACTTGACTAACACGAAGGTTAGACAAGCGTTAAGAAAACTTGCCTTCAAGCGTCTTGGAATACAATATTCAATAGTTCTCTGTCTTTATAGAATCTACATGATATATTCACATAGCACACTGTAATTAGCTACCAAACAATCTAATTACATTGTTTCTACCAACTTCTTTCTCTTTTATATCTTACATGAATTTATTTCATTAATAAATATAAAATCGACTTATTATTCTTTCTTACGTCTTATTAACGTCTTGCGTTACTAACCAAGACTTATTCGTTATTGGTTAATTACCAAAGCTCGAATACATCTTACTTCGTATATCTCACGTTATTTGCTTAATCTCTATTAAACAATACTCACGTTATTAACATCATCACTAAGTAAGTGATTTAAAGTTAGTCTTGCCATGTATATTAAATACATTCATGTTTTACTATTCATTTCTAATCAGTTGGGATTACAAAACCTATTTTGTTCAACAAATTCTCCTTTGTCATTACATTGCTACCGCCATCCTTTGATAATAGTGGTGGCTGCGGCGCTAGTCTACGATGGCAAATCCCTCGTCTCGGCGTTGCGGCACGAGACTTCTATATATGAGTGGTGCTACGGCGCCACTCTTCAGTGACCAATCTTACTGTACATGGTGCTGCGACGCGGTGTTTATTACTTGGGTTGGCGCTCCGGCACCTCCCCTGAGCCTCAGTTGGCTTTGACAGTTTGATTTCTCGACTAACTTCCCAGGCTCATAACATATTCGTTTTACATCCAAATTGGCTCATTCAAAAGCCGTTAGCTCACAAATCAAATTCTCTAAGTGTTCATACAAGAATTTTACATTTTTGAATCCGTTAACTCAGAATTCAACTTTTAGTTCATCATTGAGCGTTAGTTTATCATTCGTGAGTGTTCATAGCTCATTTTCTTTGATCTAAGTCAGAATTCGACGAGTCTTGAGTCCACGACTCTTGAATACCTTATCTTACGTGATGCCATTGAAAACCAAAGTTTCCAAGTTGAACGACAACCTTTGACTACTAATCTGAGATTTCTACGTTTTCAACGATTAACGCCGAATCTCGGAAATTTCGCCATAACTTTGTTACTCGTGTTCTATACGCAAAATCAAATGGAACAACTCCATTGATTCATCATCTACATCCTAACCAAGAAATATGCACATACCTTAACAATGATGGTTTTCAATTTGTCCATCAATAACCAAGTTAATGTTCAAAGGTTTCCTCGGTTTAAACTTACGTAATCACTTACGATTTCTACTTAAATATGACTTATCAATGTTTTAGTTATTAATAGCCATCCTTATACCTACAAGAGAGACATGCTCCACCAATCTATGATTCTCTACAAAAAATAAATAGAAAAGGTCGAAGACTAACATTTACGAAATATTACCTTTTCGTTCTTCGCGTTCTTGTTAAAAAATCTTATGATTTGCTACAAAGTAGCTTGATTACTTGTTCCTAGCTACTTTCTCTCTCTCAATATATGTTGGACAAAGTTTGTAAAACATAAAATGACCAACCTAAGCTTTCTTTTATAGGCGATTCAGATGGAGGGCAAAATGGTCATTAGGTCACCTCCATACTATTCACCACCTCCTTAATAACTTAGCCACAAAGTAATCACTTTACTTGGCGGCCAAGTGGCCGGCCCACATGCCCCATGAGTCTTCTCCATAGGTTGCCCCATGGGTTTTACCCATCCGATGACCCATCAGTGCGATCCGCTGTTCGGTTTCTTGGATCGGTCTTTATTTAACCTAACATTAGGCCTTAACTTGGGCTTGATTACACAATTCATTAGGCTTGATATAATCCAAGTTCAATTGGATTCTACAAAGTCCTTGAACTCAAAGTCCATTAATTATAATCGTATTCTACGCGTTTAATTCTCGTATTTTCTTCGTTTAGTATTCATACGATATTCGTATTATACGTCGTAATATTCTTCATACTATACTCGTATTCTAACTAGTATCTGTAATAACCCAATATTTTTAATAAAAAATTTTGTGAATAATTTTTTCTTTTTATATAAGGGTGGGAATATGTGCAGAGTAAAGTATATGTATATATGTGATGAGATAAAATTACTTATTACATGAATAATTGTAAATAACTCCTTTCTAAGGAATTATTGATCATTATAGATTATATTCTTATAATAAATTAATTTGGTAATAAAGATAGTTATTATTTATTTTCCGTGAATATATGATTATTGTATATATGATATGATTATTAGAAATATTATGAGAGATGTAATACCCGAGAATTTCCATGACTTATGAATATGTTAATGGAAATAAATATTTCTTCGAATATAAATGGTTTTAAGATAAGTTAACTCAATTATATTAAATAATTGAGTAATGGAAGAATATGTGGAGTTTGTGATGGACTCGTGGAAAGCTTTGTGTGTCACGATGATGGGAAATATTAATAAAAACATTAATTAATGAAGGAATTACCAAGTGAGTAATTAAGAAATGTTAATTGTTAATGGTTATATCAATTAAAGATTTATGGTGATTAATTAATAAATTGTGATTATTAATTGTTTTTGTGAGTAAAGTAAATTGCATAATTAGGGTATGTATTAATTATTTAATTCATGTGTGCCAAGTATGTAGCAATGTTCAGTAATTACATTAAGAAGAGTGTGAAATGTGACACCTAATAATAACTATATTATATACCATAGAAATTATATAATAAGATTATATTGAATGTTATGTGCAAATGTGCAATAATTAAATATATATATATATATATATATATATATATATATATATATATATATATATATATATATATATATATATATATATATATATATATATATGGAATGCAACTATAATATATAGTGTAATGTGGTATTTATGTGACTATACTATAGATAGTAACCATATATTAAGAATTATTGAAACTATGTGAGATGAAAGGTGTATGTGACAATATGTATGTGGGTGTATATTAAAATAACATACTATGATCATATTGTAAACTATTATTTTAATAAAGTATACCGGTGTGATAAAATGTACATGTACTATATGTATGTTACACTTCCATATTACATCTACTACCTTGAAATATTAGTTATGTAAATCATATTGTGACATTAAATTATAACTAATGAATGGCTGATATGGGTATACTATACAACATAAGAGTAGGAAATTGTATAAGTGTTACAAGATTGCTAAGTATTTGGGTTGTCCCAAATTTAGTGTCCAAAATGCTGCCTATTTTCACATTCATGTGAATTACCAAAAAAGGCTAAGGCCTATTATCCCTTCATTCTTCTAAGCTCAAGCTAGCAATCTAGGTGATGATTATGGGGGGTGAGAGTGGGAATGATGATGGAAACCAACTACCAATTACCAACTCCTTGTTAACCATCATGTAATCTAACTTTCTCATTGGTTTAATTTGATGAACATATGCATTGTCTGTGTATTAGATTTTCTATAAATATGAACTCTCTTTCTCTAAATTTCATTGCTGAGAATTTCTAAGGAGTGGGATTGAAAGCTTAGATAGTGTGAGTGATTGTATGCATATTAGTAGAAAGAGTGTGATTTGGAAAGCAAATTGCAAAGGTATAAAAATCTTTCCCGTTCTTCATTTTCAGTTTCTGTCAAAATTTCCATTCTTGAAATTTCAATTTCTTAATTATGTGGAATTAAATGATGATGAGGTTGAGTAATGTTTAATTAGTTGTTATATGTTCATACAAGCATGTTTAAACTGGTATATGGATGTTTAGAATCAAGTTTGTTTATAATTTTTGTGGTTGGGCTAAAGTTACGCCAAAGGCATCGTTTATTCTTAGCTCGAACTCGCACTGGCCTTGTTGTCTTGGATTTACTTGGCCTTGAAGGCAGCCTTGGTATGCGATCTGCTTCAATTTTTGCTTTTTGTTAAATATTTGATCAATGTTAGTCAATTATTATGACTTAAGCTAGCATGCAAATATGTTTAATGTGTATATATAGGTATAGTTAACCTAATGAGAGAATGTTTAGATTAGCATACATGATTAACGAAGGTGTATAGTTTAAAATGGAATTAGGACTTTAGAAAGGAACTTGAGATGTATGTATGCTATGTTCATATACTGACTTTGAAAGCATTTTGGTGTGATTTAGAAAGGCATGAATAACACGTTAACTTGTGTTTATAGGATTCATAGCTCATAACCACTTTACTTAGGAATTGTATTAAAGAAGTTGTTTAACTTAGTATTGTGAGATAACATGCATGACTACTACATGCTTTATATTCTGACCTTGTGAGCATGATAACATGAATTGACTACATATGATAAAAGCCTTAAGAGTTGCCTTGTATGTGTTAAATTACCTTGTTCAAGTTTAAATAGTTTCAAAAGCAAACTTGAACATATTTTAAAAACATAGTTGCATCACATAAATATCTAGATTCTAAAGGGTTGAGATGTCGTGTTATGTCTATACTATCCCTATACATGATCATTATGTGTTGAACATGTAGAACCTACTAGTAAAGTTACTACTGAAAATACGAACTTTGCATACGAATGTTAACATACTACTTTGAAAGTTAGAATCTGACTTTTGTGATCACGTTTGATGATACTCTTAGACTCGCCCATGTAACTTGAACATATATATACCATACTTGTGTATCATAATTCAAGTAAAGCTTAAACAAAGCATATTTCCAACCAAAATGATGTTAATTACACATATGTGATATGAATACTCACAAACATGATTAATGTGAGTTATATGACTATCTTGTGTGTTTAGAAGGCAATCATGTTAGACTTTGTGGTTTCATGACCACGAATGGCCTTAACTTGTTGAAATGTTTAACTTTGAATTATATTGTGAAAGAAGGGAATTATATTGACTTGAGAAGCATGAAAAAGACCTTTAACATGACAAAATATATTATGTATTAATGTTGTGTGCGAGCCAAACAGAAGCCACATGAAAGAAATGAAGTCTTGAGTCTTGGCTTGCTGGAGAGGACTGCCAGCCTTGGTGTGCATTAGTAGGTTTTAAACCATTTAGAAGTAGTAAAGACATCGATTTTTACAAGTTAACTTGTATCAAAAATCTTTACTACTAGAAATGGTTTAAAACCTACTAATGCATGTGTATATGTGAGAACTAAATAATAAGATAGTGTTTTCTTAGATAATGAAAGTTCATGGGTGTAAATACCTTAAACTTGAACATTCTTAATTTTCTTATGAAATAACTAGATAATTGATTTCGTGATAAACATATAACATGATTTTGTACCATATGTGCATACTTGAATCATGTCGAGCTTGATCAATGAATGTGTTAGCTAATGAGCATCGTGTACTTATAATACGCTATAAATAGGATTCAAGAGTGTTGATTTATTGAACGTGGATAATCTACGCTTAAGGCAAGTTTCCTATACTTACTCCATTTATTATCGAGCAAGTATCCTACCTTTGCATTTTCTTTATGCAATGGATATGAGTAAGAAAGTTTCAGAATTATAATATTATTATGCTAGATTATTAACCCTATTGCGATATATTCTATATCCAATCATTGTTTATCAACATGTTAGTATATGGTAATTCAGATATATATTCTATTCGTTAATTTCTAAACATGGTTATATAAGTGTTCCCATTTTGATAATCATTGTATTTAATCACATGTTGATATATATATATATATATATATATATATATATATATATATATATACCTCTAAGCTATTTGATAAGCTAGACACAGATTTAGAAATACCGTTGAATATGATAAAACCTTTTTGTATCCAATCAAATTGTTTTGATTTGGATTCCAGACTAAGTATGAACATCCCGACAAGGGAAAACTTTTATGCGCCCATGGCGGACAGAGTGAACGATAATATCATTCTTGCATGTAGTATTGATCAATACAGGGCATAACGGGCTGATCATCCCCCATGCCCGTAAGTTATGACGGTTTGCGGATGAAGTTCTGCTAAACATATTCGAAAATTGAGAACAATGTTTATAGTATGTCACCTTAACCCTATTTATAGTCCGTACGTAGTTTCAAAAATTTGATAGAGAGTTGTTATGTTATTATTATCGGTTCAGATTACTTCACAACCATTGATTTGTTGTAGAAGGGTAGTACAAAGAAAACATTTAATCTTTTCAGCTAATATTTACAATTGTTATTACTTGTTGGGCACTCAAATGCTCATTTTTGCTTAAATTAAATGTTTTCAGTTAAGTATGACTAGCCAGAGGGCTCTACGGAATAAAGGGAAAGGAAAACTGTCAGAATAAGTTTGTGTTATCTTATGTAATAGCTAGACTTAAATAAGATGATGTTATTTAATATCTATCATGTAATGAAATGTTTTAAAGTCGCGTACCTAGGATTTAGAAAACTTTGATATGTAAATTAAGTTTGATATTTATGACAATATTATTATTATTTCGCTCAAAGAAATGGTATCGTGAAGCACTGAATTCGGGTTTCAAGTACCCGAATTTGGGGGCGTAATAGGTTGGTATCAGAGCTTTAGGGTTAGAAACCATAGTTGGGAATAGACCTTAGGCTATAACCTTAGAGCAGAGGAAAACATTGAAAGTACAAATAACTCATATAGAGTTTAAAAGGAGATGAATTGAATAAATTCATCGTCAAACAAAAATAAAAGATAACTTATATAAAAATTTTACTTGATTCCGAAATTCTAGCAGTCCTTCAGTCCATGAAAAAGAATAAAAGTCCGGGTCCTGACGGTTTTAATGTTAATTTCTTTCTCCATTGCTGGGACATTATAGGCCATGATTTCACCTTCTTTGTCCACTCTTTCTTCATCTCTGGGCACCTTCCGGTGTGGAGTTAATGCTACACTATTGCCTTGATTAGAAGATGGATAATCCATCCAATATGTCGGATTTTAGACCTATTTCTCGCTTTGCAACACAATCTACAAATGTATAGCGAAGATCCTTGCCAATAGGCTTAAATCTGTACTCCCTTCCCTTATTGACCATGCTCAGTCGCTTCATCTCTGGGGAGAAGCATTAGTGACAATATCCTCCTTGCTCGGGAGCTTTTCAGGAATTACCACAGACTTTTTCCGGTCCCGCCCGGTGTGCTCTTAAAATTGATATTGAAAATCCTTCGACACTTTGTTATTTGGAGGTTTCTCTTGGATTTGTTGGGCCTTCTTAAATCCCCCTATTTTCATTGGGTTTGGATTAAAGAGTGCATCACTACGACTATGTTTTCTATCAAAGTCAATGGAGGTCCTGTTTGGCTACTTTAAAGGAGCGAGGGTCTTAAGCAAGGGATCCCCTGTCTCCTTACTTATTCGTTCTAGCTATGGAAGCCTTCTCCATGATTCTACACAAGGAAACTCATTGCTTAATTTCAAGTTTCATTGGAAAATGTAATCGTGCAACATATCCCACGTATGCTTTGTCGATGATATTCTCATATTTTGCCATGGAGATATGGCCTCTGTTTCCATTATTCACTCGCATTCAATCCTTCTCTATATTTTTTCGGCCTAATTCCTAATGCTCGTAAAAAAGTCGTGTTTTTTGCCAATGTCCCAAATGATGTTAAAGGTAAGTATTAACTTGTTGTTGGGTATTCCTTTTGAGTATTACCAATTAGATTTCTCGGGGTCCCTCTTATCTCCTCTAAACTCTCCCATTCCGACTGCCAGCCCTTGATTCATAGAATTACTGCCAGAGTTTCCTCTTGGACATCCCGCTTCCTCTCTTATTCTGGTAGAGTTCAGCTGATTAAATCAGTGCTCTTTGCAATCCAATCTTTCTGGGCCTCCCATTTTATTCTTCCTAATTCAGTTCTAAGAGCCATTCAATCTATCATGTGTAGATTCCTTTGGAAGGGGCCTTCCTTCCATCGGCATGGTACAAAAGTCTCTTGGAGGGATTTGTCCCTTCCCCTTTGTGAAGGTGGTCTCGCAATTAAGAACCTTACTGATTGGAACTCAGCTCTCATTATTCTCCAACTTTTAAAGGTCATCTCCCCATCTTCCCCCTCCTTATGGGCTAACTGGGTCAAATCTACAGTGCTATCAAAGACCAATTTCGGTATATCTCGAACCCTTGGATGCTGTTCATGGATCGGCGTAAGATCCTTAAGCTTCGTTCCATAGCTCTCCCTTTCCTTACCTATAGAGTTGGGAATGGAAATTCCTTCAGTCTCTGGTTTGACCCGTGGTTGAATGGGCAACCCTTAAAACCCTCTCCATCTCTGCTCTCCAACTCCAGAATCCCTGTTAATGCGCGAATTTCTGACATCATTTACATGGGTGCATGGTCTTTGCCTTCCAGTAATCATCATGATGTGCGTGATCTCGCACCTTGTTTTCATCTCTTCCTAAATCTTTCCGATCGAGGACTTGATTCTTTGGGACAATCGGGCGGTGAAACATCTCAAAGCTTCCACTATCCGGGAATCTATTCGCCATGCGTGCTCAAAGAAAGTCCCATGGGCTAAATTGCTTTGGTTCCCCTCCATATCCCAGATTCTTCTTTACCCCGTGGCTTGCTCTTCTTGACATGATTACCCACAAATGATAGGTTCTTCGCTTACCATAGCTTCAGATCCTATGAATGCCGCCCTTTTCATGCAAATCATGCTTTGAGACATTCTCTCATTTGTTCTTTGATTGTCCTATTCTACTTGATTCTCTCTTCGCTCTTGCCTTTGAGTTCGGACCAATGCTCCAAGGAGTCTGGGATAGTCTGGTGGACTATATCATTCATTTTAAAGGAAATAAAATTCGGTCTGATATTTTAAAGCTGGTCTTTTCCACCACAGTTTACAAACTTTAGGCAGTTAGGAACTCATTTGTCCATAAAAATGCCAAATTGCCTATGAATGTTTTGGCTAGGGAGATTATTAATATCACCAAGTCAAGGCTTTCTTCTTTCCCCAAATTCCTCAATGCTGCGCAGACTAGGCCTGACCTATGTATTTGGTTGTGAGGCCTGCTATGGTCTGTTTCATGGTTCTTGGTTTGGTCTTTTTTCAGATGCATTGTTTTGGCCATCGCAAAATTCGAATTAACTTAGCTTCCATGGCGGTTCGGTGATTCGGTCTCCTTGGCGATTCGGCCTCTTCATTGGTTTGGTTCAGCTATTGCTTCTTTCCATGTTGGGTAGCATCTTTAGTCCATAATCTGGGTTCGGCTTTGTGGCGATGAAAGGTCCTGGTTGAGCTTCGTGGTTCTTCCTCTTGTCTTGGGAAGTGGGGATTTGGTTTTGGCCGGGTTTTGGCTTGGCTTGGGGTTGGTAAAGATGGTTTGGCCCTCTCCCTCGGCTCTCGTAGTCCTTCCTATGCTCAAAGATCCTCTTCATTCTTCTTCAATGCAGTTTAGTTCGATCTTCACCCCTAGTTTACTAACTTTGGGCGAGTTAGAACTCAATTGTTCATAAAATGCCAAATTGCCTATGAGTGTTCGGTTTCCATGGCGATTCGGCTGGTTCGTTGGTTTTTGCTTCGTATTGCTTGGGTAGTTTTGGGAGATCTTCATCTTGAGAATCGGTTGGGTTGGCTTTGGCGATAAAGGACCTGGTGGCATCTGGGCTTGGCATCTCTGCTCGGCTTCGGGGTTTCGGCTTCGGCTTCGGGCTTCGGGGTTTCGGTTTCGGCTTCGGGGTTCGGTATAGATAGTTTTGGCCCTTACCTACTGGCTCTCGTAGTTCTTCCTATGCTTCAGCATCCCCTTCGGCTACTGCAATGCAGTTCGGTTCAGTCTTCACCCCCATTTATTTGGATGTTTGGTTTCACCTGATTGGTTGTCTATGTTGTTTAAGGTTTCATGCTTGTATTTACTATTGTCCTGCTTAGTAACGCTTTGTTCTTTCATTTGGCTTGGTTGTTAGTCTTTTGTTATCCATTTTGGGGGTTGTCCCGTGTGGTTCTATCAAAAGCTTCTGGGGTATGCCCTTATCGATTGTATTATCTCTTCTTTTTCAATATACAAACAAACTTAGCGAAAAAAAAAAAAATTTACTTGTTGTGTGTATATATTATATGCTAATCAGGATAATTTATGTGTAGATGTCAGGATGAAAAGGATTAGGATACCCTAAGATCGTAAAGAAGGAGCCAATATCAAAGCCAATAGTTGAAGTAGAGGCTCGCGTTGAAGATAACCTTGATGAGGTGATCATTTTAGAAAATATAGTACCGGACCCAGAAACGTTAGAACTAACAGATAGTGATTCCGACACTAAAGTTGAAGTTGATCAAGCATCAACGGAGGTGCAGAATCTGAGAAATAAGGTTTCTTCTCTGGAAAAGCCGTGGGAAATAGAAAAGCTGCTAAATAGTCAGTTACGAAAAGCCTTACTAGAAACAATGGAAGAACAAAATAAGCTTAAAATCCAAATTGATCAGATGGGAGCCACAAGCAACACATCGTGTGCAGGTCCGAGAAATAAGGGGAAAAGAAATATAGAAGACCATGACTTAGGAAAATCGATAAGAAGAAAGGGAAAAGAATATGTTATTTTGCGGCTATGAGGGACATACCACTCTGTATTGTCCTGACTATAAATCAGGTGCATGTTTTATTTGCGGATTGGAAGGTCATCAGGCAAAGGGCTGTCCAGAATCAGGAAAAAGGTGTAGGAAATAGGTAGAATTAGTATTTAAGTATGTATGTTTAGTAATGTACGCGTGGATTGTAATAATCCCAACTTTGGTGTAAGTTATAGTAGCGATTCCCGACTTTTGTGGTCGTAAAGGGATATCAGATGTTTAAAGCAGTATGTGTTATGCTATGTAAAGTATTTTGAAAATGCTAAATGAATATGAATCTATGTTTGATTAATGGAATAAGTTTGAAACATTAAACTTATACGATAAGGTTTAGAATGTAAGTTAATAAAATATAGATTTTATTTTATTTAACCAGAACATGTCGCCAAGACGTCAAACCCAAAATCAAAGGGCAGAAGAATCTGTCAACAATGTTGGAGGACAACAACCAGACCTGATGCATAATTTTGGAAACATGGTAGCTCAAGCAATGCAGAATGGAATGCCGGTAGCGGGAAATCAGCCAGACAACCGATTTGCGAACTTGAAGGATTTTAAGGTCGTAGGACCGCCTGAATTTAGAGGTACCACTGACCCGATAGAAGCCCAAACTTGGGTTAAGGAAATAGAAAAAGAGTTTGTAGTCGGTAGGGTAGATGAGGGGCAAAAGACAGGTTTTTCCACCTATATGATGAAAGGAGAGGCGAATTTCTGGTGGGAGGCAAATCAAGCTAGGGCAGGAGAAGGAGTGATAGCATGGACTAGGTTTAAGACGTTATTCTTCGAGAACTTTTTCTCGACTAGTGTGCAAGCTAGGATGGAGGTGAATTTTTTAGAATTAAAGCAGGAGAACTTGAGAGTTACGGAGTATGCCGCAAAGTTCAATGAATTAGTTAGGTTCACTCCGCACCAAGTAGATACGGAGGCTAGAAAGGCAAGGAGGTTTGAGCTAGGCCTAAAACCCTGGCACAACAATAAGGTGGCGGTGTTACAGATCAATACATTTTCCGCACTCTTAGAAATGGCTCTCATAGCTTAAGGGGGAAGTGAGGCCATGAGTCTCTATAATAAGGAGAGAAAGAATAAGGGTGAGGGAGCTGGGAAGGTAGAAGTAGGTAGGGGTGATAAAAGGAAGTGGAGCAATGTTGGTAGTGTCTAAGTCAAGCAAGAAGGTGTGAAAAAAGAAGGCTGTAGAGTGTAAGAATTGTGGGAAGAGTCATTCATGTGAGTGTCTTAAAGGCAAGTTTGTGTGCTACAAGTGTGGGCAGGAGGGACATATCTCTCCTAAATGCCCCAATCCTAGGATGAGTAATGGGTGTTTTCTGTGTTGATCCACGGAGCATAAGGTGAACGATTGTCCAAGAAGGAGAATGGATATAGGGAGCGTGAATGCTAGAAAAGGCAATGGAACAATGGCGATAACAGGACCAACTTCGACGAAATCAACCGCAAGAGTCTTCAATATGTCCGTTCAGGATACTGTAGCAACGAAGGATGGAACTTCGGGTATTATTCGTACGAACTTTATTTTCATATATATGATTTTTCTTAAATATAGTAAATTAAGTTATAAAGAAATTTTGAAGGAGAAATTTGAGTTCTGTTAGAAATCAAATTTCCATAGAATTAGATAGACAAGCTTTATGTTGAGTAGTTAAAGATCAGTTTGATCAAATCTAATCAAGATCTACTTGAAATGACTGTGTATGCTATTTGCCCTAGTGTCTATATGTGTTAAAGCGGTGATTTCGGGGACGGAATCCTTATAAGGGAGGGTGGATGTAATAACCCAATATTTTCAATAAGAAATTTTGCGAATAATTTTTTCTTTTTATATAAGGGTGGAAATATGTGTAAAGTAAAGTATATGTATATATGTGATAGATAAAATTATTTATTACATGAATAATTGTAAATAACTCATTTCTAAGGAATTATTGATCATTATAGATTATATTCTTATAATAAATTAATTTGGTAATAAAGATAGTTATTATTTATTTTCCGTGAATATATGATTATTATATATATGATATGACTATTAGAAATATTATGAGAGATGTAATACCCGAGAATTTCCATGACTTATGAATATGTTAATGGAAATAAATATTTCTTCGAATATAAATGGTTTTGAGATAAGTTAACTCAATTATATTAAATAATTGAATAATGGAAGAATATGTGGAGTTTGTGATGGACTCGTGGAAAACTTTGTGTGTCACGATGATGGGAAATATTAATAATAACATTAATTAACGAAGGAATTACCAAGTGAGCAATTAAGAAATGTTAATTGTTAATGGTTATATGAATTAAATATTTATGGTGATTAATTAATAAATTGTGATTATTAATAACAATTGTGAGTAAAGCAAATTGCATAACTAGGGTATTTATTATTTATTTAATTCATGTGTGCCAAGTATGTAGCAATGTTCAAAGAATTACATTAAGAAGAGTGTGAAATGTGACACCTAATAATAACTATATTATATACCATAGAAATTATATAATAAGATTATATTGAATGTTATGTGCAAATGTGCAATAATTAGATAGATTATATATAATATATATATATATATATATATATATATATATATATATATATATATATATATGAAATGCAACTATAATATATAGTGTAATTTGGTATTTATGTGACTATACTATAGATAGTAACCATGTATTAAGATTTATTGAAACTATGTGAGATGAAAGGTGTATGTGATAATATGTATGTGGGTGTATATTAAAATAACATACCATGGTCATATTGTAAACTATTATTTTAATAAAGTATACCGATGTGATAAAATGTATATGTACTATATGTATGTTACACTTCCATATTACATTTACTACCTTGAAATATTAATTATGTAAATCATATTGTGACATTAAATTATAACTAATGAATGGTTGATATGGGTATACTATATAACATAAGAGTAGGAAATTGTATAAGTGCTACAAGATTGCTAAGTATTTGGGTTGTCCCAAATTTAGTGTCCAAAATGCTCCCTATTTTCACATTCACGTGAACTACCAAAAAGGCTTAGGCCTATTATCCCTTCCTTCTTCCAAGCTCAAGCTAGCAATCTAGGTGATGATTATGGGGGGAGTGGGAATGATGATGGAAACCAACTACCAATTACCAACTCTATTTAACCATCATGTAATCTAACTTTCTCATTGGTTTAATTTGATGAACATATGCATTGTTTGTGTATTAGATTTTCTATAAATATGAACTCTCTTTCTCTAAATTCCATTGCTGAGAATTTCTAAGGAGTGGGCTTGAAAGCTTAGATAGTGTGAGTGATTGTATGCATATTAGTAGAAGGAGTGTGATTTGGCAAGCAAATTGCAAAGGTATAAAAATCTTTCCCGTTCTTCATTTTCAGTTTCTGTCAAAATTTCCATTCTTGAAATTTCAATTTCTTAATTATGTGGAAGTAGATGATGATGAGGTTGAGTAATGTTTAATTAGTTGTTATATAATCATACAAGCATGTTTAAACTGGTATATGGATGTTTAGTATCAAGTTTGTTTATAATTTTTGTGGTTGGGCTAAAGTTCTTCGAAGCAGACTATTCTTCGCTCGAACTAGGCACTGGTAGCAATTGCATGTAAATTTACACTCGAGGCGTATACAACCCATGGATCTGCATTTCAGTTTTTTTGCTTTCTGTTAAAAATTTGATCAATGTTAGTCAATTATTATGACTTAAGCTAGCATGCAAATATGTTTAATGTGTATATATAGGTATAGTTAACCTAATGAGAGTATGTTTAGATTAGCATACATGATTAATGAAGGTGTAGAGTTTAAAATGGAATTAGGACTTTAAAAAGGAACTTGAGATGTATGTATGCTATGTTCTGACTTTGAAATCATGTTGGTATCATTTAGAAAGGCATGAATAACCCGTTAACTTGTGTTTATAGGATTCATAGCTCATGACCACTTTACTTAGGAATTGTATTAAAGAAGTTGTTTAACTTAGTATTGTGATCTAACATGCATGACTACTACATGCTTTATATTCTGACCTTGTGAGCATGATAACATGACTTGACTTCATATGATTAAAGCCTTAAGAGTTGCCTTATATGTGTTAAATTACCTTGTTCAAGTTTAAAATAGTTTCAAAAGCAAACTTGAACATATTTTCAAAAAATAGTTGCATCACATAAATATCTAGATTCTAAAGGGTTGAGATGTCGTGTTATGTCAATAATATCCCTATACATGATCCTTATGTGTTAAACATGTAGAACCTACTAGTAAAGTTACTAATGAAAATACGAACTTTGCATACGAATGTTAACATACTACTTTGAAAGTTAGAATCTGACTTTTGTGATCACGTTTGATGATACTCTGAGACTCGCCCATGTAACTTGAACATATATATACCATACTTGTGTATCATAATTCAAGTTAAGCTTAAACAAAGCATATTTCGAACCAAAACGATGTTAATTACACATATGTGATATGAATACTCATAAACATGCTTAATGTGAGCTATATGACTATCTTGTGTGTTTAGAAAGCAAGCATGTTAGACTTTGTGGTTTCATGACCACGAATGGCCTTAACTTGTTGAAATGTTTATCTTGGAATTATATTGTGAAAGAAGGAAATTAGATTGACTTGAGAAGCATGAAAAAGACCTTTAACATGACAAAATATATTATGTATGAATGTTGTGTGTGAGCCGAACAGAAACCACAAGGCAACAGTTGAGTCTTGGCATTTGGCTGAGAGGCCGCCAGAGCGTGGCTGTCTTGGCCCTAAGCTTAGCCATGGCGCTTTGAGCCATCCGAATCTGAGTTTTCTAATCGATTTTTGTGTTAACTTGTATGATGTCTTTACTACTAGAAATGGTTTAAAACCTACTAATGCATGTGCATATGTGAGGACTAAGTAATAAGATAGTGTTTTCTTAGATAATGAAAGTTCATGGGTGAAAATACTTTAAACTTGAACATTCTTAATTTGCTTATGAAATAACTAGATAATTGATTTCGTGATAAACATATAAGATGATTTTGTATTATATGTGCATACTTGAATCATGTCGAGCTTGATCAATGAATGTGTTAGATAATGAGCATCGTGTACTTATAATATGCTATAAATAGGATTCGAGAGTGTTGATTTATTAAACGTGGATAATCTACGGTTAAGGCAAGTTTCCTATACTTACTCCATTTATTATTTAGCAAGTATCCTACCTTTGCATTTTCTTTATGCAATGGATATGAGTAAGAAAGTTTCAGAATTATATTATTATTATGCTAGATTATTAACCCTATTGTGATATATTCTATATCCGATCATTGTTTATCAACATGTTAGTATATGGTAATTCAGATATATATTCTATTTGTTAATTTCTAAACATGGTTATACAAGTGTCCCCACTTTGATAATCTTTGTATTTAATCACATGTTGATATATATATATATATATATATATATATATATATATATATATATATATACACACCTCTAAGCTATTTGATGACTACTAGACCTGATTTAGAAATATCGTTGAATATGATAAAACCTTTTTGTATCCAATCAAATTGTTTTGATTTGGATTCAGACTAAAAGTATGAACATTTATGCTTCAAGTGATGAGTGAACGATAATATCGTTCTTGCATGTAGTATTGATCAATACTGAGCATAATGTCTTTGATCACCCCCGCGTTCGTAAGTTATGACGGTTTACGGATGAAGTTCTGCTAAACCTATTCAAAAATTGAGAACAATGTTAATATTATGTCACCTTAACCCTATTTATAGTCAGTACATAATTTCAAAATTTTGATAGAGAGTTGCTATGTTATTATTATCGGTTCAGATTACTTCACAACCATTGATTTTTTGTAGAAGGGTAGTATAAAGAAAACATTTAATCCTTTCAGCTAATATTTATAATTGTTATTATTACTGGGCACTCAAATGCTCATCCTTGCTTAAATTAAATGTTTTCAGTTAAGTATGACCAGCTAGAGGGCTCTGCCAGGATTAAAGGGAAAGGAAAGCTGTCAGGATAAGTTTGTGTTATCTTATGTAATAGCTAGATTTAAATAAGATGATGTTATTTTTTATCTATCTAGCAATGAAATGTTTTAAGGTCGCGTACCTGGGATTTAGAAAACTCTTATATGTAAATTAAGTTTGATATTTATGACAATATTATTATTATTCCGCTCAAAGAAATGGTATCGTGAAGCACTGAATTCGGGTTTCAAGTACCCGAATTTGGGGGCGTCACAGTATCATACCCGTATATCGTACATATAATAACCTTAATCATTATACGAATTTTATTTCCTTCTCAAAAATCACTTTTCCTAACCCTTAGGTTTTAAGTCCATAGACGAAAACTTCGTTTGTCATAACTAAAATATTATTGGATATTCCATCTCGTCTTTCTATAATATCATTACGCATTTCTCAAAAATTCAAACTTAATTCTCGAGCAGAAATGGATGAATAGTGTTTTTACGAAAATTTCTGGGAAAACTTTTATTTTCATCTTGGAAATTCAAAACAATTAATTGTAGCACATAGCCAGAATCCTAACCACATCCGCACATTTTAGGTCATAGAATGACCTTCAAATAGCTTACTCGCATAAATAATAAATTAAATTCATTTAATCCATGTAATCAAATAAAAATTTAATTCTCATATTAATCCGATTTTCTCGGGCATTACAGTCTTACAATCTCATTTGTAAATACGAGTATGACGATCAAGTGAATAAGTTTCTCATAGGTAAGAAATGAGCAGACTTGGTCAATCTATCAACAATGACCCGAATCGAATCTATGCCTTTAGAAACCTTAGGGAGACCAGTAACAAAGTCCATGGTAATGTGCTCCCACTTCCATTTTGGAATTTCAAGTGGTTTCAATGGACCTTTTGGCAATTGATGCTCTGCCTTGACTCATTGACATGTTAAACACCTTGAGATAAATTCCGCGATCTCTCTTTTCATATTGCTCCACTAAAATGTATGTCGAAGATCACGATACATTTTGGTACTCCCGAGATGGATTGAAAAGCGATTGTGTTATCGCTTCCATTATGATATTATACTTTAAATTAAGGTCGTTAGAAACACAAAGTCTGGAGTTGACTCAAAGTATTCCTTCTTCATCGATTCTTGCTTCCGGGATAACACCTTCTTGTACTTTCTTCCTCTTACGCATCATCTCCGGGTCTGTAGCTTGAGCAGCTTTAACTTTATAGATTAAAGTCGGTTCTACTCGTATATTTGCATCATCACGTGGGTCCTTAGAGTCTTTAACTCTATCTCCATCATTTGTAAGTCATATAAAATATTCCTTTCTTGACAATATCGCTTTTCGTACTTTCGCATATGATCTTTTACTCAATGCATCAGCTACCATGTTCGCTTTTCCAAGATGGTATTGAATGGCATGATCATAATCTTTCAACAGCTCAAGCCAACGTCGTTGCCGCATGTTGAGTTCCTTTTGGGTGAATAAATATTTGAGGCTTTTATGATCAATATAGATCTCCACCTTCTCCACATACAAGTAATGCCTCCGAATTTTAAGCGTAAAAATGACTACAGCCAACTCTAGATCATGAGTAGGATAATTTCTCTCATATTCTTTGAGTTGTCATGAGGCATAGGCTATGACTTTCCCATGTTGCATGAGAACACATCCTAAACCTTTGCCTGTAGTATTATTATAGATGATAAATCCCTCCTAACTAGATGGTATTATCAGAACAGGTGCAGAAATGAGCCTCCTCTTGAGTTCTTGAAAACACTTCTCACATTCCTCGCTCCAACTAAATTTTGTATCTTTTCGAGTCAGCTGAGTTAATGGAGTAGCGATTCGAGAAAATCCTTCCACGAATCTCCAATAATACCCAGCTAAGCCCAAAAAGCTACGTACTTCTGTCACTGACTTAGGTTGCTCCCAGCTTTGAATTGCTTCAATTTTTGTCGGGTCAACAGATATTCTGTGATTTGATATCACGTAACCAAGGAATGCTACTTGTTCAAGCCAGAACTCGCATTTCTTTAACTTGCCATATAGCTTGTTTTCACGAAGCTTTTGTAGTATCAACCTCAAGTGTTGCTCATGATCTTCACGACTTTTGGAGTATATGAGGATGTCATCAATAAAGACAACCACAAAATGATCCAAATGCTCCTTGAATACTCGGTTCATCATATCCATGAAGGTTGCAGGAGCATTAGTCAATACAAAAGACATGACTAAGAATTCGTAATACTCGTACCGAGTTCTAAAAGCAGTCTTCGGAATATCATCGATTTTAATCTTTAGCTGATGATATCCAGAACAAAGATTGATCTTTGAAAAGAATTTGGTGCCTTGCAACTGGTCAAAAAGGTCATCAATGCGAGGCAACGGGTACCTATTTTTAATGGTGACATGATTCAACTCCCGATAGTCAATACAAAGTCGCATACTTCCATCTTTCTTTTTCACAAATAGAACAGGAGCACCCAAAGGGGACGTACTAGGACGAATGAAACCGATGTCTAACAATTCTTGTAGTTGGGTTTTTAACTCCTGAAATTTAGTAGGAGCCATTCGATATGGGGCTTTGGAAATGGGTTTTGTACTGGGTTCAAGGTCAATACCAAACTCAATTTCACATGGGCTAAGAAAGCTTGACATACATTTTTCAATAAACGAATAGCTTTATGGCTTGATATGACAGTGATTGACTTTAGTGGTTTGGTTGCTTGAATTTGCATAATAGGTTGGTTAGGAATATGAAAACTAGCAACCTTACAAAAATAATCAATTTTAGCATTATGAGTAGTTAACCAATCAATCCCTAAAATCACATCCAATTCAAGTATTTTCAAAGAGATGAGATCAACAGGTAAGGTGTGGTTACCGATTTGAATCAAACAAGACTTATAAACAGAGGATGTAATGAATGTTTTTCCCAATGGAGTTTTAACAGATAAGTAAAAGTCTAATTTCTCGAGTTAAATTTAAACGTTGAGCGCAAGTAGGAGAAATAAAAGAATGGGTAGAACTGATATCAAGTAAGGTATAGACTATGCTAGAGTTTATGATTAGCCTACCCGTGATTACTTCATTTGGGTTCCTTGCTTTTTGGGAGGTTACGACAAACGCTCTTCTTTGAACTACCGACTATGACTTGTCTGGGAAGGCATTTGGTGTCACCATCCCAACTGGACTTGGCTTCACTGCACGATAAAATCGAGCTAGGTGACCTTCTTTTCTGCAATTGTAACATTCTTTGTACTGCATCGTGCAGTTTGGACTGATGTGTCCCTCCCTTCCAAATTTGAAACATACGATCGGTGGTCGTTCTCCTTCTTTATCAATGGGTGATGGTGCTGATGTCTTTCCATCATTGTTGAATATCCTCTTCTTGAAATTTCCACTCCTATTGTCTTGTCCATGATTACCACGGAAGTGGTTACCATTTCTGGCATGATGATTTCCTCCATGTTTGTTGTCACCACTTCGATGACTGCTACCACTGGTATTATCGGTTTGCCGGCTGCTCTCTTGGTTGGGTTGACTTATTATCGCGCTCCAATAACTGAGCCCTATTTACAACATCTGAATACATGCAAAGTTTGTGAGAAATGAGGTATTGACGTATCTTTTTTTTCGCTAAGTTTGTTTGTATATTGAAAAAGAAGAGATAATACAATCGATAAGGGCATACCCCAGAAGCTTTTGATAGAACCACATGGGACAACCCCCAAAATGGACAACAAAAGACTAACAACCAAGCCAAATGAAAGAACAAAGCGTTACTTAGCAGGACAATAGTAAATACAAGCATGAAACCTTAAACATCATAGACAACCAATCAGGTGAAACCAAGCATCCAAATAAATGGGGTGAAGATCGAACGAGCTGCGCATTGCGATGGCAAGAAGGATCTTTGAAGCATAGGAAGAAGAACTACGAGAGAGTGAGGTAAGGGCCAAAACCATCTATCTAGAACCCCAAGTCAAAGCCGAAACCCCAAGCCCAAGCCAAAGGCGAAAACCGAAGCCGAAACCAACATCCCCCAGCTTCCCGAAGACAAGAGGTAGAACCCCGAAGCCGAGCCGAGATGCCAAGCCCAGATGCCAGCCCAGTCCTTTACTGGCCACAAAGCCGAACCGATTCTGATCAAGATGCTCTTGAACCCAAAAAGCAGAAAAAGCAACCATTTGAACCAAACCAACGAAGAGGCCGAACTGCCATGGAAACCGAACACTCATAGGCAATTTGGCATTTTTATGAACAATTGAGTTCCTAACTGCCCAAAGTTAGTAAACTGGGGGTGAAGACTGAACCAAACTGCATTGCAGCAGCCGAAGAGGATGCTGAAGCATAGGAAGGACTACGAGAGCCAGTAGGAGAGGGCCAAACCATCTTTACCGAACCCCGAAGCCGAAGCCGAAACCCCGAAGCCGGAACCAAATCCCCCAGCTTCCCGAAGACAAGAGGAAGAACCACGAAGCCCAGCCCAGACCTTTACTGGCCACAAAGCCGAACCCAGTTATGGACTAAAGATGCTACCCAACATGGAAAGAAGCAATATTTGAACAAACCAATGAAGAAGTAGAAGCGCCAAGGAGACCGAATGCTAGAAACCGCCATGGAAGCTAAGTTAATTCGAGAATTTTGCGATGGCCAGAAACGACTATGCGAGAAAAAGACCAAACCAAGAACCATGAAATGACCATAGCAGGCCTCACAACCAAATAAGTAAGTCTAGTCTGATCTGCATGACCTTGAGGAATTTGGGGAAAGAAGAAAGCCTTGACTTGGTGATATTAATAATCTCCCTAGCCAAAACATTCATAGGCAATTTGGCATTTTATGGACAAATGAGTTCTAAGCGCCTAAAGTTTGTAAAGCTGTGGTGGAAAAGACCGACTTTAAAATATCGAATCGAATTTTATTTCCTTTAAAATGAATGATATAGTCCACAGACTATCCCAGCTCCTTGGAGCATTGGTCCAGACTCCGAAGGCAAGAGCAGAAGAGAGAGCTGAAGTAGAATATGGACAATCAAAGAACAAATGAGAGAATGTCTCGGCATGATTTGCCTGAAAAAGGCGATTCATAGGGCCGGAAGCTATGGTAGCGAGAGAACCTATCATTTGTGGGTAATCTGTCTTCAAGAGCAAGCCACGAGGTAAAGGAGAATCGGGGGATATGGAGGGGGAACCAAAGCAATTTAGCCCATGGGACTTTCGGAGCACGCAAGCGAATAGATTCCCAGATAGTGGAAGCTTTGAGATGTTTCACCGCCCGGTTGTCCCAAAGAATCAAGTCCTCGGCATCAGAAGGATTAGGAAGAGATGAAAACAAGGTGCAGAATTGCTGCACATCATGATGATTACTGGAAGGCAAAGACCATGCACCCATGTAAATGATGTCAGAAATTCACGCATTAACAGGGATTCTGGAGTTGGAGAGCAGAGATGGAGAGGGTTTTAAGGGTTGCCCATTCAACCACGGGTCAAACCAGAGACTGAAGGAATTTCCATTCCCAACTCTATAGGTAAGGAAAGGGAGAGCTATGGAACGAAGCTTAAGGATCTTACGCCGGATCTATGAGCAGTCCAAGGGTTTGAGATATACGAGAAATTGGTCTTTGATAAGACTTTGTAGATTTGACCCAGTTAGCCCATAAGGGGGGAAGATGGGAGATGACCTTTAAAAGTTGGAGAATAATGAGAGCTGAGTTCAATCAAGAAGGTTCTTAATTGCGAGACCACCTTCACAAAGGGAAGGACAAATCCCTCAAGAGACTTTTGTACCATCCGATGGAGAAGGCCCCTTCAAAGGAATCTACACATGATAGATTGAATGGCTCTTAGAACTGAATTAGGAAGAATAAAATGGGAGGCCCAGAAAGATTGGATTGCAAAAAACCTTGATTTAATCGGTTGAACTCTACCGAATAAGAGAGAAGCGGGATGTCAAGAGGAAACTGGCATGGCGATAATTCTATGAATCAAGAAATTTGGCGGTCGGAATGGGAGAGTTTAGAGGAGATAAGAGGGACCCCAGAAATCTAATTGGTAATACTCCAAAGGAATACCCAACAACAAGTTAATACTTACCTTAACATCATTTGGGACATTGGCAAGGAAACACGGACTTTTACGAGCATTAGGAATTAGGCGGAAAACATAGAGAAGGATTGAATGCGAGTGAATAATGGAAAGCAGAGGCCATATCTCCATGGCAAAATATGAGAATATCATCGGCCAAAGCATCGTGGGATATGTTGCACGATTACATTTTCAATGAAACTTGAAATTAGGCAATGAGTTTCCTTGTGTAGAATCATGGAGAAGGCTTCCATAGCTAGAACGAATAAGTAAGGAGCGGGGATCCCCTTGCCTAAGACCCTCGCTCCTTTAAAGTAGCCAAACAGACCTCCATTGACTTTGATAGAAAACATAGTCGTAGTGATGCACTCTTTAATCCAACCCCAATGAAAAGGGGGAATTTAAGAAGGCCCAACAAATCAAGAGAAACCTCCGGTCAGCGGTGTCGAAGGCTTTAGAATATCAATTTTAAGAGCACACTGCAAGGCGGGACCGAAAAGTCGTGGTAATTCACGAAAAGCTCTGAGCAAGGAGGATATTGTCACTAATGCTTCTCCAGAGATGAAGGCGACTGAGCATGGTCAATAAGGGAAGGATCTGATTTAAACTATTGGCAAGGATCTTCGCTATACATTTGTAGATTGTGTTGCGAAAGAAGAAATAGGTCTAAAATCCGACATATTGGATGGATTATCCATCTTCGGAATCAAGGCAATAGGCGTAGCATTAACTCCACACGGAAGGTGCCCAGAGATGAAGAAAGAAAAGGGACAATGAGCGGTGAAATCATGGCCTATAATGTCCAAAGAATGGAGAAAGAAATTAACATTAAAGCCGTCGGGACCCGGACTTTTATTCTTTTTCATGGGTGAAGGATTGCAAGAATTTTGAATAAAGAATTGGAGTGGTTAAGTCGGAAATGACTGGAAAGGGGAGTAATCCGATTTATGTGAAGTTTTTCGGAAGATCACGACCGAGGTGAAAGTAGGAGGAGAGGACCCCGGAGATCACGAAAATAGTCCACCGCCACTTCTTTGAATACGGTGATCCTCAATAAGAACACGAGCTATTAAAGATAGAGAGAATTTTGTTGTGGTTCCAATTACCCTTGATAACATTGGCAAAATTTTTGAATTTTATCGCATACAGGCAAGCCAAGTGGCTCGGGATTTTTGGAGCAGAGAGATTCTTCAAGAGCCAATGCTTTCCATAAGGATCGAGAGCATTTGTCTTCTAGGCAAGCGATCAAGAGTTTAAGGGATCTCAGTATGAAGAGATCTTTGAACCACCGGTGAGCTTGCGAGGTGCTAACATTCCTCGATAAGTTACAGTTAGAAGAGTTCAAGGTTTTGAGGCACACTTGAATCTTGAAGTTTCTCATTAAAGATGAAAAAGGATTTCCACAGAATTCGATACTCAACAATCCGAGGGCAATGACATCAAACCCTTCCAACTCCAAAGATGAAGTTAAAGAATTGGAATGGCTTCTTGGCTTTCCAGAAGAAGCATACCGGTATTAAGTATCTTTGGACAATGATCGGAAAGACCACGAGGTCCATAAGTGACTAGGGAATCGGACATTACGTTGAACCAAAAGCGTACCCATTGCTCTATCCGACTTCCTATGAATAGGATTAGCAACTTGACAGTTCCACCATGTGTGCAGAGGCCCAATAGCATGAATATCAGCAACACCAATAGTGTCTAAGCAGTCGTTAAAGTCAGTCATACCCGCTTCCCAAGAAGAATCACCACCTTCCGATTCAGAGACACTCTTGATAGTGTTGAAGTCCCCAAGAATACACCAAGTGTGTCAGGAGGACAAGGAATTTAGGTCGATCCACAATTGATTTGACGTTCCACTATAGAGTTCGGCCATAGACTATAGAAGCCAAGATTGGATAAGCGCCATAAAGAGGAAAGAGCTTGAAGTGGGAAACTTGGGCGATTGAAACAGGACATCCACTCTCCAAATAGAAGGATCCCCCACCCAAATCCGGTAGTTGGTGGTAGTCATAGATTAAAGATCCAAACCCGATTCACGGAAGATAGCGCGATATATTCGGAAGCATTTGGAGCTTTTATTACGGTCTCGATGAGGCCCACAAAGGAGATATGGTTGTCTAACAAAAAGTTGCGAACAAAAAGCACGCTTTGGTTTTTATTTAAACCCCCGACATTATATGAGCAAAAGAATGTCATAAAAAGGGAATAGGATTAGTCTAGAAGGGAAGACCCTTGGACCTTTGTTCCTCTTCTTAGAATTACGAAGAGGCTCCTTTCCAAGCCTAGTCTTATGCTTTGGTCCTGCATTCCTTCTCATCAACTTGCTTAAGCTTATCAAGTAAAGGGTTAGGGGGATAGGAGATTGGACTCATCACGAGGGAATAAGGGGGAGCAATAGGAGAAAGGCGTTGGTGGAAGAGAATGGAGAGGTGGAAGGGGTGAAGAAGAGCTTTTAAGTCCTTTAGAAAGCGGCGGTCCATGAACCTTTGAGTGCTGGAGGAGGAGAGGCCTTGGTTGTGCTAGGAATAGTGGAACAAGGGGCCTCACGGAGGTCTGGGAGTGTTTGGGAACCCCTTTGAAAATTAGTTTTGGGCATTTAAGAAGGAATGTCCAAAGCAGTTATATTTAGAATAGGAGGGGGCTGCTCCAATACTCCACTTTCAGCTACGGTTTCTTCAACAAAGAGCATTTTCGTCAAACAACTGTGGCATTGATGGAGGCGGAAATGAAGACAAAGCTTCAATCTCAATACATATTGAGCAAAGCTCATAGGTTCCAACTTAGAAGTCATGTTGCCGGCAAATAACGGTGACCATTTGCACTGCTGTGTAACTTAGACCTTCCTTTGTCCGAAGAGAGGGGATATTCTTGAACTTTACCCATATCAGAACTTTGCTACTATCGGTTATCTTTGAAATTAACCCCTTCACGCCACTTACAATTTGTAAGCAAAAAGCTTGGACGCTATGTACCATGGACCCGAGGCTAAGACATTGTCTCTTTCTATCACCAAATCAAATTTGAATAAGAAGTACCCTTATCATGAAGATAGACTTTTGTCAATCCAAGGTGCCCCCATAATTTTTTAGCGAAGATTCAACCGGCTTGAGCAGGAGCTTGAGTGGATAAAATGACCAACAAGGCTAGAAGACCATTTATTAAGGCCAAGTGAAGGATTTCCTGGGGGGTCAACCGTAACACTCCTTGATCGTGAGGGGAAAGAAGCTCAACCCCAAGTTCTTCTCATTAACCGAATTAGCAACTCTAGAACTCCGGGACTTAGGGGGATAGGCAAGCCCAACAACATTAGCTTTGGGGGCATACAAGGGTGGGGGATGAATCAGAGCAGAGGACTCCGAGAGGCAACAATATAGTCCTTGCGAGCATTAGCTAGCTTGATGAGGACAAGAATCGAACACCTTACGAGCATTAGCTAACGCAGCAGATATCCCAATAGAAGAGAGGTTGTTAACATCTTCGAGAGGAAGTCCCAGGGCCGAAATATAGTCCATCAGCTTGGCATTCTTCCTTCTTTCAGCAAGGGCTTCTTCACGGTCATTCTTAGTGAAGTAATGAACTGCTTTAAAGATATCTTGAAATTTCTTTAGAGGTAGTGGCGGGACCAAGGACTCCTCAATGCTGAAGCAAAGAAAGGCAGTAGATTCATCAGAGCTGATAGAAACATTCGAGGGAATAGGCTCAGATTCCTCCAAAGTGACAGAGGCTAAAGGAGAGTTTGGAATGGAGACACCAAACTCGCCAAAGATATCCGAGAAGGACTACTCTCCGAGTTCCCAATGGAGAGATGTGGATGATCGACCATGACACCAAAGTACGGAAGCGAGGGAGAGGCAAGAGATTGAAATTTGGGGTGAGGGGGGGGATAAGGTTAAGTCCGGATGTTAGAGAAGAGAGGAGGCCGGAAGGAGGGATAGGGAGGTTGAGAAGGAGAAGAAAGAACCCGAAGCTAGAATGGGTGGCGAAAAGTTTGGTAAGGATGGAGAAGGTAGGTGAGGATGGGCGGGAGACTAAAAAAGGAAAGAAAGAAAACGGAAAGGAACGGGGGGAACAAAGCCGGACTAAAAACCTAGAGAGAAGGGAGAGTAATCTCTAGAGAGAGAAGCTACCCCATGCTACTTTTTGATATTTCATATTTGAAGTTCATTCCGTATTGACGTATCTCGGGTTTCAAACCTCTTAGAAACATCCGTGTCATTCTCTCCTCATTATTAACCAAGTGGGATGCAAACCGGGACAACTCAGCAAACTTAGCTTCGTACTGCGACATGGTCATATTATTTTTCTCCAGCTTGATGAACTCTACCTCCTTCATGTGACGAATACTTTTGGGAAAGTACTTATTATTTAACAGTTCATGGAACTTCTCCCAAGACATCTTCAGTGCGACAGGTTAAGTGCGCTTTACGGATTCCCACCAGTAATTTTCCTCTCCTCGCAACATGAAGGTGGCAAAGGGAACCTTTTGCTCCTCGGATCATCCCAAGACCTCGAATATCTTGGTGATCTACTTTATCCACGTCTTTGCCTTAAGTGGTTCTGGCTTTCCCCAAAACTCTGATGGTCCCAGCTCCTTGAATTGCTTAGCGGTGACCATCTTTGAGTTGCCAGTGTTCCTGCCTGCATTTTGAACAGGAGCCGCTCTCGCATGATGTTGCATGAATTGCACAAAGCCTCTAAACATCCCATCATTCATTATTTGATCGGTGTTTTTGTTTACCTGAGTATTATTGTCTTCCTGTTGCACATTATCCTGGGTATTGATCGTTGGTGACTCAACGGTATCATGTGCTTCATTGTTGATCTCAACATTTTCAGATGCCATTTTCAAACACTGCCACAAAACAAGGGTTAATTGACATGCCACATATTAACCCTATATTCTAACCGACCAATTAGATAAGAAAATAAACTTAGGTAGGTCATACTAGCAAAGGAATTACCCGTCTCTCCCCTCCTAGTTCTAGTCTCACATCTTAGCCAAAGATCATATCCCTAAGCTTTGATATTAACTTTGACACCCCCAAAATTAGTATACATCACCCATCTTGGGTCGCTAAATACATGGTACTAAATACAAATACAAACTTAATTATACAACATGATATGAGAGTTTTTACACGAATATTGTCTCATAGACAATATACAAACTCAAATTCAATCCTTGTTACATTTATTATCACACTAAATAGTGAGGACTGCTAAAACAACCATCTCGGACCATCACTCTGCTCCCCGACTAGTCCCAGCTACGTTCTCATTTCCTGAAGAGAACAATGAAAGCAAAAGGGTGAGCTCAACTATCCTAGTAAGAAATATTATGACTAAGATAATGCAGAATAAATTATCGTTAGCCTTCAACAGTGTTAAACTGATAAATTACAATAAACATCAAGTTTAACTGTAGCGGAACCAGCAATCCATTAGAAGAGTCAAGTAGAGCATGATATCTACTATCTTCTATGATTTAAAAGTTTATCATCAATTTTATCGCTGAGACTCAGCTTAATAAATAATCCAATTCATCGAATCTTCCTGCATTTCGGCCAAAGATATTCATTAGTATCACGACCATGAATTATCCATGCACTACGGGCCAAGGATATTCTTGTTTTCACCAATGGTCATGATCATACAAACAATTGTCCATCAATACACTACGGGCCAATGGGGACTTTTATCATTTGTAACATTATAGGTCATGATTATACCGAATGATCCCTGGTCATAATCATACCAATCACTAGTTCATCTATGCACGTATGCCAAAGATGACTTTTATCACAATATAAGCATGAGGATGATGACAATGATATAAGAATTCAGTTAAAAGAAAGTAAATGATAAATTTTTAAAGATTTATAATTTAATTTATCCAGAATTCAATAATGTCCAAATTGTCAACATGATACTGCTTTATGGAGTAAAATTCAAGAATAATATTGTATCAAAAAATGATTTGGACAGAAAAGAAATCAATTTTTATCATGAATAGTACCCCGAGTGAATAGTACTTCGTGAATAGTACTTCATGAATAGTACTTTATGAATAATACCCCATGAATAGTACTTTATGAATAGTATCTCGTTAATAGTACTTTGTGAATAGTACCCTGTGAATAGTACTTTGTGAATATTTTTTTGTGAAAAGTACTCTGGTATAAAAAGCTTAAAATTTAATAAGAATGTTCAGAAAAATATCATTGTGAAACGATACTATATGAAGAAAAAATTTCAAAGATATTCTACTAATTTACAGAGTATATAAGCAATGCTTTAACAGAATTAGTGTAGAATTAGGAATACGAAACAAAATAATATTACTCACATACTACAGAGTATGGAAGAAAATATTATTTCTTACGAATACTAAAAAAATAATATTCCTTACCTTAGAAGAAGACTGGATACTAGAATAGTGAAGTAACAAACTACTCTTCTTCTTTCTCTCTATAGCTTCTCTCTCCATAATTGCTCTTATGAGTCTTAGTGAATTGGTGAGAATGAATGAAGAATGAGCTTCTATTTATAGGAAAACATAGTTTCGATAATTGCACGTTTTGAGGCTCGAATTATTACAGTATAGTACCTTCATCTTTTCTTCCATTTTTAATTTAGTCCTACAAGTATTATCAAACTTGCACCACCTCCCCTAATAGTATATCATGTGAATCAATAGTTCCATTCATGTGAACAAATAGTTATATGCATGTGAACTAATAGCAATTAATTGATGATTTATACAATTAATTACCCGATTGGTCAATTTAACCTCCAGAAATCAATTATTATCGAAATAAATGTCAATTTCCACTAACACTAATAATCTTAACACAATAGAAATATCACTTTCATCTTTAATCAACACGAACTTATTCATCATTAATATTATAACTCACAATATTTAAGAACCACATCATTCCCTGAAAAGAGGGGGCTTTCCGATAAGGATTTCTCCCTATTGGCTCGCAATTAGGTGACCTAACCCCTTTCCTCGACAGAACTTTATAGACATCGTCAATATTGCAAATAATAATATGAATAACTTTGTCGTCTCAATTATTGATTTAAAAATATAAAATATTATGCAGATGATACTGTGACAATAATTGAATCAATAATATGAGAGATATTATGCTGCAATTACTGTAGCAAAAATTGAGTATAACTGAGTGACTTCTCACGTAAGCATCAATAATCAATACTGTATGCTACTATGCAACCACGCGTATTATCGTACTTTTACCACCGGGTATTTAAATAGTTTAACGGTAAAACTTACGTCGTTCTTTTTATAAAAAGATATTTCTGTCATTTTCTAACTTTGACACTACCTCCGTTGTGGGGTCCACCAATGATTTTGCCATCAATGAATATTCCCTGTTAAAACGAATATTCCCTGACCAATCAAATATTTTATAACAACTTGCTTACTTTACAAAATTTGTAAATATTACCCACAACTATAACATTATATCAAATCCACACCATAATATTCAAAAATATGTTTCGAAAAAAATAATCTTTATTAATAAAAGTTAGGGTCTTACACAGCTACTTTTAAAGGATTTTCAACACCTTTGAGCTGAATTGGTTGTATTGTACGTGGTGTGGCAGCCAAATCTTCCTCAAAGGATACGATTGCTACGACATCCTTCCATTTTGTAAAAAATTTGTTCCCACTCTCACGTAATACAACGTCATTGTCTACCATCTGTAGAACATCGCTTTCAATCAAGTTCCGGATAAGATGGTTGATTGCCCAGCATTCCTCGGTGCTGTGACCGCGAGTGTGGGAGTAGTATTGGCATACTCTATTAGAATCAAATCAACTTGAGTGAGAGCTGATTAGAGGTAACAAAGTTGTGTTTCTTCCCTCATTGATCAACATTTGTAATATCTCTTCCATCGGTTGGCCTAAATAGGTGAATTCCCTTTTATTGGTGATGTCCTAACGGGCTTTAGCTTTTGCTCTTTTTGAAATTTTATCCTTTAAGGTCTCACCTTCTGGAGTAAGTGGTGGAGTACTTGTAATAAGAGGAAGGAGGCTAGCATACTCTTGGCTGAATAATTGACGTGCGACTTAGTGCTGATGAACCACCAGTTCTGGCAATTGGTTGACTTGCTCGCTAACAGCCTTTATTTTCCGTTCCATCATAAATTGGAACTATGCATAATCCCATTTGTCAACATTGTGCTTGCTGGTTTGGGATGATCCACCAACATAATGGGAGCTCTGTCCATTGTTCCAATTAATCATGTTAACCTCCTCTTCCTTGTGTTGAGGTAGAAGGTTGTCTTGCACATGGGGTTGGTCGGGTTTGGTCACCACGATCTCAATGTTGTTAATTAAATTCTGGATCCTATGCTTTGAGCCCAACAATCTTATGTGTCATGGCACGGAGCTCCAAAGATGGTAAAGGCACTTCCTACTAGCATCGAAAACCTCTCCACTAGGGTTGGCTGGTGGAAGAAGATGGGTAATTTTCTTCTGAGTTGTCAAAAGTTTGAGAATGTTCTCAAGTGAGTCCCCTAAGGGTGTGAACAATCTAGTACGTCTGACTTCTCCACCTTTTGGCAATAGAGGGTTTAAAGACTGTGCTTGGAAAAGGGGAGTAGTTTCTCCTCTGAATAGACATGTTCTAACTGCCTTTTTATCCTTATAGTATAAAGGAAACATCCTCCTCTTTCTTCTTATGGACCCTCCGGGGGTTATTTCCATAACTTCTAGACTGGATGTGTTTAGCTACAACTTTTAATGCGGCAAGGTCTTGAATCTTCCCTAACTTCAATCACATCTCATCCATTTCTCCATGTTTGATCATTTCAGAGAATGGCTTACCTATGCCAGCTAAGACCCTCTCATAGAAGGGAGCTTCTTGAATGTCTATAAAGGTCATCACTAATTTTGACTCAGTCATAAATGGAATAACTTGAGAAACACGATGCCTCCACCTTTAGGCATACTCTCTAAAAGACTCATTGACTTGTTTCTTGACCTTGATAATTTGATACCGGTCTGGAGCCATCTGAGTTTGGAAACTGTACTGACTGAGGAAAGCATGGGCTAGCTCCTCTTAGTTATAATTCTTGGAGTTGTCTAATCTGGTATACCATGTTCTGGCTTTTCCAATCAGACTTTTCTGAAATAGTTGCATTATGAGCTTCTCATCCTCGGCATAAGATCCAAGTTCTCTAATCAATACCTTCAAATGTGTGTATGGATCTCCCAGTCCATCATACTTTTCAAAATCAGGAGTCTTGATTTTTCCTGGATAATGAACCCCAAGGAAGATGCAAAGGTCTGAATATGAAACACTCCCGTATGCTCCAATCCCTTTGATAGACCGAATGGTCTCTTCCATTTGAAGAACTTTTTGCCTAATATCACCGGTGTCTGGATCTTCTTTGAGATAGGCGATTTTAGGGGTTTTGTTGGTTTTATCCAATTGAGACTCAGGTATTGGAACTTCTTTGTTCGGACCCTAGATTCCTCCATGTGCAGAGGATTTTGTATGTATAAGTATTTGTGGACCCTTAGTAGACTTGTGTAGTTCTTTGAGCAGAACAACCAACTTTGTTATTTGATTGCTTAATCCATCGAACTCCTCACGAGAGATAGGAGTAGGATTAGGCTGATCAGATGCATACATGCTTGGTTGTAGGCTTATTGCCTTTTTGGACTTTGAACGTGTAACAGGACCAATTGTTTCCCTGCAAAAAGACTTATGTAGTTTAGTCATAGGGAATGTAAAAATGTTACATTCTATGTAATGTGTCATTACTTAGCCATCAAGTTTACTTGCTCATCACAAATCATATCCTTTGCTTTCCCACCAAGATCACCCATGTGATCATGGGGCCCACATAGGTTGCCCCATGGGTCATCCTTACCCGTTGGATTTTTTGTTTGGGCTTTAGGTTTAATTAACATAACTTATGCTTTGGGCTTCCATTAATCCACATTGTCTTATACATTAACAAACATTTGGGCCTTAACCTTTAGTTAGCATTGGGCTTTATCATAATTCCAATTTACCTTTATAACTTCCTACACAATCCTACAAGTCCATTACGTATGGCTTAAAGCCTTAGTACGTATTGTCTATGTATTAATCTTGTATTCAAACTCGTATACTCATTCAACATATACGATAACCATCATTAATACATATTCGTATCATACTCGTATTCATTACCTCGTACAATACCTATGTATCATACGATCATCGTTTACTAGTTATCGCTTTACTTTCCCTAACATTCTCGAATTAAGTCTGCATGCGAAATACTACGTTTTCCATACTTGAATTATTACTACAGAATCCATCTTACCCTGATATTCTATCGTTACGTATTTCTCGGAAGTTCAAAAATAATTCCCAAGCAAAAATTAGTGAATAATGTTTTTCATAAAATTTCTCGGAAAGCTTTTATTTTAATCTTGGAAATTCAAACACTTTAATTTATTCACGTAGTTAAAATACTATGACATTTCGATAGGATTAGGTTATAGAACAACATTCATCTTGCTATCACATAATAATAACAAATAATATAATTTTATTTATTATTTAATTAAATAAAATTATTTTACAATAAATCCAAATTTCTCGGTCGTTACATTCTCCCCCCCCCCCTCCCTTATAAAGAATCTGTCCCCAAAATCTCGTCTTACATTATACAAATAACTGAGGGTAATCCTTTTTCATGTTTTCTTCCAATTCCCACGTTGTTTCTTCGGCATCGTGGTTCTTCCATAACACCTTTTCTGAAGGTATAACTTTGTTCCGCAAAACTTGCTCTTTTCTATCGATAATTTGAATTGGCATCTCTTCATACGCTAAGTCCTTCTCGATATGAATAGGCTGATACTATATTATGTGCTTATAATCCGGCTTATAAGGACGTAACACAGATACGTGAAACACGTTATTTATTCGTTCTAGGTCTTGAGGTAACGCTATCATATAAGCTACCTCGCCTACCCATTTTAACACTTCAAAAGGTCATATAAACCTTGGACTTAACTTTCCCTTCTTTCCAAAGCGTATCTTTCCTTTCTAGGGAGATACCTTTAGAAATACATTCAAGCCTAATTCAAACTGCCTATTTACTCGGTGTGAGTCCGCATACTTTTTATATCTGTCTTGAGCTGCTACGAGACGCATCCGTATCAACTTCATTACATCCGTTGTTTGCTTCACCAATCTAGCCCTAGCATTCGGCGTTCTCCAACTTCATCCCAACACAATGGTGTTCTGCACTTCCTTCCATATAAGGCTTCGTAAGGAGGCATGCCTATGCTTGCATGATAACTATTGTTATACGCAAAATCTACTAATGGTAGATGATCATCCCAACTACCCTTAAAATCTATGATGCAAGATCTTAGCATATCTTCTAACGTCTTAAGTATTCTCTCGCTCTGGCCATCAGTTTGTGGATGATAAGTTGTACTCAACTTCAACTGCGTCTCCAACTGTTCTTGCAGACTCCTCCAAAAGTTTGATGTGAATCATGGATCACTATCTGACACAATCAAAATTGGTACTCCATGTCTGGAAATAACTTCCTTAACATAAAGCTTAGCTAACTGGTCAAAGTTATACTTAACCCTTATTGGCAAAAAGTGAGCAGAATTTGTCAACCGGTCCACAATTACCTAAATCATCACATCATACCATTTCGTTATAATCGGAAGTCCCACCACAAAATCCATCGCGATATGCTCCCACTTCCACTGTGGAATCTCCAATAACTGTAATAAGCCACTTGGTCATTGTTTTTTGGCCTTAACTTTTTTACAAGTCAAGCACCTACTAACATACTCGACTATCGCTCTCTTCATGTTAGGCCACCAAAAACTCTGGCAAAGGTCTTGATACATCTTAGTACTACCCGGATGAATTGAGTACCTTGAACTATGAGCTTCTTGTAACACTTGCTCTTTTAATTCCATCTCATTCGGAACCTAAATTCTTCCTTTAAATCTTAATAATCCCTCATTATCAAGATTATACTTTAAATCTTTTTCATTAGTTAACTGCTCCTTCACACGGTCACACTCATCATCTCTTAGTTGTACCTCCTTGACTCTCTCTATAATGATAGATTGAATCTCTATTGTAAACAATCTCTATCCTGACTCACTTGGTAACTTCACCTCTATCTCCATCCTAGCCACCTCTATTATTAACTCAGTTTGAGCCGTTAACATAGACAACTTTTCCCGACCCTTCCTACTAAAGGCATCGACCACTACATTGGCTTTTTCAAGATGATACAGGATTTCACAGTCGTAATCCTTTATCAACTCCAACCATCTCCTTTGTCTCATATTCAACTCCTTCTGCATGAGCACACAACCAATTCCTCTATGTGAAGCATCACTATAAACTACGAAATTTCTTGTATTACCGGGTAATGATAAAACAGGTGCTTCACTCAACCTTTTCTTCAGTTCTTGAAAATTGTCCTCGCACTTCTCAGTCCACACGTACTTCACTGTCTTTCTTGTCAAATTAGTCAACAGAGTAGCTATCTTCGAAAAATCTCGGATGAATCTCCGATAGTATCCCGCTAACCCGAGGAAACTCTATACCTCAGTCAGCATTTTTGGTTGTTCCTAATTCATCATGGCTTCCACCTTCGCTGGATCTACTTAAATACCCTCATTGTCAATAACATGACCTTAAAACTGTACCCTTTCTAGCCTAAATTCACACTTAGTGAACTTCACATATAACTTCTCCTTCCTTAGTTTCTCCAACACTATTCGTAAGTGTTCAACATGATCTTCTGGTGTCTTAGAATAGACTAGAATATCATCGATAAACACTACAACGAACTTGTAATGGCCATAACATCACCAGTAACTCGTAATGGCCATAACGAGTCCTGAATGTCGTCTTTGGTACATCATCCTTCCTAACCTTCAACTGGTGATACCCCTTCCTCAAATCTATTTTAGAAAAATACTTTGCCCCTTTCAGCTGATCAAACAGATTATCAATCCTGGGCAATGGGTATTTATTCTTTATCGTTAACTTGTTCAACTCTCGATAGTTGATACAAAGTCTTAACGATCCGTCCTTCTTCTTTACAAATAGTACCAATGCTCCCCACGACGAAATACTTGGTTGAATGTACTTTCTGTCCAATAGTTCTTGTAACTGAACCATTAGCTCTCTCATCTCCACTAGCGCCATACGATATGGTGCCCTGGTAACTGGTGTTGCTCCTATCACAATGTCTATTACAAACTCGATCTCCCTATCCGGTGGAAGACCCGACAATTCACTTGGAAATACATCCATGAATTCTTTAACTATAGGTATTTGTTCCATGGTCGCTCCCACTCTCTGGGTATCAACAACATGGCACAAATAACCTACACATCCCTTCTTCAAAAGTTTCCTAAGTTTATGTCATGGTAAGACAACACGAACGCCCCGACGATCTATTATCGTAAAATACTACCTGAGGTTGTCTCAACGTTCTAATATTTACACATTTCTTCTGGCAATCTATAATTGCCCCATGGTTAAACAACCAATCCATTTCGAGAATTACATCGAATTCTCCTAACTTTATCGGTATCAGATCTACCGATAATTTATAACCTCGTATATCTACACAACAACTCCTATGAATATCTTCAATAGGAATTATCTCTTCGTTTGTTACCTTAATATTTAAAGGTGCAAGCAACTTTTTGGGAAGTAATCATAATCTTCTAGCAAAATCACATGTTATAAACGAACAAGTAGCACCCGAATCAAATAACACGTAAGCATTTATATCGTTGATCGGAATAATACCTGCAACTACATCTCCAAATACAACTTCATCTTGCACCATCATATTAAAGGTGCGGGCCATCGGCCTACCCGGCTGCGCTAGACCACCAATAGCTAACTTACTACTATTAGTGCCCTTATTCCCATCTGTCCCCTTCTTCGGGCAGTTCTTTGCTATGTGGTCAGTTAACCCATATACAAAGCATCCATGATTCTTCTTCAGACTTGGATAGGTAGGCGAAATGTGTCACTCCTATCCACAGTTATAGCATACAGCCTTCCCCTTGAGACAGACTCCTAAGTGAGTCTTCCCACAGGTCTTGCATGCCTCCATCCTCCTGTTCGGATCCCCTTCCTTCACTTTGGTATTCCTAGAGTTAAACCCTTTCCTCTTCTGACCTTCGTCACTCCCGCTGGCTCCTTCGATCTTCACTCCCCCGTCCACCTTATTCTTGTTCTTTTTCTCCTTGTGGTACTGGCTTAGAGCCTCATTCCCACCTTCGGCGATTATCGCCTTCTTTAGTATGGTCCCAAAAGAAGTACTTTGGAACATCGATATTCGGCTACAGATCCAGGGTTTCAAGCCTTGCTCAAACCTCCTAGCCTTTCTCTCCTCAGTGTCTACTTGATGTGACACAAATCTCACCAGTTCATTGAACTTGGCAGCGTATTGGGGAACCATCATCTCCCCTTGTTTCAATTCTAGAAACCGCATTTCAATCCTCCCCTGCATACTTGTGGGAAAGTAGTTCTTGAAGAAAATCTCCTTGAACCGCACCCACATTAGGTTCTCTATACCAGCACTAGCCTGGTTAGCCTCCCTCCAAAAGTTGGCCTCTCCCTTCATCATATAGGTTGCAAAAGCAACCTTTTGACCCTTATCGACATTTGTAATGACAAATGCCTTTTCTATCTCTTTCACCCACATTTGGGTTTCTATGGGGTCCGTAGTTCCTTTGAACTCTATCGGACCGACACTCTTAAAATCCTTAAAAGTAGTAGCTCATACTACTCCAGGATTTACGTGTATATTAGCCCCATTTCTATTAAATGTAACCGTTAACAAGTTTACAAACTCATGCATTAGGTTAACCGGACCTCCCTCTGGTTGATTAACATTAGCATCTTGATTACGTTGTCTCCTTCTCAGCGAAATTTTGTTGTTAAGATAAACAACACATTTCATTATTAATCACTTCTTTATTAGTTATTGTTCATTATTAACGATAACTTCAACTCATTACACAATATATTCCATAAAAATGCTTATATTAATTTACTTCTTATAGTATAATACTACATCGTTCACATTTACATAGCCTAAGCTGATTACTTTACTATCCCGCAATTGCTTTCAAAAAATTGGGATTTACAAAAGACTACCCTTTGTTATACAAAAGAGGATTTTACGTCACTACTAGATACATCATATTTATATATCTAACTCTACTCTAGCTAATACTAGGTTACATCTGCCGTAAGGCATTCTCGAAATCCGCATTGGCAAGACCGACGATAATATCTCGGCTAATAGTATGTCGAGTTTGCCCTTCTATCGGTTACCCAGCTACTTGCTTCTGGAAATCCGCATGAGAACTCCTATGTATATAGAACATCCTCCCAATCTTCTACTTCTTGGTCTTTAGCTCCTGCCTGAGCTCAAAGACCTCCTGTTTCATCTCGTGGACCTTTTCCTTTGCCAAAACTCGTTCGTCATGCTCCTCCTCCCATATATTCTCCATATCTGTCTTATCTTCCAAGACAGCATGGAGCTCCTCCTTCAGCTCCTTAACTTCCTTCCAATACTGGCTATTTCTATCCAATACTATCATGAACAGTGACATCATCGACTACCCTGGAGGCGTTTCTTCTGTAAGTGCTACTGTGTTAAAGGATACTACCTCCACATCTTCTTCTGACATGCCATCAAACACAGACATAAGGTCATGGTTCTCCAAGTCTCCAGACTCAATAACTACCACTTCTGGCTCTTCCGCTATAGGGTTCGGTATAATCTCTATTTGATTAACCGATTCTTCACTTTCTACATATATATCTCTATACATTTCATTTTCTCCTGACATCTACAACAAAACAATTTAGTTTGATTAGTACATATCAGTAGAATAATAAAAACAGATATCATATGTAATGCATTTTTAAGGTTAATTTCATCTTTTACTTCTTTAACTCTTCTTAAGGTTATGACTTAAGGTTTTAATTCCCCCCTTAAGTTTTATAACCTAATGCTCTGATACCAACCTGTGATGCCCCAAACTGGGTATCTCCCAACCCGACATATGGTGCTTTACTGCGGTCTTTCTGAGTTCACACATACATTCAATTGAAAAGCCTCAAAAGAACGAATATGTTTTATATATATTCTCCAAAACAATATTACCATTCCCCAGGTTCTGTATAACCATTACATTTGTACTTATCATAATATCAAATAATAATATCATTCACCTATACTATTACATAAGTAATCTCTGAGTTCGCTTTTATCCTTCCCTTTATCTTTACCGGATCCTTGATCTAGATTCGGTCTTAATTTGCATTCATATGGTTCAAGTAAGAATGAGCATAACTAGCTCAACAAGTATGACAATTCCATTTAAACGACATGCTTGAAACATATAAATTATATATCTTCAATAAATGAACAATAGTTATAAAGTACTATCGATAATTTAAAATAGCACTTCTCTTTTCTTAAAATGTTTTACAATGAACAACATTCAGTAAAATATCATTTCTGGTCCAAGACCTTAAGCATTTCATACTTTCTTTGAAAAGGAAAACCCGGGAATAAGTCCGTAAGTCCGAAATTACTTACGAGCACGTCTAGGTGATCAACCTATAGTACTATATGTTGTACAACACTACATTCTTTAAACATATGTACGTTTAAGTTTAGCAACCTCACGTGTCTGCCGTTTGACGACAAAACATTTGTTTAGCATATTCACTCTTCATTTGAAAACCACACCAACATAGTTTGGCAAAACATTGACAATACTTTGATAGATTATAAGAAATTCAAAACATCTTAAGTCTAGCCGAAAGAATTGACTTTAACTTCATCATATATCAATTCATGCGTAAGAAGACATGAATTACAAAGCTTATCCAAATTGAACATAGACAAGGGCTAGAACACTTGCCTTTAGCGTCTACTACGGTTATTACATTTTCCCTTTAAATCTTTAGAGTCTCTACAATACATAACCACATAACATACCGCATTAGGTCATAATCAGATATGTATGGTACCTAACGTATCTTACCATTCTTCTCAATCTAATCATTTATTAGATTTGTTGTTATTGGTTCCATCTTAACGCATTACCTTGTTATTACGTTCATGTTTGAGTGATTATCTTTAACCTTTAGTTATCATACTTAAGGTTTATAACATTTTAAACAATGTTACATTAAGTTAATTAATGTTGTACTTCATCATTAACCAACTGCCTTTCTTTTTATCTTCATAAGCTTTCTTTACTGTGAAAAATCTAGTCCTGGCGTTGCGGCGCCAGCTTCCCTTCTTGAACTCACGTTGCGACGCGGGTTTCCAGTGTCTCACGTTCAATCTTGGTGCTGCAAGACCACTCTAATATTGAGGCTGTACTGCGTTTGTACAGACCACGAGCCTCAGACAGTTACCATAGTTCATTTCTTCTATGAAATTTTCGGGGCCATAACTTATTACTTCTTAGCATACAAGTTCTACCACTACTCCTCTAACAGTTGAAGAGAGGGAGAATCATGGTTTAGTATCATTACCTTTGATGATTAAGATTTGCTCTTCTTCTTTTCTACTATGAAAGACTAGTTTTTTCTTACTTTTTCTCTCTAACAAATAAGTTATAAGTTATTGGTGGAATTTAACAAGTAACAAATGAAAAATCTAGCTCTCTATTTATAGGATTTCTATGGTTAGGGCATAATGGTCAATAAACCAATCCCACCTCCTTAATCCACCTCCTTACTATTCATTACTTAGCCATCAAGTTTACTTACTCATCACAAATCATATCCTTTGTTTGCCCACCAAGATCACCCATGTAATCATGGGGCCCACATGGGTTGCCCCATGGGTCATCCTTACCCATTGGATTCTTAGTTTGGGCTTTAGGTTTAATTAACATAACTTATGCTTTGGGCTTCCATTAATCCACATTGGCTAATACATTAACAAGTATTTGGGCCTTAACCTTTAGTTAGCATTGGGCCTTATCATAATTCCAATTGGACTTTACAACTTCCTACACAATCCTACAAGTCCATTACATATGGCTTAAAGCTTTAGTACGTATTATCTATGTATTAATCTTGTATTCTAACTCGTATACTCATTCAACATATATGAAAACCATCATTCATACATACTCGTATAATACCTCGTATCATACTCGTATTCATTACCTCGTAGAATACCTACGTTTCATACGATCATCGTTTACTAGTTACCACTTTACTTTCCCCAACGTTCTCGAATTAAGTTCGCATGTGAAAAACTACGTTTTCCATACTTGAATTGTTATTACATAATCCATCTTACCTCGATATTCTATCATTACGTAATTCTCGGAAGTTCAAAAATAATTCCCGAGCATAAATCAGTGGATAATGTTTTTCGAAAAATTTCTCGGAAAGCTTTTATTTTCGTCTTGGAAATTCAAACACATTAATTCCTTCACGTAGTCAAAATACTATGACATTCCGATAGGATTAGGTTATAGAACAACATTCATCTTGGTATCACATAATAATAACAAATAATATAATTTTATTAATTATTTAATTAAATAAAATTGTTTTACAATAAATTTGAATTTCTCGGTCGTTATAGCAAAGATGAGAAACGAGATCACTATGTTCGAGAAGCAGCACGGAGAGTCATTGTCCGAGGCATGGGAAAGATACAATGAACTACTTAGGAAGTTCCCACATCATGGACTACCCAAATGGCTGGAAATGAACACATTTTACAATGGGTTGAGTGGTAATCTCCGTACTAGTATAGATGCAGCTTCTGGTGGAACGTTCATGGCTAGAAGTTATGAGGAAGCATACTATCTGATAGAAATAATGGCGGCTAACAACTACCAATGGCCCACAGCGAGAATGACTCTGACACGTCACCCAACTCCAGGAACTTCATTCCCACAGGATCTGGTGTTCACTTAATCAAACATTCATATCTAACTATCCAATCTCAATAAAACTGGATAAATAAAACCTTTCCCATTAAAGGGTTACATAATAAAATCTCCCAGGTTATCTAACCTTTAAATACAATCATTCAAATGCGGAAATTAAATAAACTTCATTAAAACCAAGTCTAAGATCATCATAATAAAAGTCTAACATCTTAATCAAAGTAAAAATTATAAGTCTTCATCACTTGCACATTTTTCCCTTTCCTTTGCTAGTCGAAGGTTCACATACCTTCTCTTCTTTAAAATTGCATTGAGTTTATAAATATGCAAGAGTGAGCAAAACAAGCGCTCCTTTGGATATAATATGGAATCAGCGTAAGTATAGCAATACTAATCGCCAAAATAGGCTCATCAACAATGATGAATAGTACTCTATCAACAATAATCGAAATTGAAATCCCAAGATATGGAAAATATACATCTTTGAGGGTCGTAAGACCCACGAACTACGATCCATAGTTGCAAATAATCTTTCAACTCCAACTTTACTTGAAATATAAGACTATAAGGACCTCGTACTTAGGGGGATCAGCCCTTTGTACAATGTATTCTGCACAAACATTTTAACGCTACGCGTAAGTTAACCCCTAATCATAACAATAGGGTTATTCTTCTCAGTATTTAGAGTACAAGTCCGCACCAAAGAAAGTTTGGTTTGGATAAGCTTTCAAGGTAATTTGGAATTCAACGAACATCAACTAAGGGACTAGTTGAATAAAATTAACAACATCATGTTATGGGACAATCATAACTGAACTGACATGGTAATTTAAATCATGTTATAGGAATGATCTAATAGCACACATATTGAATAACTATAACACACCTTGCTTGAACAATATTAAGCTAAGGCTATTTAGAATTGAATACTAAGCATGCATAGTCACTTGAATAATAAAACTGTTCATATTAGAATATTATAAATTTGAATGCTAAAAAAAACAAGTTAAATACAAGAATAACTTGCTCAATATTAAATTAAAGATTAGAAACCTTGCATCATTATATCGTTATCGAATTGGAAACAATAATCGACTTAACAAGATAATAGATTAGAAAACTTGCCTTACTCGTAGGCTAAACCGAATAATTCGAATCACAATATCCTATAAACATATGTCATCATGACATAGTTATCCATTACCACTTTACAAACATAACTAAGTACGTTCATCATTTAAAAATTGGATTTTTAATCACATAATCAAGTTACAACACAATTTAATTGTTAATAACATGTTCATTCTAGGTATAGAAACATTAAAATTAACATTTTACAGTCCTAATATTATCACATAACAATTCCTTAAAATTTTGTGTACAAAAAGTACATTGTCAGACCATTCTATTAAATCGCGCCGCGACGCCACGGTTTACACTGTGGGTCACGCTACGGCGTGAGCATGGCGTTGTGGCGCGGTGGATAGACTATATGAAGCGTATTGGCTGTGGGCGATGCGCGTGCTTGGCGCCACCAACGTCTTCTTCGGGCCGATCATAGCATGAAGCGAAAACTGATTTCAACAGACGACTTGACTGAGCAGTCGAGGAAAAAGCCAATTTTGGCCTACAAGCTCATTTCTAACAGACTAAATAGCATATAATTCATACAAAAACTTCATGTAAACAAAATTCAAGAATTTCTAACATGTTTTTACCCATACAACAACATAAACAACAAATTTAACACATTTAATTTCACTATTTTTGGCTAAAAACTCACTTTTTGATATTTTTGATGAAAATAAACACTGTAATTTTGTTTTTCAACCAAAACCATTAATTTAAAGCATTTTATCAAAGTATATACATACTCTAACAAATTGAATAGCCAATTTATCAATAAAACAACTAAACAACCCATAATTTCTATTTTAACTAAACAATATATAATCACAAAAACTCTTTGTAAAATACTTTTTTCTTCACAAATTACATACATATCATCAATTCATTGATTATAACTCATGAAAATAGTTTTAACATCACTAGTATGCCATATAAAGTCACATAACAACAACAATTTATCCTTACACAAGGATTTTATAGAGAATTAGAGAAGAGAAAACATAAAAGAAAAAAAAAGGGTAGGATGAAACCTTGAAGAAGATGATGATGGCTATCTCTTTGCTTGACAAGCTTTACTCCACTTCACTTCCAATTCTCTAGAATTTTCTCAAGCTTTTTCTCTCACTTTTTCTTTCTCTCTTCTTCTTCTTCCTCTGAGTTTTCTTTTCTTCTCTCTTACCTCTCTCCTCTATTCTTACGTCTTAACAAATAACGTATATAGGATATAATATATATTAATTATATAATATAAATATAAACATAACTGATACCAGTTATTTGAGTTTTGAAATCAAAAGCCATAAGGCTTGTTTGGTTACTAACTAAAAAAAATAACCCATTAATCCATACACCTTGTTTGGTAAAACACAACTATAGTAAAGACTTAATAGGCATTAGGCCTTGTTTGGCAAATCTGAATTAAAACTCCTTTAAGTTATTTTAATAACGCCTTTATAAAAGGTTATTTGTCACACATTTACTAAATTAAATTAATCTTAATAACAATTTATTAGATCACTTCATCACATAAATCAATACCACCAAAATTATAATTTTTTTTATAATTATAACTTTATTTAATCAACTAACACATCCTTTTTAATTACAAATTCCAATAAAAAGAATAGTAATTCAATTAATCAAAACTCTCTAACTTAATAATTAAATTAAATTAGCAAAAATAATTACTTTCCTTAATTATTTATTTAACATATAGTTAACCAAATTGAATCAAATTTGAACAATTATTTATTTAATAATAAATAGATCCATTAAATACTTAAATAATTCAATAAATATTTAATATAACAATTAAAAAATCGGAATGTTACATCATTCCCTCCTTACAAGGATTCTGTCCTCGAATCACAATTCAAACAATTCATTCGTCAATGACACGTACCTAAACAAAATTTGGGATGTTAGAGGTAGATGGGGGGGTATGACGTTAGCGACACAAATTTCAGCTTTGTTTGAGAAGATGGATGTTCTTATAGGTGCACAAACTCGGCGAGTTGCTTATGTTTTTGCGAATTATGTCTTGGGAACTCCTACGAGAATAGTGTGCCATTAACCCGGGCGTGATGCAGGTTTGTGGCGACTACAATGTAATTTTGCAGAATATGTATCATAATGCCTACAATCCGGGGAATAGAAATCATAATAATTTTTTGTGGGGTAATAATCAAAATCAGCAGGCTCCACGACCATCTTATCTTCCAGGATTTCAAAATCAGCATCAACAATCACTCTACAACAAGAGAAAAGATGATTTAAAAGAAGCTGTTGTTGAATTATATATCGGTAATGGTGACAATGAAATCACAAGCGATGGATGGGACGACTTGCATTAGCACTTCATAACAGGCCTCGAGGGACTCTATCTAGTGACACAAAGAAGAATCTAAAAGGGAATCACGAAAAGTGTCAAGAAATCACTTTGAGAAGTGGAAAACACCTTTAGGGGCAGAATAAAGAAAATTCAGCAAAGAGAGATGGTGAAGAAAAAGTGGTTGAAGGGAAACAGGGTGAGGAAAAGCAAGTGGACAATAGTAAAACAGATGTTGAGCCAATAGTAAAACAGTGAGCGGCATCTAGTAATGCATCACTGCTACCCAAGTAATAATAAGATCGATGATTCGATGCAACCTTTTTGTGACCAATGTTTCAATGTAATTTAATCCTTTTAACCTTAATATCCTAGATTAAACTCGAGTCATGGAATGTGTCATACTCTTCATAATTTAATCTGAGTTTTCTTGATCAATGAGTAGACTATATGAAACAAATCACTATTTGAGCATGGCCATGCATTTCATAGTCTTACTCAATCAAGAGGACTATGGATATCACCCCTAATAAATAGGAGGGTTAAATTCCATCTAGATCACTCATATTCCTCACACGATTCATGATGTACCCAATAATCACCTTTATAGTCCACCCTATTAAAGGTGACATTTGATGATATCAAAGTACATAAATTTCCGTGTAGTAATATAGTGATTTCAGGTCGGAGGACCATTACATCATTGTCACTATGAGAATTTCTAATGACACTTCGCATAATGCTCCACATAGAATTCTCACGGTGGGCCTGTCCAGTACATCGTTCTCTAACATGTACCTATGCATTGACTTAATATCTCATATATTTATGACCAATGAGATTTGTTCATCAGTCAATCCACATACTAGTCTCAATGGATCATTGTTGTCCCAACAACAATGATACTCGACTTGGGACATTTAAGAACAATGATACTAATTGTAATTATATAATCTTATGTTCAAGTCATATACTTGAAACTATATAATTTGTATCACTATTCTAGGGATTTTTTATTATGTTAACATTTATATAACGCAGTAAATAAAACCATAATAAAATCATTCATTTATTCAATCAAATATAATATCAAAACGTTAAGCAATTATATCAAATAATTGGCCTCTAGGGCATAAACTCTGATAGGTACTTCGCATAGAAAGGTTATTCCAACAGAATAATAAATAACGAAACCAGGTCAGGCGTAATACGCACCGACAAGATATTGCAACAAAATAATAAAGAATGGAATAACAATAGAAATCACCATGCATGCGGTACTTGGCGATGACGAGTTATTCCAATGAATAATAAATAATGGAATCAGTCCGTAAAATGCATGCAGACGGGATATTCCAAGCAGAATAATAAAGATGGAACCGGTCCGGCGTAAAAGCGCATGAGACGAGGATATTCAACGAGAATAATAAAAAGGCGGAACCGGTCAGAGCGTAAAATGCATGACAGGATATTCCAACATAATAATAACGAATGGAATAACAAAAGAGATCACCAAGTATAGAGTAGACTGCGTATACAGGTTATTCCAATAGAATATTAAAGAATGGAATAACAGAAGTTCTCTTCATGAATATGAAAAAAATAATATCCCTAACCTTATAAAGAAGAGTACTCTGACGGTAGGGCGGGGATATACTTGAAGAAACTTGCACTACGCTCAAAGCTTTCTTAAACGCTAAAAAATACGCTCAAGATAGAAGAATAATTCTCTCTACAGTTTCTCTCTCTAGAGTTTTAGTGAATTCGTAAGAAATAATGAAGGAATGAGCTTCTATTTATAGAAGAATGGACTGAATAATAACCAATCCATGAATGGTCCAGGTCAATTTACTTTAAATGGACGGTCCAGATTGGTTTATAATAAAATATAATATATTCTATTTATAATCTAATAAAACGAATAACTTTTAAAAAGATTTTACTATGCAAACACTATGCAGGCACAATGCAAACACTATACATAATAAAATATAATATATTCTAATTATTGTCTAATAAAACGAATTACTTTATAAAAGTATTTTGTTTTATATAAAAATATTTTACAATTAGCCTAATAAAATGAAAAACTTTATAAAAGTATTCTGTTTTATATAAAAAAGCTTTTCTGTTTTATTACATTAATAATACTAATAAAACAAAACTTCATCATCATTATTATTATTCACACTATTAATCGACCAGGTCATTCCCATGAAAGAGGGGGCTTACCAATAAGGATTTCTCCCTATTGGCGCGCAATTAGGTGACCAAACCTCTCCTTGGTAGAACTTCTAGACATCGTTAATAATGAAAATAATAATATTAATAACTTCATCATCTCAATTATAAAATATCAACAATAATTAAACCAATTAAAGCGAGATACAATGCAACAATTACTGAAGCAATAATTAAACAAAACTGAGTGACTTCTCACGTATGCATCAATAATCAATACCGTGTGCAATTATGTAACCACGCGTATTCCTGTACTTTTAACACCAGATGTTTCAACAGTTAATAGTAAAACTTCCGCCGTTATTTTCATAAAAATATTTTTATCATTTTCTCAATCGGAAAATAATTACATTGTAGGGTCCACTGATGATTGTCTTGTAAATGCGAATATTCCTGTTAAAAGCGAATATTCCCAGACCAATCGAATATTATATAACAACTTGCGTACTTTGCAAAATTTATAAATATTACCCACAACTATAACATTATATCAAATTTATTCCATGATATTCAAAAATGATATTTATAGAAAATTCATTTTTTTCATAAAAGTTGAGGTCTTACAATCTCCCTTCTTATGAAATTTAGCCCTCGAAATTAAGTGCGATACACGGTATGTAAAAGGTAAGGATACATTGATTTCATTTCAGATTCTAACTCCCAGTTCATTTCCTCAACATCGTGGTTCCTCCATAAAACTTTAACTTGAGGCATAACCTTGGAGCGTAGAATATGTTCCTTATTATCCAATATTTGAGCAGGAACCTCTTCATATGTTAAATCTTCCGCTATTAAATTCGGTTCTAACTTCGATAATGTGGTTCGGGTCTTTCACATATTTACGTAACATGGATATATGAAAAACATTATGAACATGAGACATACTTGGTGTAAAAGCGAAGATCCCTATAGGATTAAAATGGGCCGATAGATATCGATTGAGCTTTCCTCTTTTCCAAATCTCGTAACTCCTTTCCATGGAGCAACACGTAACAAAACATGATCTCAATATCGAATTTACGTCCTTTCGATAAAGATCGGCATAACTCTTTTATCGGTCTGTGTGAGGTTTTTTTATCGGTTTTTGAATCTTTGCGTAGTCTAACTCTCGGTCCCAACAATGTTGCTTCACCCACCTCATCCCGGCATCTTTGAGAAGCGACACTTTCTTCATACAACGCTTGAATGGAGCCATGCCGATGCTTGCTTGATAAGCTGTTGTTGTAGGAAAACTCCACTAATGGTAAGAACTTGTCCAACTTTCCTTGAAGTCGAGGACACGAGTCTTAATAAATCTTCAAGAGTTTGAATAATCCTCTCTGATTGTCCGTCCGTTTGAGGATGATATGCCGAACTAAATCGTAAATCCGTGCCCATAGCTTTTTTCAAACTAACCAAAAATCTTGAATTAAATCTTGGGTCTCGATTAGAAACTATGGATACTGGCATACCATGTAATCATACAACCTCGTTTATGTACATACGAGCAAGACGTTCAAGTGTATAAGTTTCTCGTATAGGTAAGAAATGAGCAGACTTGGTTAATCTATCAACAATGACCCAAATTGCATCTATACTACGAGAAACCTTGGGAAGACCGAGAATGAAATCCATGGTAATGTGCTCCCACTTCCATTTTGGAATTTCAAGTGGTTGCAATGGACCTTTTGGTACTTGATGCTCCGCCTTGACTCGTTAACACGTTAGACACCTTGAGATAAATAGCGTTATCTCTCTCTTCATATTGCCCCACCAAAATGTATGTCGAAGATCATGATACATTTTAGTACTCCCAGAATGGATTGCAAATGGTGTGTTGTGCGCCTCCATCATGATTTTATACTTTAACTTAGGGTTGTTAGGAACACAAAGTCTGGAGTTGACTCAAAGTATTCCTTCTTCATCGATTCTTGCTTCCGGCATAGAACCTTCTTGTACTTTCTTTCTCATATGCATCAGCTCCAGGTCTGTAGTTTGAGCAGCTTTAACTTTATCAATTAAAGTCGGTTCCACTCGTATATTCGCAATCATCACTTGGGTCCCTGGATTCTTTATCTCTATCTCCATCCTTTGCATATATAAAATGGGCCTTTGCGTTGACAATATCGCACACGTACCTGCATATGATCTTCTACTCAATGCGTCAGCTACCACGTTCACTTTTCCAGGATGATATTGGATGGTATGATCATAATCTTTCAATAGTTCAAGCTAACATCGTTGTCGCATATTTAGTTCCTTTTGAGTGAAGAAATATTTGAGGCTTTTATGATCCGTAAAGATCTCCATTTTCTCCCCATACAAGTAATGCCTCCAAATTTTAAGTGCGAAGACAACAGCTACCAACTCTAGATCATGAGTAGGATAATTCCTCTAATATTCTTTGAGTTGTCGAGAGGCATAGGCTATGACTTTCCCATGTTGCATGAGAACACATCCTATCCCTTTACCTGAAGCATCACTGTAGTTGACAAATCCCTCAAGGAGCGGATAGTATTGTCGAGCAGGTCTTTGAAATGAGTCTTCTCTTGATTTCTTGAAAACTCTTCTCACATTCCTCGCTCCAACCAAATTTTGTATCTTTCCGAGTCAATTTGAGTTAAGGGAGTAGCGATTCGAGAAAACCCTTCTCTGAATCTCGATAATAGCCACTAAGCCAAGAAAGCTACGTACTTTGATCCTTCGATTTAGGTTGCTCGACTTTGAATAGCTTGATCTTTCTTTGGGTCAGCGGATATTCTATGACTTGATACCACGTGTCCAAGGAATGCTACTTCCTCAAGCGAACTTGCATTTCTTCAACTTGGCATAAAGCTTATATTCACGAAGCTTTTGGAGTATCAGCCTCAAGTGTTGCTCATGATCTTCACGGCTTTTGGAATAAATAAGGATGTCATCAATAAAGACGACCACAAAGTGATCCAAATATTCCTTGAATACTCGATTCATCATATCCATGAAGGTAGCGGGAGCATTAGTCGATCCAAAAGACATGACTAGGAATTCATAATGCCCGTCTGGGGGTTAAAAGCCGTCTTTGGAATGTCATCGGTTCTAATCTTCAATTGGTGATATTCGGAACGAAGATCAATCTTTGAAAAGAATTTGGTGCCTTGCAACTGGTCAAACAAGTCATAAATATGTGGCAATGGGTACCTATTTTTGATGGTGACATGATTGACTCCAGATAATCAATACAAAGTCGCATACTCCCATCTTTCTTCTTCACGAATAGAGCAGAGCACCCCGAGGAGAAGTACTAGGACGAATAAAGCCGATGTCCAACAATTTCTGTGGTTGGGTCTTTAACTCATGAAGTTCAATAGGAGCCATTCGATATGGGGCTTTGGAAATGGGTTTTGTCACGGGTTCAAGGTCGATACAAAATTCAATTTCACGTTCTACGGGGTATGCCAGAAGTTCTTGAGGGAATCGTCGGAAATTCATTAACAATAGAAATATCATTCAAAGCGGCGTATTTTGTTTAGATCCGTGACATGAGCTAAGAAAGCTTGACATCCATTTTTAATAAGCGAATAGCTTTATGGCTTGAGATAGCGGTGATTGATTTTAATGGTTTGGTTGCTTGAATTCGCATAATAGGTTGGTTAGGAATATAAAAGCTAACAACCTTACGAAAATAATCAATTTTGCATGATGAGTAGTTAACCAATCATCCCTTGAATTACGTCAAATGCAAGTATTTTCAATGAAATAAGATCGACGAGTAATGTGAGGGTACCGATTTGAACCAAACAAGACTTATAAGCAGTGGATGTAATGAAGGTTTCTCCCAACGGAGTTTCAACGAGATAAGTCAAAGTCCAATTTCTCCCGAGTCAAATTTAAGCGTTGGCGCAAGTAGGAGAAATAAAGGAATGGGTAGAACGGTATCAAATAAGGTATATACTTTCTAGAGTTTATGATAAGCTTACCGTGATGACCTCATTCGGGTTCCTTGCTTTTCGGGAGGTCACGAAAAACGCTCTCCCTTGCACTCTTGGCTTTGACTTTTACAGGGCGTCTTTTGGTGCCTCCATCCTAGTTGAACTTGTCTTGGTGAGTGACAAAATTGGGCTAGGTGACCTTCTCTTCCATAATTATAACATGCTTTGGGCGACATCAGCGGTTTGGTGATGTGTCCCACCCACTCGCATTTGAAGCATATGATAGGTGGTCGTTCTCCATCCCTTAACAACAGGTGTTGATGCTGACGTCTTTCCATCATTGTTGAATCTCCTCTTCTTGAAATGTCCATTCTTATTACTTTGGCCATGATTACCATGAAGTGGTTACCATTTCGGCATGTTGATTCCCTCCACACTTATTGTCACCGCCGATGATTGTTATCCTTTGGTATTATCATTTTGTCGGCTTCTCTCTCTTTTGGTTGGGTTAACTCATTATCGCGCTCCAATAAGCGAGCCTATTAACAACATCCGAATACAAAACATAGTTTATGAGAGATAAGATATTAACGTATCTTGGGTTTCAAACCTCTTAGAAACATTAAGCGTCATTCTCTCCTCATTATCAACTAAATGGGATATGGCCGGGATGATTTCGGCAAACTTGGCCCGTCTTTGCGACACGGACGTGTTGTTTTGCTCGGTTTAATGAACTCTACCTCTTTCATGTGACGAATACTTTTCGGGAAAGTACTTATCGTTGAACAGATTCTTGAAACTTTTCCCAAGACATCTTGGTCTGGCGGGTTGAGTCGCTTTACAAATTCCCACCGATGTAATGCCTCCTCATAACATGACATGAAGGTGGCAAAGGAACCTTTTGCTCCTTGGAGCACCCAAGACATAAAATATCTTGTTGATCTATTTTATCCACGTCTCGCCTTAAGTGGTTTTGGCTCTCAAAAAAACTCCGGTGGTCCGGCTCCTTGAACTATTTGGCGGTGACCGTCAAGAGTTGCAGTGTTTCCACTGCATTTTGGGCGAGGAGCCGCTCTCTTTGATGTTGCATGAATTGCATGAAGCCTCAAAACATTCCATCGTTCATCATTTGGTCAGTGTTGTTGTTTTCATGAGGATTGTCGCCTTCCTGATACAAATTTTCCTGGTTATTGATCTATGGAGACTCAACGGTCTCCTGTGCTTCATAGATGTTCTCAACATTCTCGGATGCCATTTTCAAACACTGCCACAAAATAAGGGTTAATTAACATATCACATATTATCCATATACTCTGACCGACCAATTAAATATCAAATAAACTTAGGTAGGTCATACTAGCGAAGGAATTCCCGTCTCTCCCTTCCTAGTTCTTGTCTCACATCTTAGCCGAGGATCATATCCTAAGCTTTGATACCATTGTGGCGCCCCCAAAATAGGTATACATCACCTATTACGAGTCACCAAATATATGGTATGAGAATACAAATACAATCTTTAATATACAACAAAAAGAAAGTTGTGAGGTTTAATACAAATATTGTCTTCTAGACAATATCCACTCTCGAATAAGTCCTCATTACATTTATATTGTCACTTTATTTAACAGAATAGTGAGGACTACTAATACTATCATTGGACCGTCGCTCTAGTTCCCCGACTAGTCCATGCCACGTTCTCATTTCTGAAGAGAACGGTGAAAGAAAGGGTGAGCTCAACTAGCCCGAGAAGAAATATTATGACTAAGATAATGCGAATAAATTATCATTAGTCTTCAACGATGTTAAACTGATAAAATCTGATAGACATCAAGTTTAAGCTGCTTGATGAACATGCGATCCATTAAAAGAGTCAGTAGAGAATAAAATCTACTATCTTTTATGATTTAAAAGGTTTTTCATCACTTTTATCGCTGAGACTCAGCTTAATAAATAATCCACATCATCCCTGCACTATGGCCAAGAATATTTATTAGTATCACGACCAAAAATAATCCATGCACTACGGGCCAAAGATATTCGTGTATTCATCAATGGTCATGATCATGCCAACAACTGTCCATCAATGCACTACGGGCCAATGAGGACTTTTACCACATCATTTGTAACATTACAGTCATGATTACACCGAATAATCCTTGGTCATAATCATACCAAGTCCATCTATGCATTACAGGCCACATATGACTTTCAAAAAAATATAAACATAAGGATGATGACAATTATATAAGAATTCAATAAAACAAGTTCAAGAATTAATTTATTTAGGAACTAATAACGTCCAAATTGTCAACATGATACTTCTTTGTAGAGTAAAATTTAAGAATGTGTAGAAGAATATTTCCACAAAAAGATACTGGATGAAACACAAATATCAAGGATATTCCACCAATTTCATGGAGTATAGAAGTCAAAACTTTAACCAACTGAGTATAATAAAAATGGAATAACAAAAGAAATCACCATGCATGCGGCGGTGCCAGATAGGCAGAGTTATTCAACGAGAATAATAAATAACGGAATCAGGTCAGGCGTAATACGCACCGATAGGATATTCCAATAGAATAATAAAGAATGGAATAATAACAAAAATCACAATGCATGTGGTACTTCGCATAGACAGGTTATTCCAACAAAATAATAAATAATGGAATCAGGTCTGGCGTAAAACGCACAGACAGGATATTCCAACAGAACAATAAAGACAAAACCAGGTCCGGCATAAAACGCACATACAAGATATTCTAACAGAATAATAAAGACGGAACCAGGTCCGGCATAAAACACACAGACAGGATGTTCCAATAGAATAATAACGAATGGAATAACAAAAGAAATCACCAAGTATAGGGTAGACTGCGTATACAGGTTATTCCAACAGAATAATAAAGAATGGAATAACAGAAGTTCTCTTCATGAATATGAAAAAAAAAATACCCCTTAACTTATAAAGAAGTGTACTCTGACGGTAGGGCGGGGATATACTTGAAGAAACTTGCACTACGCTCAAAGCTTTCTTAAACGCTAAAAAAATACGCTCAAGATAGAAGAATAATTCTCTCTACAGTTTCTCTCTCTAGAGTTTTAGTGAATTCGTAAGAAATAATGAAGGAATGAGTTTCTATTTATAGAAGAATGGGTGAATAATAACCGATCCATGAAGCAGGTCTAGATCGATTTACTTTAAACGGACGGTCCAGATTGGTTTACAATAAAATATAATATAATCTATTTATAATCTAATAAAATGAATAACTTTTCAAAAGATTTTACTATGCAAATACTATGCAGGAACTATGCAAAATAAAATATAATATATTCTAATTATTAGCCCATGTGAAATCGAGTTTGGTATAAAAAGTATTTTGTTTTATATAAAAAGATTTTACTATTAGCCTAATAAAACGAATAATTTTATAAAAGTATTACATTTTATATAAAAAGCTTTTCTGTTTTATTACATTAATAATACTAATAAAACAAAACTTCATCATCATTATTATTATTCACACTTATTAATCGACTGAATGTCGTTCCCGGGAAAGGGGCTTTCGATAAGGATTTCTCCTATAGCACGCAATGATTAGGTGACCAAACCTCTCCTTGGCAGACCTTTTAGATATCGTTAATAATACAAATAATAATATTAATAACTTCGTCATCTCAATTATGAAATATCAACAATAATTGAATCAATTAACATGAGATACTATGCAACAATTACTGAAGCAATAGTTGAACAAAATTGAGTGACTTCTCACGTAAGCATCAATAATCAATACCGTGTGCTACTATGCAACCATGCGTATTTCTGCTTTTACTTTTAACGATTACACTGCGTAGTTATTTTCATAAAAATATTTTTGTCATTTTCTCAATCCGGCAATAATTACATTTGTGGGGTCCACCAATGATTGTCTTGGTCATACGAATATTCCTGTTAAAACGAATATTCCCCGACCAATCGAATATTATATAACAACTTGCGCACTTTGTAAAATTTATAAATATTACCCACAACTATAACATTATATCAAATTTATTCCATAATATTCAAAAATGATATTTATAGAAAATTCATTTTTATTCATAAAAGTTGGAGTCTTACATTTTAAATCTAAGCCTAAATTATCCCCTAATAATAATAGGGTTGTTCCTCTCAGTATTTAGACTACATGTCCGCACCAAAGAAAGTTTGGTTTGGATAATCTTTCAAGGGTAATTTGAAGTTTAACGAACATTAACTAGATGACTAGTTGAATCATTAGTGTTTGATAATCACAACAGATGTTTTAATAACAACATGACATAGAACAATTGAGAATCATAAATGAACTGAATATACATATTAAACTCATGCTTGAAATAACTATAGAGCATAAGTATTCAACAAAATAAATAAATGGTAAACCTTTGCTTGAACAATAAATAAGCTATGGTTAGAGTCTTATAACATTAGAAATGAAATCATAGAACGTACATTAACCGATAGCAAGCTGGGAACTAAAAACTTGCCTAACATGGTATTAACTCATGCAAAGAATTAAAACATTTCAATAATAGAGACGAGAGTTCAAAAATTGCGTTCATTATACAATAATAGAACTTAAGAAACTTGCTTAACTATAAACAAGTTAGAATGAATCAATCAAATGAGAATTTCAAATAACATTAGAGTTAAAGTTTGCTCGAATGAATTTTAGGAATAATTGACTTATTCAATAACAATTAAGAAAATAAGCTTGCTCAATCAAAAGAATAAGGTTACACAATATAGTAATAGAACTAACTCAACGAAAGTGTAGAGTTAGAAAACTTTCTCAATGTAAAAAGATAGTGTTTAGAAACTTGCCTCGAGCGTAAGCTACAATATTAAACTCATGTTCACCTACACATTGGTTTAGAACCACATTATCTATTAGATACGCTAACATACCATAACATGTACATTTCTAGCTAAACATACCATTTTAGCACATGTCTTTCTTTACCATTTACATTTCAGAAATTCTAAGTGTTTACCTCGCAACACTTGCCTAACATTCATTGTGTATACTAAGTTATCACATAATGCATTCGAAATTTACTATTCATTTTTTGTAACCGCTTTGAATTCACTAACCCATAACACAACTCTGCTTTTTAGCCTTATTGTTACATGTTGGACACGTTACCATAACCTTAAGCTAAGTTACTGAAAGAACAACCAAAGTCTGCGAATTAGCACACTTTAGTGTGCGAAAATGGGCCTGCTATGGCGGTAGCGCTAGTTTTATCTTGGGATCTGGTGGCCTTGCATACCGCACTTGCCTTGGCGCTTTAAGTGTTCTTGTCTTGCACATGACTCATGAAATTCGGTTTATGAGCGAACTACGACACTTTTCTTAAGCCAACTAACACAAATTTCACCAACCAAATAGTGATAATAACACGTAAAATAAATATACAACTATCATAGACATGATTGCTAACATATACAACCACTTAACACAATTTAACAACCACTAAAACTATTTTAATTTCTAAATTTTCATGTTTTCATGAAAAACTCAATTTTCTTGACTTTCATCCTAAAAATAATCACTGTGAATTCGATACATAACCAAATCATCTCATTCAAATTATGTTATGTTCGTATCTCAACAAACTAGCACAAACAAAACTCAATTAACATCTTAGTATGCAATTTGACCATCAAAATTGATACTTACATAGCTACATATGAAAACATATATACAAACATACACTGTCAAAAAATTTCTTCTACTGTAAACCGAAATTAGCATGCAATTATTATTTAAACATAATATCTAATCATCATAGACATATGTAATCATCATAACTAATTCAAGAACATCAATTCTAAACATATAAAATTCACAGAGTATGAAAATTATTATCGTAAAACTCATATACATGCTTATAATATAGAGATTATGGAACATACCTTTTGTTACTTAACAGAAATTCTTGCTAAACTCTCTGAAATTTGCTGTGAAAATTCGAAATTCGTAATTCTCTCTCAATTTTCTCTGAATCTCTCAAACTCACTCAATTCTCTGAACTCTCAAGCTTGGAAAATAGAATGTGTAATAAGAAAATCAACTGGTATTCAAGCGCAAGAATAAAACTGATAACCCTTAATAACACTACTAATTACAAAATCGATTCATTAACATTATATAATATAAACATATTATATTTATTCTTTTACTTATTTTATTTATATTATTTATTTTCAAAATTTAGAAATTCCAAAAGCCATAAAGCTTGTTTGGCAAACTCTTTAAATTTTAAAGAATTAAAATACTTTTAAGCCTTGTTTGGCAAAAACTAAATTAAACTCTTATTAATTTATTTTAATAAACACTTTAGTTAATAAATTATAATAACATATTATTTATTTGAATTTCCATATCCAACACTAACCCATTACATTAATCACATACTATATTTTAATTAAATATAGCATTTTAACAAATATCATAAAATTATAATTTCCATTATAACTTTATTTAATAATTTAATATATCGTTTAAATTATTAAATCAAAACAACAGTATAACATCTCATGTTATTTTACAGCTCTCTAAATTATAAATTAATTTAATTTAGAAAAATTCTCTAATACATTTAGATTCATCAACCATCATGTCAATAAAATATTTAACACCTCAAATAATATTTATATAACTCAAAAAATATTTAAATTACAATTTGAAATTTCGGATCATTACATGAGCAACATTCAACATGACACTACGATCAGGTCCAATAACATATGCATCAAAATCGTAAACTTCTATCATCCGAAGATTGAAGCATTGGCAACGGTTCAATCTGAAGACTGCTATTTAAACATTGCTACTTGAGAGCATCGATGCAAAAGGAGAATCTCTGATGTTCTAATTGAGAAGTTAGAAAGAGGAAATAAAGAAGACTACTTGCCCGAGGCATCAAAGTGACATCTCTGACGGGGTAGGTGAAACAGTTGACTACGATTGTCGTAAAGATGAAAAAGGGATGTCATGTCACATCTGCAGTCTGCACCAAATAACTCGAGATCTGCGAAGCAATTCAAATAACTTTCAATGGCTATATCCCAATGGGAAGATTGGGAAGGAGTATAAATAAGCCAGAGCTTCAAGGATCAAAAGTTGCTGAAGTTGCAAAATCGTTGAGTTATTGGAATGCTATTATTGACTCCATGAGTTCCACAAGAGCTAAATAGAACAAATCTCAGTGACAATGAGACTACAAAGGTGGAAGTGATGCAACCTTGAAGAAGGACTCGAACAGACTAAAGCTTCACTCAACAAAGATGAGAATGCCACTGAAGATGGAAGCTAAGCTGAGAGCCGAGAAGGCCAAGAAGATAGCATTCTGAAAAGTGGTAGAGTACAAAGAAGATCAAGAGAGCCACTCTACAGATTTCCATAAACCAAAAGCTGAAAAAGAATAGATGCAGAATTATATCTGCAAAACATTCAAGAAATATTTAGGGATTGCTCAGTGCCAGACGAAGTCTACCAAAAGCTTAGAGACTTAGCAAATCCAAATGGTGATGGTGCACAACTGACATCTGATGAAGATGAGAAGAAAATAATGCAGTTCAGCTGCACCAGAGAAGATGTGGTCCAGACTCGAAGCAGGATGCAAAGAGGACCACGCCAAGCTACTAAGTACAAAAGATGTTCAAGATTAAAGACATCTTTGCAACAACAACAATAACAACTAAAAAAAGAAGCCAGGGCCTGAGGGGTCCTTGTCCGGAGGGAGTAAATGAAGTTCCAAGCCTGCTGGGCTTGAAGAGTTCCTAGGGAACTAAAGGAGTTCCAAGCCTGCTGGGCTTAAAGAGTTCTTAGTGAACTGAAGTTCTAATGCTGCTGGCCTTGAAGGAATCTTAGTGATTCAAGGTGATGCCATTCCTTAGTGGAAATCCTGCTAGTTGAAAGCAGAAGAGTGGATTAGGAGCTTGAGTCTCTGAACCACTTGAAATCACATGTCTTTTACTTTATGTCATTTACATTATGTACCTAACTGCTATAACTGCTATGTATGTATTAACTCTTTACAACTTAACTAACTCTAAGAACAATGTATGTATGATTATGAATATATCAATGAAGAGGATCTTTTACTTATTCCGCGGTGCTTGAAAACATTCTTATATTTGTCATATATTAAAGCATTAACAATATAAAATAAATGAGAAAAGTATTTAAATTTAAAAAGGATCTATTCAACCCCCCCTTCTAGATCTATTGTGTGCCTACTACGAACGACGTACTCCTCTGGCTCCGACTCTTCTAGAATCACTAACGGTACCTCCGCCACTGGCATAGGTACAGGCTCTACTCTATTCACAGACTCTTCACTCACCACGTGTATATCTCTATACATCAAGCTATCGATCGACATCTACAATAACACATAACATGTTGATTAGTACATAATACACAATAATATAAGCACAAATCCCATTTAATTTATTTATGGTTAATTTTCATCTTTTAAATCTTTCGGTACTGAGTTTCCTCAATAGCTTATTAACTCATTCGACTCGATTTTACTTCCTTCGGACTTCTCATTTCTTAACGAGGTTATTAGCCTAAGGTTCTTCCCCCCTTAAGTTTTATAACTTAATGCTTTGATACCAACTTTGTGGCGCCCCAAATCCAAGGGTATCTTCAAACCCGAAGCGGATGGTGCTACATGGTACTCATAAACATATAGTCATTCTATTGTAAAAACAACACAATGAGTGTATTAACTACATTCTTATTACATATATAATAAATCCTTTCCCAGGTTCAAAAATTGAATACATTATTCATTGTTCATAAGTATAATACATACAAACATTCCAGTCTATTACAGGATAACTAAATATCAATCTTAGCCTTGCCTTTATCTCCCTTAGAACTCTCAGTTCATTCGGCCTTAGCTGCAATCATATAATCCAAGCAAGAAGTGAGCATAACTAGCTCAGTAAGTCTAACAAAGGATAATATCAATACCACGTCGAGAATTATATGATTATCTTCCATAACTGAACAAATAGCTATGAAGTACTATGAAACATTTACTAGCACTTCTAATTTCATAACAATAATTCCAAAGTATATATAATAACTTAGGAATTCTGAACCGGTCGAAAGGCCATGAAAATACTCTTTTCGTTTTCATACATGAAAAGGACATCTTGACACTAAGGTCGTACATCTGATATTTCTTATGAGCACTTCTAGGTGATCAGCCTATAGTACTTTATGTTGATCAACACTCATCCATTGAACATATTTACGTTTAAGTTTTGGCAACCTCACATGCCCATCGAATAATCGATGAAAATATATTTGTTTGTTCATATACAAACTTACCTTGAATTCGTACCAAATACTTGGCATAAGATAGCGTTAATAGTTCTATATCAAAAGACCTCTAAACAAATCAATCTAACTCTTAAGAATAATCTAGCCGAGTTAAAACTGGCATCGACTATTTCATAAAACAATTCATGCATCTTAGAACATGAATCACAGAAAACTTGACTAACACAAAGGTTAGACAAGCGTTAAGAAAACTTACCTTCAAGCGTCTTGGAATACAATATTCAATAGTTCTCAGTCTTTATAGAATTTACATGATATATTCACATTGCACACTGTAATTAGCTACCAAACAATCTAATTACATTGTTTCTACCAACTTCTTTCTCTTTTATATCTTACATGAATTTATTTCATTAATAAATATAAAATCGACTTATAATTCTTTCTTACGTCTTATTAACGTCTTGCGTTACTAACCAAGACTTATTCGTTATTGGTTAATTACCAAAGCTCGAATACATCTTACTTCGTATATCTCACGTTATTTGCTTAATCTCTATTAAACAATACTCTCGTTATTAACATCATCACTAAGTAAGTGATTTAAAGTTAGTCTTGCCATGTATATTAAATACATTCATGTTTTACTATTCATTTCTAATCAGTTGGGATTACAAAACCTAATTTGTTCAACAAATTCTCACTGTCGGCGGTGCGGCGCTGCCATCCTTTTGCAATAGTGGCGCTGCGACGCTAGTCTACAGTGGCAAATCCCTCGTCTCGGCGTTGCGGCACGAGACTTCTATATATGAGTGGTGCTACGGCGTCACTCTTCAGTGACCAATCTTACTGTACACGGCGCTGCGACACGGTGTTTATTACTGGGGTTGGCGCTCCGGCACCTCCCCTGAGCCTCAGTTGGCTTTGACAGTTTGATTTCTCGACGAACTTCCCAGGCTCATAACTTATTCGTTTTACATCCAAATTGGCTCATTCAAAAGCCATTAGCTCACAAATCAAATTCTCTAAGTGTTCATACAAGAATTTTACATTTTTGAATCCGTTAACTCAGAATTCAACTTTTAGTTCATCATTGAGCGTTAGTTTATCATTCGTGAGTGTTCATAGCTCGTTTTCTTTGTTCTAAGTCGAATTAATTTAGTCTTGAGTCCACGACTCTTGAATACCTTATCTTACGCGATGCCATTGAAAACCAAAGTTTCCAAGTTAAACGACAACCTTTGACTACTAATCTGAGATTTCTACGTTTTCAACGATTAACGCCGAATCTCGGAAATTTCGCCATAACTTTGTTACTCGTGTTCTATACGCAAAATCAAATGGAACAACTCCATTTATTCATCATCTACATCCTAACCAAGAAATATGCACATACCCTAACAATGATGGTTTTTAATTTGTCCATTAATAACCAAGTTAATGTTCAAAGGTTTCCTCGGTTTAAACTTACGTAATCACTTACGATTTCTACTTAAATATGACTTATCAATGTTTTAGTTATTAATAGCCATCCATCCTCCACCAATATATTCTCACAAAAATAAATAGAGAGAGACTTTTCGTTCTTGCTCTTGTTAAAAATCTTATGACCAAGTCTGATGATTCTAGCTCTTTCTCTCTCAATATATGTTGGACAAAGTTTGTAAAATATAAAATGACCAACTAAGCTAACAGGTTAGGATGGAGGGCAAAATATTACCTATTCACCACCTCCTTTCTTAGCCACAAAGTAATTCTTGTTAAAAAATCTTTCCATGATGGGTTTTACCCATCCAGGTGACCCATCGGTGCGATAGCTTGATTACTTTGTTCTAGCTCTTTCTCTCTCAATATATGTTGGACAAAGTTTGTAAATATTTTCAATAAGAAATTTTGCTTATAAAATGAGTTTTTATATATATAAGGATGGGAATAGGTTTCTTGGATGGTCTTTATTTAATAAAAAGTAAAGATATACGTTATATATGTGATAGATAAAATTATTTATTACATGAATAATTGTAAATAACTCCTTTCTAAGGAATTATTGATCATTATAGATTATATTCTTATAATAAATTAATTTGGTAATAAAGATAGTTATTATTTATTTTCCTTTCGTGAATATATGATTATTATATATATGATATGATTATTAGTGAAATATATTATTGAGAGATGTAATGAGAGATGAATAAGAATTTCCATGACTTATGAATATGTTAATGGAAATAAATATTTATTCGAATATAAATGGTTTTGAGATAAGTTAACTCAATTATATTAAATAATTGAATAATGGAAGAATATGTGGAGTTTGTGATGGACTCGTGGAAAGCTTTTTGTGTGTCACGATGATGGGAAATATTAATAATAACATTAATTAATGAAGGAATTACCAAGTGAGCAATTAAGAAATGTTAATTGTTAATGGTTATATCAATTAAATATTTATGGTGATTAATTAATAAATTGTGATTATTAATTGTTATTGTGAGTAAAGCAAATTGCATAACTAGGGTATGTATTATTTATTTAATTCATGTGTGCAAGTATGTAGCAATGTTCAGTAATTACATTAAGAAGAGTGTGAAATGTGACACCTAATAATAACTATATTATATACCATAGAAATTATATAATAAGATTATATTGAATGTTATGTGCAAATGTGCAATAATTAAATATATATATATATATATATGGAATATAATATATATATATATAGTGTAATGTGGTATTTATGTGACTATACTATAGATAGTAACCATATATTAAGATTTATTGAAACTATGTGAGATGAAAGGTGTATGTGACAATATGTATGTGGGTGTATATTAAAATAACATACTATGATCATATTGTAAACTATTATTTTAATAAAGTATACTTAGGTGTGATAAAATGTACATGTATTATATGTATGTTACACTTCCATATTACATCTACTACCTTGAAATATTAATTATATAAATCATATTGTGACATTAAATTATATAACTAATGAATGGTTGATATGGGTATACTATATAACATAAGAGTAGGAAATTGTATAAGTGTTACAAGATTGCTAAGTATTTGGGTTGCCCCAAATTTAGTGTCCAAAATGCTGCCTATTTTCAATTTCATGTGAATTCCCAAAAACTAGCTAAGGCCTATTATGCTCCATTTCTTCTTCCAAGCTAGGAATATGCTATTATCCCTTTTTTTCTAAGCTCAAGTAATCTAGGTGATGATTATGGGGGAGGGAATGATGATGGATTCCAACTACCAATTACCAACTCCTTGTTAACCATCATGTAATCTAACTTTCTCATTGGTTTAATTTGATGAACATATGCATTTATACGTGTATTAGATTTTCTATAAATATGAACTCTCTTTCTCTAAATTCCATTGCTGAGAATTTCTAAGGAGTGGGATTGAAAGCTTAGATAGTGTGAGTGATTGTATACATATTAGTAGAAGAAGAGTGTGATTTGGCAAGCAAATTGCAAAGGTATAAAAATCTTTCTTGTTCTTCATTTTTGGTTTACATCAAAATTTCCATTCTTAAAATTTCAATTTCTTAATTATGTGGAATTATATGATGATGAGGTTGAGTAATGTTTAATTAGTTGTTATATAATCATACAAGCATGTTTAAACTGATATATGGATGTTTAGAATCAAGTTTGTGTATAATTTTTGTGGTTGGGCTAAAGTTACTTAAAAGCGGACTATTCTTAGCTCGAATCAGAAGCGGCTGCAATTGCATTCTTGAATTTACTAGTAGCGTAAGATTGTCATCATGATCTCTGTTTCCAATTTTTGCTTTCTGTTAAAAATCTGATCAATGTTAGTCAATTATTATGACTTAAGCTAGCATGCAAATATGTTTAATGTGTATATATAGGTATAGTTAACCTAATGAGAGCATGTTTAGATTAGCATACATGATTAACGAAGGTGTAGAGTTTAAAATGGAATTAGGACTTTAGAAAGGAACTTGAGATGTATGTATGCTATGTTCATATACTGACTTTGCAAGCATGTTGGTATGATTTAGAAAGGCATGAATAACCCGTTAACTTGTGTTTATAGGATTCATAGCTCATGACCACTTTACTTAGGATTTGTATTAAAGAAGTTGTTTAACTTAGTATTGTGAGATAACATGCATGACTACTACATGCTTTATATTCTGACCTTGTGAGCATGATAACATGACTTGACTACATATGATTAAAGCCTTAAGAGTTGCCTTGTATGTGTTAAATTACCTTGTTCAAGTTTAAAATAGTTTCAAAAGCAAACTTGAACATATTTTCAAAACATAGTTGCATCACATAAATATCTAGATTCTAAAGGGTTGAGATGTCGTGTTATGTCTATAATATCCCTATACATGATCCATATGTGTTGAACATGTAGAACCTACTAGTAAAGTTACTAATGAAAATACAAACTTTGCATACGAATGTTAACATACTACTTTGGAAGTTAGAATCTGACTTTTGTGATCACGTTTGATGATACTCTTAGACTCGCTCATGTAACTTGAACATATATATACCATACTTGTGTATCATAATTCAAGTAAAGCCTAAACAAGGCATATTTCCAACCAAAATGATGTTAATTACACATGTGATATGAATACTGACAAACATGCTTAATATGAGTTATATGACTATCTTGTGTGTTTAGAAAGCAAGCATGTTAGACTTTGTGGTTTCATGACCACAAATGGCCTTAACTTGTTAAAATGTTTAACTTGGAATTATATTGTGAAAAAAGGTAATTAGATTGACTTGAGAAGCATGAAAAAGACCTTTAACATGACAAAATATATTATGTATGAATGTTGTGTGTGAAAATGGGATAGAAACCCACAAGGCAACGGTGAGTCTTGGCTTGGTTGGAGGGCCAAGCATTCTTGCCTGCGATCCCTAAAGCTTAGCCATAATGCAAGTGCGCCGATCTAGAATCTGAGTTTATGTAATCGATTTTTGACAGTTAACTTGTATGATGTCTTTACTGCTAGAGATGGTTTAAAATCTACTGATGCATGTATATATGTGAGGACTAAGTAATAAGATAGTGTTTCTTTAGATAATGAAAGTTCATGGGTGAAAATACCTTAAACTTGATCATTCTTAATTACTTATGAAATAACTAGATAATTGATTTCGTGATAAACATATAAGATGATTTTGTACCATATGTGCATACTTGAATCATGTCGAGCTTGATAATGAATGTGTTAGCTAATGAGCATCGTGTACTTATAATACGCTATAAATAGGATTCGAGAGTGTTGATTTATTAAGCGTGGATAATCTACGCTTAAGCAAGTTTCCTATACTTACTCCATTTATTATTGAGCAAGTATCCTACCTTTGCATTTTCTTTATGCAATGGACATGAGTAAGAAAGTTTGATTAATTATATTATTATTATGCTAGATTATTAACCCTATTGTTATATATGTTATATCCAGATCATTGTTTATCAACATGTTAGTATATGGTAATTCGGATATATATTCTATTCGTTAATTTCTAAACATGGTTATTCAAGTGTCCCCACTTGGATAATCATTATATTTAATCACATGTTGATATATATATATATATATATATATATATATATATATATATATATATATATATATAAGTATGTAGTCCTCTAAGCTATATTTGACACTAGACACTGATTTAGAAATATCGTTGAATATGATAAAACCTTTTTGTATCCAATCAAATTATTTTGATTTGGATTCCAGACTAAATATGAACATCCGAATATGGGAAAACTTTTATGCGCCCAAGTAGAGAGTGAGTGTGAACGATAATATCGTTCTTGCATGTAGTATTGATCAAATACAGGTATATAACAGGTTGATCACCCCCCCCGTGTGCCCGTAAGTTATGACGATTTTGCGGATGAAGTTTACGCTAAACCTATTCAAAAATTGAGAACAATGTTCATAGTATGTCACCTTAACCCTATTTATAGTCGAGACGTAGTTTCAAAAATTTGATAGAGAGTTGTTATGTTATTATTATCGGTTGATTACTTCTGACTTTTGATTTGTTGTAGAAGGGTAGTACAAAGAAAACATTTAATCCTTTTCACTAATATTTATAATTGTTATTACTTCTTTGGGCACTCAAATGCTCATTCTTGCTTAAATTAAATATTTTTAGTTAAAGTATGATCAACCGGAGGGCTCTGCCGGGGAATAAAGGAAAGGAAAGCTATCGAGAATAAGTTTGTGTTATCTTATGTAATAGCTAGACTTAAATAAGATGATGATATTTATTATCTATCATGTAATGAAATGTTTTAAGGTCGCGTGCACAGGATTTAGAAAACTCGATATGTAAATTAAGTTTGATATTTTTATTATTATTATTATTATTATTATTCCGCTCAAAGAAATGGTATCGTGAAGCATTTGAATTTGGGTTTCAAGTACACGAATTTGGGGGCGTCATGGTGACTTCTTGAGGTTGGTATCGAGCTTTAGGGTTAGAAACCATAGGTGGGAATAGACCTTAGCTATATAACCTTAGAGTAGAGGAAAACATTGAAAGTACAAATAACTTTCATATAGAGTTTAAAAGGAGATGAATCGAATAAATTCATCGTCAAACAAAAATAAAAGATAACTTATATAAAACTTTTACTTGTTACTTTGTGTATATATTATATGCTAATCGGGATAATTTATGTGTAGATGTCAGGGGAGGAAAAGGATTAGGATACCCTAAGATCGTGAAAGAAGGAGCCAATATCAAAGTTAATAGTTGAAATAGAGGCTCACGTTGAAGATAACCTTGATGAGGTGATCATTTTAGAAAATATAATCTGGGACCCGAAGCGTTGGAACTAACGAGATAGTGATTCGGACACTAAAGTTGAAGTTGATCAAGCATCAGCGGAAGTGAAGAATTGAGGAACAAGGTTTCTTCTCTGGAAAAGCGTGGGAAATAGAAAAGTTGTTGAATAGTCGATTCTGAAAAGCCTTACTAGAAACAATGGAAGAACAAGATAAGCTTAAAATCCAAATTGATCGGATGGGAGCCACAAGCAACACATCGTGTGCGACTCCGAGCAAATAAGGAAAAGAAAGAAAGATAAAACCATGACTTAGGAAAATTGATAAGAAGAAATGGAAAAAGATATGTTATCTTTGTGGTTATGAAGGACATACCACCACTGTATTGTCCCCGACTATAAACCGGTGCATGTTTTATTTGTGGATTGGAAGGTCATCAGGCAAAGGGCTGTCCAGAATCAGGAAAAAGGTGTAGGAAATAGGTAGAATTAGTATTTAAGTATGTATGTTTAGTAATGTACGTGTGTATTGTAATAATCCCAACTTTGGTGTAAGTTGTAGTAGCGATTCTCGACTTTTGTGGTCATAAAGGGATATCAGATGTTTAAAGCAGTATGTGTTATGCTATGTAAAGTATTTTAAGTTGCTAAATGAATATGAATCTATGTTTGATTAATGGAATAAGTTTGAAATATTAAACTTATACGATAAGGTTTAGAATGTAAGTTAATAAAATATAGATTTTGTTTTATTTAACCAGAACATGCCGCCAAGACGTCAAACTCAAAACCAAAGGGCGGAAGAATCATCAACAATGCTTTGGAGGACAACAACCGGACACGATGCGTAAATTTCATGAAACATGGTAGCTCAAGCCATGCGAGAATGGAATGCAGTACGTGAAATCAGCCAAACAACCGATTTGTGAACTTCAAGGATTTTAAGGTCGTAGGACCGCCCGAATTTAGAGGTACCACTGACCCGATAGAAGCCCAAACTTGGGTTAAGGAAATAGAAAAAGCGTTTATAGTCGCTAGGGTAGATGAGGGGCAAAAGACAGCTTTTGCCACCTATATGATGAAAGGAGAAGCGAATTTCTGGTGGGAGGCAAATCAAATTAGAAGGGGAGAAGGAGTGATAGCATGGACTAGGTTTAAAACGCTATTCTTTGAGAATTATTTCTCGACTAAGTGTGCAAAAGCTAGGATGGAGGTGAAGTTTTTAGAATTGAAGTAGGAGAACTAGACAGTTATGAGAGTATCATGAAAGTTCAATGAATTAGCTAGGTTCGCTCCACACCAAGTAGATACGGAGGCTAGAAAGGCAAGGAGGTTTGAGCTAGGCCTAAAACCCTGGCTCTACAATAAGGTGGCGGTGTTACAGATCAATACGTTTGCCGCACTCTTAGAAAAGGCTATCATAACTGAAGGGGGAAGTGAGGCCATGAGTCTCTATAATAAGGAGAGAAAGAATAAGGGTGAGGGAGCTGGGAAGGTAGAAGTAGGTAGGGGTGAGAAAAGGAAGTGGAGCAATGTTGGTAGTGTCCAAGTCAAGCAGGAAGGTGTGAAAAAGCAGGCTGTGCAGTGTAAGAATTGTGGGAAGAGTCATTCAGGTGAGTGTCTTAAAGGCAAGTTTGTGTGCTACAAGTGTGGGCAGGAGGGACATATCTCTCCTAACTGCCCCAATCCTAGGATGAACAATGGGTGCTTTCTGTGTGGATCAACGGAGCATAAGGTGAAGGACTGTCCAAAGAGGAGAATGGATATAGGAAGCGTGAATGCGGGGAAAGGCTGTGAAACAATGGCGATAATAGGACCAACTTCGACCAAATCAACCGCAAGAGTCTTCAATATAACCGTTTAGGATACCGTAGCAGCCGGGGATGGAACTTTAGGTATTATTCGTATGAATTTTATATTTGTATATATGATTTTTCCTAAATATAGTATATTAAGTTATAAAGAAATTTTGAAGGAGAAATTTGAGTTCTGTTAGAAATCAAATTTCGGTAGAATTAGATAGACAAGCTTTATGTTGAGTAGTTAAAGATCAGTTTGTTCAAATCTGATCGAGATCTGCTTGGAATGACTGCGTATGCTATTTGCCCTAGTGTCTATAGGTGTTAAAGCAGTGATTCTGGGGACGGAATCCTTATAAGGGAGGGTGGATGTAATAACCCAATATTTTCAATAAGAATTTTTTGCTTATAATTTTTTTTTTTATATAAGGATGAGAATATATGCAAAGTAAAGTATATGTATATATGTGATAGATAAAATTATTTATTACATGAATAATTGTAAATAACTCCTTTCTAAGGAATTATTGATCATTATAGATTATATTCTTATAATAAATTAATTTCGTAATAAAGATAGTTATTATTTATTTTCCGTGAATATATGATTATTGTATATATGATATGATTATTAGAATTATTATGAGAGATGTAATACCCAAGAATTTCCATGACTTATGCATATATTAATGGAAATAAATATTTATTCGAATATAAATGGTTTTGAGATAAGTTAACTCAATTATTTTAAATTATTGAATAATGGAAGAATATGTGGAGTTTGTGATGGACTCGTGAAAAGTTTTGTGTGTCACGATGATGGTAAATATTAATAATAGCATTAATTAACGAAGGAATTACCAAGGGAGCAATTAAGAAATGTTAATTGTTAATGGTTATATCAATTAAATATTTATGGTGATTAATAAATTGTGATTATTAATTGTTATTGTGAGTGAAGCAAATTTCATAACTAGGGTATGTATTATTTATTTAATTCATGTGTGCCAAGTATGTAGCAATGTTCAGTAATTACATTAAGAAGAGTGTGAAATGTGACACCTAATAATAACTATATTATATACCATAGAAATTATATAATAAGATTATATTGAATGTTATGTGCAAATGTGCAATAATTAAATAGATTATATATATATATATATATATATATATATATATATATATATATATATATGGAATGAACTACTATAATATATAGTGTAATGTGGTATTTATGTGACTATACTATAGATAGTAACCATATATTAAGATTTATTGAAACTATGTGAGATGAAAGGTGTATGTGACAATATGTATGTGGGTGTATATTAAAATAACATACCATGATCATATTGTAAACTATTATTTTAATAAAGTATCTGGGTGTGATAAAATGTACATGTATTATATATATGTTACACTTCCATATTACATCTACTACCTTGAAATATTAATTATGTAAATCATATTGTGACATTAAATTATAACTAATGAATGGTTGATATGGGTATACTATATAACATAAGAGTAGGAAATTGTATAAGTGTTACAAGATTGCTAAGTATTTGGGTTGTCCCAAATTTAGTGTCCAAAATGCTCCCTATTTTCACATTCACGTGAACTACCAAAAAGGCTAAGGCCTATTATCCCTTCCTTCTTCCAAGCTCAAGCTAGTAATCTAGGTGATGATTATGGGGGGGGGGGGGGAGTGGGAATGATGATGGAAACCAACTACCAATTACCAACTCCTTGTTAACCATCATGTAATCTAACTTTCTCATTGGTTTAATTTGATGAACATATGCATTGTCTGTGTATTCGATTTTCTATAAATATGAACTCTCTTTCTCTAAATTCCATTGCTGAGAATTTCTAAGGAGTGGGATTGAAAGCTTAGATAGTGTGAGTGATTGTATACATATTAGTAGAAGGAGTGTGATTTGGCAAGCAAATTGCAAAGGTATAAAAATCTTTCCCGTTCTTTATTTTCAGTTTCTGTTAAAATTTCCATTCTTGAAATTTCAATTTCTTAATTATGTGGAATTAGATGATGATGAGGTTGATTAATGTTTAATTAGTTGTTATATGATCATACAAGCATGTTTAAACTGATATATGGATGTTTAGAATCAAGTTTGTGTATAATTTTTGTGGTTGGGCTAAAGTTTCTTTGAAGCGACTATTCTTGGCTCGAACTAGAACTATGGCAATTGCTTGCAATTACATCGAGGCGTAGCAGTATTACTGCATGATCTCTGCTTTCGAGTTTTGCTTTCATTAAAAATCTGATCAATGTTAGTCAATTATTATAACTTAAACTAGCATGCAAATATGTGTAGTGTGTATATATATAGGTATAGTTAACCTAATGAGAGCATGTTTAGATTAGCATACAAGATTAACGAAGGTGTAGAGTTTAAAATGGAATTAAGCCTTTAGAAAGGAACTTGAGATGTACGTATGCTATGTTCATATACTAATTTTGCAAGCATGTTGGTATAATTTAGAAAGGCATGAATAACCTGTTAACTTGTGTTTATAGGATTCATAGCTCATGACCACTTTACTTAGGATTTATATTAAAGAAGTTGTTTAACTTAGTATAGTGAGCTAACATGCATGACTACTACATGCTTTTATATTCGACCTTGTGAGCATGATAACATGACTTGACTACATATGATTAAAGCCTTAAGGGTCGCCTTATATGTGTTAAATTACCTTGTTCAAGTTTAAAATCGTTTCAAAAGCAAACTTGAACATATTTTCAAAACATAGTTGCATCACATAAATATCTAGATTCTAAAGGATTGAGATGTCGTGTTACGTCTATAATATCCCTATACATGATCCTTATGTGTTGAACATGTAGAACCTACTAGTAAAGTTACTAATGAAAATACGAACTTTGCATACGAATGTTAACATACTACTTTGGAAGTTAGAATCTGACTTTTGTGATCACGTTTGATGATACTCTTAGACTCGCTCATGTAACTTGAACATATATATACCATACTTGCGTATCATAATTCAAGTAAAGCTTAAACAAAGCATATTTCCAACCAAAACGATGTTAATTACACATATGTGATATGAATACTCATAAACATGCTTAATATGAGTTATATGACTATCTTGTGTGTTTAGAAGGCAAGCATGTTAGACTTTGTGGTTTCATGACCACGAATGGCCTTAACTTGTTGAAATGTTTAACTTGGAATTATATTGTGAAAGAAGGGAATTAGATTGACTTGAGAAGCATGAAAAAGACCTTTAACATGACAAAATATATTATGTATGAATGTTGTGTGTGAGCCGAACAGAAACCACAAGGCAACAGTTGAGTCTTGGCTTGGCTTGGAGGAGAAGATAATAGCATTATTTTGTGCGGTCCTAAGCTTAGCCATGTGTGCAATTGCGCCGATTTGGAATCTGAAGTTTTGCAATCGATTTTTGATGATTAACTTGTATGATGTCTTTACTACTAGAAATGGTTTAAAACCTACTTGATGCATGTATATATGTGAGGACTAAGTAATAAGATAGTGTTTCTTTAGATAATGAAAGTTCATGGGTGAAAATACCTTAAACTTGAACATTCTTAATTGCTTATGAAATAACTAGATAATTGATTTCGTGATAAACATATAAGATGATTTTGTATTATATGTGCATACTTGAATCATGTCGAGCTTGATTAATGAATGTTTAGCTAATGAGCATCGTGTACTTATAATATACGCTATAAATAGGATTCGAGAGTGTTGATTTATTAAAGCGTGGATAATCTACGCTTAAAGGCAAGTTTCCTATACTTACTCCATTTATTATTGAGCAAGTATCCTACCTTTGCATTTTCTTTATGCAATGGACATGAGTAAGAAAGTTTGAATTATATTATTATTATGCTAGATTATTAACCCTATTGTTATATATGTTATATCAGATCATTGATTATCAACATGTTAGTATATGGTAATTCAGATATATATATATATATATTCTATTCGTTAATTTCTAAACATGGTTATACAAGTGTCCCCACTTGGATAATCATTATATTTAATCACATGTATATATATATATATATATATATATATATATATATATATATATATATATATATATATATATATATATATAAGTAAAAAGTCGTCTAAGCTATTTGATCATTAGACACGATTTAGAAATATCGTTGAATATGATAAAACCTTTTTATATCCAATCAAATTGTTTTGGTTTGGATTCGGACTAAGTATGAACATCCCGATCAGGGGAAAACTTTTATGCACCAAGGCGGACAGAGTGAACGATAATATCGTTCTTGCATGTAGTATTGATCAATACAGGGCATAATGTGTTGATCACCCCCCGTGCCTGTAAGTTATGACGGTTTGCGGATGAAGTTCTGCTAAACCTATTCAAAAATTGAGAACAATGTTAATATTATGTCACCTTAACCCTATTTATAGTCAGTACGTAGTTTCAAAATTTTGATAGAGAGTTGCTATGTTATTATTATCGGTTCAGATTACTTCACAACCATTGATTTTTTGTAGAAGGGTAGTATAAAGAAAACATTTAATCCTTTCAACTAATATTTATAATTGTTATTACTTACTGGGCACTCAAATGCTCATCCTTGCTTAAATTAAATGTTTTCAGTTAAGTATGACCAGCTAGAGGGCTCTGCCAGGATTAAAGGGAAAGGAAAGCTGTCAGGATAAGTTTGTGTTATCTTATGTAATAGCTAGATTTAAATAAGATGATGTTATTTTTTATCTATCTAGCAATGAAATGTTTTAAGGTCGCGTACCTGGGATTTAGAAAACTCTTATATGTAAATTAAGTTTGATATTTATGACAATATTATTATTATTATCCGCTCAAAGAATTGGTATCGTGAAAAATTGAATTATGGTTTCAAGTACCGAATTTGGGGGCGTCACAAGATTACAATATCGTAGATATAATAACCTTAATCATTATACGAATTTTATTTCAAAAATCATTTATGTAAATACGAGTATGACGATCAAGTGAATAAGTTTCTCATAGGTAAGAAATGAGCAGACTTGGTCAATCTATCAACAATGACCCGAATCGAATCTATGCCTTTAGAAACCTTAGGGAGACCAGTAACAAAGTCCATGGTAATGTGCTCCCACTTCCATTTTGGAATTTCAAGTGGTTTCAATGGACCTTTTGGCAATTGATGCTCCGCCTTGACTCATAGACATGTTAAACACCTTGAGATAAATTCCGCGATCTCTCTTTTCATATTGCTCCACTAAAATGTATGTCGAAGATCACGATACATTTTGGTACTCCCAGGATGGATTGCAAACGGTGTGTTATACGCTTCCATTATGATATTATACTTTAAATTAAGGTCGTTAGGAACACAAAGTCTGGAGTTGACTCAAAGTATTCCTTCTTCATCGATTCTTGCTTCCGGGATAACACCTTCTTGTACTTTCTTCCTCTTACGCATCATCTCCGGGTCTGTAGCTTGAGCAGCTTTAACTTTATAGATTAAAGTCGGTTCTACTCGTATATTTGCATCATCACGTGGGTCCTTAGAGTCTTTAACTCTATCTCCATCATTTGTAAGTCATATAAAATATTCCTTTGAACTGACAATATCGCACTCGTACTCGCATATGATCTTTTACTCAATGCATCAGCTACCATGTTCGCTTTTCCAAGATGGTATTGAATGGCATGATCATAATCTTTCAACAGCTCAAGCCAACGTCGTTGCCGCATGTTGAGTTCCTTTTGGGTGAATAAATATTTGAGGCTTTTATGATCAATATAGATCTCCACCTTCTCCACATACAAGTAATGCCTCCGAATTTTAAGCATAAAAAATGACTCTGACCAACTCTAGATCATGAGTAGGATAATTTCTCTCATATTCTTTGAGTTGTCATGAGGCATAGGCTATGACTTTCCCATGTTGCATGAGAACACATCCTAAACCTTTGCCTTTAGTATCATTATAGATGATAAATCCCTCCTAACTAGATGGTATTATCAGAACAGGTGCAGAAATGAGCCTCCTCATGAGTTCTTGAAAACACTTCTCACATTCCTCGCTCCAACCAAATTTTGTATCTTTTCGAGTCAGCTGAGTTAATGGAGTAGCGATTCGAGAAAATCCTTCCACGAATCTCCGATAATACCCAGTTAAGCCCAAAAAGCTACGTACTTCGGTCACTGACTTAGGTTGCTCCCAGCTTTGAATTGCTTCAATTTTTGTCGGGTCAACAGATATTCTGTGATTTGATATCACGTACCCAAGGAATGCTACTTGTTCAAGCCAGAACTCGCATTTCTTTAACTTGCCATATAGCTTGTTTTCACGAAGCTTTTGGAGTATCAACCTCAAGTGTTGCTCATGATCTTCATGACTTTTGGAGTATATGAGGATGTCATCAATAAAGACGACCACAAAATGATCCAAATGCTCCTTGAATACTCGGTTCATCATATTCATGAAGGTTGCAGGAGCATTAGTCAATACAAAAGACATGACTAGGAATTCGTAATACTCGTACCGAGTTCTAAAAGCAGTCTTTGGAATATCATCGATTTTAATCTTTAGCTGATGATATCCAGAACAAAGATCGATCTTTGAAAAGAATTTGGTGCCTTGCAACTGGTCAAAAAGGTCATCAATGCGAGGCAACGGGTACCTATTTTTAATGGTGACATGATTCAACTCCCGATAGTCAATACAAAGTCGCATACTTCCATCTTTCTTTTTCACAAATAGAACAGGAGCACCCCAAGGGGACATACTAGGACGAATGAAACCGATGTCTTATAATTCTTGTAGTTGGGTTTTTAACTCCTGAAGTTTAGTAGGAGCCATTCGATATGGGGCTTTGGAAATGGGTTTTGTACTGGGTTCAAGGTCAATACCAAACTCAATTTCACATGGGCTAAGAAAGCTTGACATACATTTTTCAATAAATGAATAGCTTTATGGCTTGATATGACAATGATTGACTTTAGTGGTTTGGTTGCTTGAATTTGCATAATAGGTTGGTTAGGAATATGAAAACTAGCAACCTTACAAAAATAATCAATTTTAGCATGATGAGTAGTTAACCAATCAATCCCTAAAATCACATCCAATTCAAGTATTTTCAAAGAGATGAGATCAACAGGTAACGTGTGGTTACCGATTTGAATCAAACAAGACTTATAAACAGTGGATGTAATGAATATTTTTCCTAATGGAGTTTTAACAGATAAGTCAAAGTCTAATTTCTCTTGAGTTAAATTTAAACGTTGAGCACAAGTAGGAGAAATAAAAGAATGGGTAGAACTAATATCAAGTAAGGCATAGACTATGCTAGAGTTTATGATTAGCCTACCCGTGATTACTTCAATTGGGTTCCTTGCTTTTTGGGAGGTTACGACAAACGCTCTTCCTTGAACTACCGACTATGACTTGTCTGGGAAGGCATTTGGTGTCACCATCCCAACTGGACTTGGCTTCACTGCACGATAAAATCGAGCTAGATGACCTTCTTTTCTGCAATTGTAACATTCTTTGTACTGCATCGTGCAGTTTGGACTGATGTGTCCCTCCCTTCCAAATTTGAAATATACGATCGGTGGTCGTTCTCCTTCTTTATCAATGGGTGATGGTGCTGATGTCTTTCCATCATTGTTGAATATCCTCTTCTTGAAATTTCCACTCCTATTGTCTTGTCCATGATTACCACGGAAGTGGTTACCATTTTTGGCATATTGATTTCCTCCATGTTTATTGTCACCGCTTCGATGGCTGCTACCACTGGTATTATCGGTTTGCCGGCTGCTCTCTTGGTTGGGTTGACTCATTATCGCGCTCCAATAACTGAGCCCTATTTACAACATCTGAATACATGCAAAGTTTGTGAGAAATGAGGTATTGACGTATCTCGGGTTTCAAACCTCTTAGAAACATCCGTGTCATTCTCTCCTCATTATTAACCAAGTGGGAAGCAAACCGGGACAACTCAGCAAACTTAGCTTCGTACTGCGACATGGTCATATTGTTTTTCTCCAGCTTGATGAACTCTACCTCCTTCATGTGACGAATACTTTTGGAAAAGTACTTATTATTTAACAGTTCATGGAACTTCTCCCAAGACATCTTCAGTGCGGCAGGTTAAGTGCGCTTTACGGATTCCCACCAGTAATTTGCCTCTCCTCGCAACATGAAGGTGGCAAAGGGAACCTTTTACTCCTCGGAGCATCCCAAGACCTCGAATATCTTGGTGATCTGCTTTATCCACGTCTTTGCCTTAAGTGGTTCTGTCTTTCCCCAAAACTCTGATGGTCCCAGCTCCTTGAATTGCTTAGCGGTGACCATCTTTGAGTTGCCAGTGTTCCCACCTGCATTTTGAACAGGAGCTGCTCTCGCCTGATATTGCATGAATTGCACAAAGCCTCTAAACATCCCATCATTCATTATTTGATCGGTGTTGTTGTTTACCTGAGTATTATTGTCTTCCTGTTGCACATTATCCTGGGTATTGATCGTTGGTGACTCAACGGTATCATGTGCTTCATTGTTGATCTCAACATTTTCAGATGCCATTTTCAAACACTGCCACAAAACAAGGGTTAATTGACATGCCACATATTAACCCTATATTCTAACCGACCAATTAGATAACAAATAAACTTAGGTAGGTCATACTAGCAAAGGAATTACCCGTCTCTCCCCTCGTAGTTCTAGTCTCACATCTTAGCCAAAGATCATATCCCTAAGCTTTGATACCAACTTTGACACCCCCAAAATTAGTATACATCACCCATCTTGGGTCGCTAAATACATGGTACTAAATACAAATACAAACTTAATTATACAACATAATATGAGAGTTTTTACAAGAATATTTTCTCATAGACAATATACAAACTCAAATTCAATCCTTGATACATTTATTATCACACTAAATAGTGAGGACTGCTAAAACAACCATCTCGGACCATCACTCTGCTCCCCGACTAGTCCCAGCTACGTTCTCATTTCCTAAAGAGAACAATGAAAGCAAAAGGGTGAGCTCAACTATCCTAGTAAGAAATATTATGACTAAGATAATGCAGAATAAATTATCGTTAGCCTTCAACAGTGTTAAACTGATAAATTACAATAAACATCAAGTTTAACTGTAGCAGAACCAGCAATCCATTAGAAGAGTCAAGTAGAGCATGATATCTACTATCTTCTATGATTTAAAAGTTTATCATCAATTTTATCGCTGAGACTCAGCTTAATAAATAATCCAATTCATCGTATCATCCCTGCATTTCGGCCAAGGATATTCATTAGTATCACAACCATGAATTATCCATGCACTATGGGCCAAGGATATTCTTGTTTTCACCAATGGTCATGATCATACAAACAACTGTCCATCAATACACTACGGACCAATGGGGACTTTTATCATTTATAACATTATAGGTCATGATTATACCGAATGATCCCTGGTCATAATCATACCAATCACTAGTTCATCTATTCACGTAAGCCAAAGATGACTTTTATCACAATATAAGCATGAGGATGATGACAATGATATAAGAATTCAGTTAAAAGAAAGTAAATGATAAATTTTTAAAGATTTATAATTTAATTTATCCAAAATTCAATAATGTCCAAATTGTCAACATGATACTGCTTTATGGAGTAAAATTCAAAAATAATATTGTATCAAAAAATGATTTGGACAGAAAAGAAATCAATTTTTATCATGAATAGTACCCCGAGTGAATAGTACTTCGTGAATAGTACTTCATGAATAGTACTTCAGGAATAGTACTTTATGAATAATACCCCATGAATAGTACTTTATGAATAGTATCTCGTTAATAGTACTTTATGAATAGTACCCTGTGAATAGTACTTTCTGAATATTTTTTTGTGAAAAGTACTCTGGTATGAAAAGCTTAAAATTTAATAAGAATGTTCAGAAAAATATCATTGTGAAACGATACTATATGAAGAAAAAATTTCAAAGATATTCTACTAATTTACAGAGTATATAAGCAATGCTTTAACAGAATTAGTGTAGAATTAGGAATACGAAACAAAATAATATTACTCACATACTACAGAGTATGGAAGAAAATATTATTTCTTACGAATACTAAAAAAATAATATTCCTTACCTTAGAAGAAGACTAGATACTAGAATAGTGAAGTAACAGACTACTCTTCTTCTTTCTCTCTATAGCTTCTCTCTCCATAATTGCTCTTATGAGTCTTAGTGAATTGGTGAGAATGAAAGAAAAATGAGCTTCTATTTATAGGAAAACATAGTTTCGATAATTGCACATTTTGAGGCTCGAATTATTACAGTATAGTACCTTCATCTTTTCCTCCATTTTTAATTTAGTCCTACAAGTATTATCAAACTTGCACCACCTCCCCTAATAGTATATCACGTGAATCAATAGTTCCATTCATGTGAACAAATAGTTATATGCATGTGAACTAATAGCAATTAATTGATGATTTATCCAATTAATTACCCGATTGGTCAATTTAACCTCCAGAAATCAATTATTATCGAAATAAATGTCAATTTCCACTAACACTAATAATCTTAACACAATAGAAATATATCACTTTCATCTTTAATCAACACGAACTTATTCATCATTAATATTATAACTCACAATATTTAAGAACCACATCATTCCCAGGAAAGAGGGGGCTTTCCGATAAGGATTTCTCCTATTGCGCCGCAATTAGGTGTGACTAACCCCTTTCCTCGATGTGAACTTTATGACATCGTCAATATTGCAAATAATAATATGAATAACTTTGTCGTCTCAATTATTGATTTAAAATATAAAATATTATGCGATGATGATCTTGTGACAATAATTGAATCAATAATATGAGAGATATTATCTTACGCAATTCATTTGTAGCAAAAATTGAGTATAAGCGAGTGACTTCTCACGTAAGCATCAATAATCAATATTTGTATGCTACTATGCAAACCACGCATATTATCGTACTTTTACCACCGGGTATTTAAATAGTTTAACGGTAAAACTTACGCCGTTCTTTTTATAAAAGATATTTACGTCATTTTCTAACTCGACACTACCTCCGTTGTGGGGTCCACTAATGATTTTTCCATCAATGAATATTCCTGTTAAAACGAATATTCACGACCAATCAAATATTTTATAACAAACTTGCTTACTTTACAAAATTTGTAAATATTACCCACAACTATAACATTATATCAAATCCACACCATAATATTCAAAAATATTTTTCGAAAAAAATAATCTTTATTAATAAAAGTTAGGGTCTTACACAGCTACTTTTAAAGGATTTTCAACACCTTTGAATTTGAATTGGTTTGTATTATGCGTGGTGTGGCAAACCAAATCTTCCTCGGAGGATACTGTAATCGCTATTGACATCCTTCCATTTTGTAAGAAATTTGTTCCCACTCTCACATAATACAACGTCATTGTCTACCATCTGTAGAACATCGCTTTCAATCAAGTTCTGGATAAGATGGTTGATTGCCCAACATTCCTCGGTGCTGTGACCGCGAGTGTGGGAGTGGTATTGGCATACTCTATTAGAATCAAATCAACTTGAGTGAGAGCTGATTAGAGGTAACAAAGTTGTGATTCTTCCCTCATTGATCAACATTTGTAATATCTCTTCCATCGGTTGGCCTAAATAGGTGAATTCCCTTTTATTGGTGATGTCCTAACGGGCTTTAGCTTTTGCTCTTTTTGAAATTTTATCCTTTAAGGTCTCACCTTCTGGAGTAAGTGGTGGAGTACTTGTAATGAGAGGAAGGAGGCTAGCATACTCTTGGCTGAATAATTGACGTGCGACTTAGTGCTGATGAACCACCAGTTCTGCCAATTGGTTGACTTGCTCGCTAACAGCCTTTATTTTCCGTTCCATCATAAATTGGAACTATGCATAATCCCATTTGTCAACATTGTGCTTGCTGGTTTGGGATGATCCACCAACATAATGGGAGCTCTGTCCATTGTTCCAACTAATCATGTTAACCTCCTCTTCCTTGTGTTGAGGTAGAAGGTTGTCTTGCACATGGGGTTGGTCGGGTTTGGTCACCACGATCTCACCGTTGTCAATTAAATTCTGGATCCTATGCTTCAGAGCCCAATAATCTTATGTGTCATGGCCTAGAGCTCCAACATGGTAAAGGCACTTCCTACTAGCATCGAAAACCTCTCCACTAGGGTTGGCTGGTGGAAGAAGATGGGTAATTTTCTTCTGAGTTGTCAAAAGTTTGAGAATGTTCTCAAGTGAGTCCCCTAAGGGTGTGAACAATCTAGTACGTCTGACTTCTCCACCTTTTGGCAATAGAGGGTTTAAAGACTGTGCTTGGAAAAGGGGAGTAGTTTCTCCTCTGAATAGACATGTTCTAACTGCCTTTTTGTCCTTATAGTATAAAGGAAACATCCTCCTCTTTCTTCTTATGGACCCTCAAAAGTTATTTCCATAACTTCTAGAATCGGATGTGTTCAATTTACAACTTTTAATGCGCAAGGTCTTGAATCTTCCCTAACTTCAATCCCATCTCATCCATTTCTCCATGTTTGATCATTTCAGAGAATGGCTTACCTATGCCAGCTAAGACCCTCTCATAGAAGGGAGCTTCTTGAATGTCTATAAAGGTCATCACTAATTCTGACTCAGTCATAAATTGAATAACTTGAGAAACACGGTGCCTCCACCTTTAGGCATACTCTCTAAAAGACTCATTGACTTGTTTCTTGACCTTGATAATTTGATACCGGTCTGGAGCCATCTGAGTTTGGAAACTGTACTGACTGAGGAAAGCATGGGCTAGCTCCTCTTAGTTATAATTCTTGGAGTTGTCTAATCTGGTATACCATGTTCTGGCTTTTCCAGTCAGACTTTTTTGAAATAGTTGCATTATAAGCTTCTCATCCTCGGCATAAGATCCGAGTTCTCTAATCAATACCTTCAAATTTGTGTATGGATCTCCCAGTCCATCATACTTTTTAAAATCAGGAGTCTTGATTTTTCCTGGATAATGAACCCCAGGGAAGATGCAAAGGTCTGAATATGAAACACTCCCGTATGCTCCAATCCCTTTAATAGACCGAATGATCTCTTCCATTTGAAGAACTTTTTTCCTAATATCACCGGTGTCTGGATCTTCTTTGAGATAGGCGATTTTAGGGGTTTTGTTGGTTTTATCCAATTGAGACTCAGGTATTGGAACTTCATTGTTCGGACCCTAGATTCCTCCATGTGCAGAGGATTTTGTATGTATAAGTATTTGTGGACCCTTAGTAGACTTGTGTAGTTCTTTGAGCAGAACAACCAGCTCTGTTTTTTGATTGCTTAATCCATCGAACTCCTCACGAGAGACAGGAGTAGGATTAGGCTGACTAGATGCATACATGCTTGGTTGTAGGCTTATTGCCTTTTTGGACTTTGAACGTGTAACAGGACCAATTGTTTCCCTGCTATGGTCTGTTTCATGGTTCTTGGTTTGGTCTTTTCTCGAGATAGTTGTTAAAATTTCATCGCAAAATTGCAGAATTAACTTAGCTTCCATGGCGGTTCGGCAGTTCGGCATCTTCATTGGTTTGGTTCAGCTATTGCTTCTTTCCATGTTGGGTAGCATCTTTAGTCCATAACTGGGTTCGGCTTTGTGGCCGTGAAAGGAAATTTGGGCTTCGTGGTTCTTCCTCTTGTATTCGGAAGTCGGGGATTTGGTTCCGGCTTGGGTTTGACTTGGCCGACTCGGGTTCGGTAAAGATGGTTTAGCCCTCTCCACGGGCTCGTAGTCCTTCTATGCTTGACAAGATCCTCTTCTACCGCCGCAATGTAGTTTAGTTCATCTTCACCCCGGTTTACAAACTTTGGGCAGGTAGGAACTCAATTGTTCATAAAAATGCCAAATTGCCTATGAGTGTTCGGTTTCCATGGCAATTCGGCCTCTTCGTTGGTTTGGTTCAGCTATTGCTTCTGTCTGTTTTGGGTTGAGAGCATCTTGATCAGAATCGGTTCGGCTTTGTGGCGATAAAGATCTGGGTGGCATCTGGGCTTGGCATCTCGGCTCGGCTTCGGGGTTCTACCTCTTGTCTTCGGGAAGCTGGGGGATGCTGGTTTCGGCTTTGGGCTTCGGGGTTTTGGCTTGGCTTGGGGTTTGGTATAGATGGTTTTGGCCCTCACCCATCAAGGCTCGTAGTTCTTCCTATGCTTCAAAGATCCCTCTTGGCCATCGTGAATGCGATTCGGTTCGATCTTCACCCCATTTATTTGGATGCTTGGTTTCACCTGATTGGTTGTCTATGTTGTTTAAGGTTTCATGCTTGTATTTACTATTGTCCTGCTTAGTAACGCTTTGTTCTTTTATTTGGCTTGGTTGTTAGTCTTTTGTTGTCCATTTTGGGGGTTGTCCCGTGTGGTTCTATCAAAGGCTTCTGGGGTATGCCCTTATCGATTGTATTATCTCTTCTTTTTCTATATACAAACAAACTTAGCGAAAAAAAAAGAATGTAAAAATGTTACATTCTATATAATGTGTCATTACTTAGCCATCAAGTTTACTTGCTCATCACAAATCATATCCTTTGCTTTCCCACCAAGATTACCCATGTGATCATGGGGCCCACATAGGTTGCCCCATGGGTCATCCTTACCCGTTGGATTTTTTGTTTGGGCTTTAGGTTTAATTAACATAACTTATGCTTTGGGCTTCCATTAATCCACATTGTCTTATACATTAACAAACATTTGGGCCTTAACCTTTAGTTAGCATTGGGCTTTATCATGATTCCAATTTACCTTTATAACTTCCTACACAATCCTACAAGTCCATTACGTATGGCTTAAAGCCTTAGTACGTATTGTCTATGTATTAATCTCGTATTCAAACTCGTATACTCATTCAACATATACGATAACCATCATTCATACATATTCGTATCATACTCATATTCATTACCTCGTACAATACCTACGTATCATACGATCATCGTTTACTAGTTATCGCTTTACTTTCCCTAACATTCTCAAATTAAGTCTGCATGCAAAATACTACGTTTTCCATACTTGAATTATTACTACATAATCCATCTTACCCTGATATTCTATCGTTACGTATTTCTCGGAAGTTCAAAAATAATTCCCAAGCAAAAATTAGTGAATAGTGTTTTTCATAAAATTTCTCGGAAAGCTTTTATTTTAATCATGGAAATTCAAACACTTTAATTTATTCACGTAGTTAAAATACTATGACATTTCGATAGGATTAGGTTATAGAACAACATTCATCTTGCTATCACATAATAATAACAAATAATATAATTTTATTTATTATTTAATTAAATAAAATTATTTTACAATAAATTCGAATTTCTCGGTCGTTACATTCTCCCCCCCCCCCCTTATAAAGATTCTGTCCCCAAAATCTCGTCTTACATTATACAAATAACTGAGGGTAATCCTTTTTCATGTTTTCTTCCAATTCCCACGTTGTTTCTTCGGCATCGTGGTTCTTCCATAACACCTTTACTGAAGGTATAACTTTGTTCCGCAAAACTTGCTCTTTTCTATCGATAATTTGAATTGGCATCTCTTCATACGCTAAGTCCTTCTCGATATGAATAGGCTCATACTATATTATGTACTTATAATCCGGCTTATAAGGACGTAACACAGATACGTGAAATACGTTATTTATTCGTTCTAGGTCTTGAGGTAACGCTATCATATAAGCTACCTCGCCTACCCATTTTAACACTTCAAAAGGTCATATAAACCTTGGACTTAACTTTCCCTTCTTTCCAAAGCGTATCTTTCCTTTCTAGGGAGATACCTTTAAAAATACATTCAAGCCTAATTCAAACTGCCTATTTACTCGGTGTGAGTCCGCATACTTTTTTTATCTGTCTTGAGCTGCTACGAGACGCATCCGTATCAACTTCATTACATCCGTTGTTTGCTTCACCAATTCTAGCCCTAGCATTCGGCGTTCTCCCACTTCATCCCAACACAATGATGTTCTGCACTTCCTTCCGTATAAGGCTTCGTAAGGAGGCATGCCTATGCTTGCATGATAACTATTGTTATACGCAAAATCTACTAATGGTAGATGATCATCCCAACTACCCTTAAAATCTATGACGCAAGATCTTAGCATATCTTCCAACGTCTGAAGTATTCTCTCGCTCTGGCCATCAGTTTGTGGATGATAAGTTGTACTCAACTTCAACTGCGTCTATAACTGTTCTTGCAGACTCCTCCAAAAGTTTGATGTGAATCGTGGATCACTATCTGACACAATCAAAATTGGTACTCCATGTTTGGAAATAACTTCCTTAACATAAAGCTTAGCTAACTGGTCAAAGTTATACTTAACCCTTATTGGCAAAAAGTGAGCTAAATTTGTCAACCGGTCCACAATTACCTAAATCACATCATACCATTTCGTTATAATCGGAAGTCCCACCACAAAATCCATCGCGATATGCTCCCACTTCCACTGTGGAATCTCCAATAACTGTAATAAGCCACTTGGTCATTGTTTTTTGGCCTTAACTTTTTTACAAGTCAAGCACCTACTAACATACTCGACTATCTCTCTCTTCATGTTAGGCCACCAAAAACTCTAGCAAAGGTCTTGATACATCTTAGTACTACCCGGATGAATTGAGTACCTTGAACTATGAGCTTCTTGTAACACTTGCTCTTTTAATTCCGTCTCATTCGGAACCTAAATTCTTCCTTTAAATCTTAATAATCCCTCATTATCAAGATTATACTTTAAATCTTTTTCATTAGTTAACTGCTCCTTCACACGGTCACACTCATCATCTCTTAGTTGTACCTCCTTGACTCTCTCTATAATGATAGATTAAATCTCTATTGTAAACAATCTCTATCCCGACTCACTTGGTAACTTCACCTCTATCTCCATCCTAGCCACCTCTGTTATTAACTCAGTTTGAGCCGTTAACATAGACAACTTTTCCCGACCCTTCCTACTAAAGGCATCGACCACTACATTGGCTTTTTCAGGATGATACAGGATTTCACAGTCGTAATCCTTTATCAACTCCAACCATCTCCTTTGTCTCATATTCAACTCCTTCTGTGTGAAGATATATTTTAGACTCTTATGGTCCATATTTATCTCACATTTCTCTCTGTAAAGATAATGTCTCCATATCTTTAAGGCAAACACTATCGGGACCAATTCTAGATCATGAGTAGGGCAAACTTTCTCATAATCCTTCAACTGTCATGATGCATATGCAATGACCTTGTCATGCTGCATGAGCACACAACCAATTCCTCTATGTGAAGCATCACTATAAACTACGAAATTTCCTGTATTACCGGGTAATGACAAAACAGGCGCTTCACTCAACCTTTTCTTCAGTTCTTGAAAATTGTCCTCGCACTTCTCAGTCCACACGTACTTCACTGTCTTTCTTGTCAAATTAGTCAACAAAGTAGCTATCTTCGAAAAATCTCGGATGAATCTCCGATAGTATCCCGCTAACCCGAGGAAACTCTATACCTCAGTCGGCATTTTTGGTTGTTCCTAATTCATCACGGCTTCCACCTTCGCTGGATCTACTTAAATACCCTCATGGTCAATAACATGACCTTAAAACTGTACCCTTTCTAGCCAAAATTCACACTTAGTGAACTTCGCATATAACTTCTCCTTCCTTAGTTTCTCTAACACTATTCGTAAGTGTTCAACATGATCTTCTGGCGTCTTAGAATAGACTAGAATATCATCGATAAACACTACAGCGAACTTGTCTAAATATTATTTGAACACTCTGTTCATCAAATCCATAAATGCAGTTGGTGCATTAGTCACCCTAAATGGCATCACTAGAAACTCGTAATGGCCATAACGAGTCCTGAATGTCGTCTTTGGTACATCATCCTTCCTAACCTTCAACTGGTGATACCCCTTCCTCAAATCTATTTTAGAAAAATACTTTGCCCCTTTCAACTGATCAAACAGATTATCAATCCTGGGCAACGGGTATTTTTTCTTTATCGTTAACTTGTTCAACTCTCGATAGTTGATACAAATTCTTAACGATCTGTCCTTCTTCTTTACAAATAGTACCAATGCTCCCCACAACGAAATACTTGGTTGAATGTACTTTCTGTCCAATAGTTCTTGTAACTGAACCATTAGCTCTCTCATCTCCACTGGCGCCATACGATATGGTGCCCTGGTAACTGGTGCCGCTTCTATCACAATGTCTATTACAAACTCGATCTCCCTATCCGGTGGAAGACCCGACAATTCACTTGGAAATACATCCATGAATTCTTTAACTATAGGTATTTGTTCCATGGTCGCTCCCACTCTCTGGGTATCAACAACATGGCACAAATAACCTACACATCCCTTCCTCAAAAGTTTCCTAAGTTTATGTCATGTTAAGACAACACGAACGCCCCGACGATCTATTATCGTAAAATACTACCTGAGGTTGTCTCAACGTTCTAATATTTACACATTTCTTCTGGCAATCTATAATTTCCCCATGGTTAAACAACCAATCCATTCCAAGAATTACATCGAATTCTCCTAACTTTATCGGTATCAGATCTACCGATAATTTATAACCTCGTATATCTACACAACAACTCTTATGAATATCTTCAATAGGAATTATCTCTTCGTTTGTTACCTTAATATTTAAAGGTGCAAGCAACTTTTCGGGAAGTAATCATAATCTTCTAGCAAAATCACATGTTATAAACGAACAAGTAGCACCCGAATCAAATAACACGTAAGCATTTATATCGTTGATCGGAATAATACCTGCAACTTCATCTTGCACCATCATATTAAAGGTGCGGGCCATCGGCCTACCCGGCTGCGCTAGACCACCAATAGCTAACTTACTACTATTAGTGCCCTTATTCCCATCTGTCCCCTTCTTCGGGCAGTTCTTTGCTATGTGGTCAGTTAACCCATATACAAAGCATCCTTAATTCTTCTTCAGACTTGGATAGGTAGGCGAAATGTGTCACTCCTATCCACAGTTATAGCATCTGACCTTCCCTTGAGAGATGAGACTCTAAGTGAGTCTTCCCACAGGTCTTGCATGCCTCCATCCTCCTGTTCAGATCCCCTTCCTTCACTTTGGTATTCCTAGAGTTAAACCCTTTCCTCTTCTGACCTTCATCACTCCCGCTGGCTCCTTCTATCTTCACTCCCCCGTCCACCTTATTCTTGTTCTTTTTCTCCTTGTGGTACTGGCTTAGAGCCTCATTCCCACCTTCGGCGATTATCGCCTTCTTTAGTATGGTCCCAAAAGAAGTACTTTGGAACATCGATATTCGGCTATAGATCCAAGGTTTCAAGCCTTGCTTAAACCTCCTAGCCTTTCTCTCCTCAGTGTCCACTTGATGTGACACAAATCTCACCAGTTCATTGAACTTGGCAGCGTATTGGGGAACCATCATCTCCCCTTGTTTCAATTCTAGAAACCGCATTTCAATCCTCCCCTGCATACTTGTGGGAAAGTAGTTCTTGAAGAAAATCTCCTTGAACCGCACCCACATTAGGTTCTTTATACCAGCACTAGCCTGGTTAGCCTCCCTCCAAAAGTTGGCCTCTCCCTTCATCATATAGGTTGCAAAAGCAACCTTTTGACCCTTATCGACATTTGCAATGACAAATGCCTTTTCTATCTCTTTCACCACCGTTTGGGTTTCTATTGGGTCCGTAGTTCCTTTGAACTCTATCGGACCGACACTCTTAAAATCCTTAAAAGTAGTAGCTCGTACTACTCCAGGATTTACGTGTATATTAGCCCCATTTCTATTAAATGTAACCGTTAACAAGTTTACAAACTCATGCTACTCCCTCTGGTTGATTAACATTAGCATCTTGATTACGTTGTCTCCTTCTCAGCGAAATTTTGTTGTTAAGATAAACAACACATTTCATTATTAATCACTTCTTTATTAGTTATTGTTCATTATTAACGATAACTTCAACTCATTACACAATATATTCCATATAAATGCTTATATTAATTTACTTCTTATAGTATAATACTACATCGTTCACATTTACATAGCCTAAGCTGATTACTTTACTATCCCGCAATTGTTTTCAAAAAATTGGGATTTACAAAAGACTACCCTTTGTTATACAAAAGAGGGTTTTACGTCACTACTAGATACATCATATTTATATATCTAACTCTACTCTAGCTAATACTAGGTTACATCTGCCGTAAGGCATTCTCAAAATCCGCATTGGCAAGAGCGACAATAATATCTCGGCTAATAGTATGCCGGGTTTGCCCTTCTACCGGTTACCCAGCTACTTGCTTCTGGAAATCCGCATGAGAACTCCTATGTATATAGGACATCCTCCCAATCTTCTACTTCTTGGTCTTTAGCTCCTGCCTGAGCTCAAAGACCTCCTGTTTCATCTCGTGGACCTTTTCCTTTGCCAAAACTCGTTCGTCATGCTCCTCCTCCCATATATTCTCCATATCTGTCTTATCTTCCAAGACAGCATGGAGCTCCTCCTTCAGCTCCTTAACTTCCTTACAATACTGGATATTTCTATCCAATACTATCATGAACAGTGACATCATCGACTACCCTGGAGGCGTTTCTTCTGTAAGTGCTACTATGTTAAAGGATACTACCTCCACATCTTCTTCTGACATGCCATCAAACACAGACATAAGGTCATGGTTCTCCGAGTCTCCAGACTCAATAACTACCACTTCTGGCTCTTCCGCTATAGGGTTCGGTATAATCTCTATTTGATTAACCGATTCTTCACTTTCTACATATATATCTCTATACATTTCATTTTCTCCTGACATCTACAACAAAACAATTTAGTTTGATTAGTACACATCAGTAGAATAATAAAAACAGATATCATATGTAATGCATTTTTAAGGTTAATTTCATCTTTTACTTCTTTAACTCTTTTTAAGGTTATGACTTAAGGTTTTAATTCCCCCCTTAAGTTTTATAACCTAATGCTCTGATACCAACCTGTGATGCCCCCAAATCTGGGTATCTCCCAACCCGACATATGGTGCTACACGGTGCTACAGTTCACACATACATTCAATTGAAAAGCCTCAAAAGAACGAATATGTTTTATATATATTCTCCAAAACAATATTACCATTCCCCAGGTTCTGTATAACCATTACATTTGTACTTGTCATAATATCAAATAATAATATCATTCACCTATACTATTACATAAGTAATCTATAGGTTCGCCTTAGCCTTCCCTTTATCTTTACCAGATCCTTCGGTCCGTTCGGTCTTAGCTACATTCATATAGTTCAAGTAAAAATGAGCATAACTAGCTCAACAAGTATGACAATTCCATTTAAACGACATGCTTGAAACATATAAATTATATATCTTCAATAAATGAAAAATAGTTATAAAGTACTATCGATAATTTAAAATAGCACTTCTCTTTTCTTAAAACATTTTACAATGAACAACATTCAGTAAAACATCATTTCTGGTCCAAGACCTTAAGCATTTCATACTTTCTTTGAAAAGGAAAACCCGGGAATAAGTCCGTAAGTCCGAAATTACTTACGAGCACGTCTAGGTGATCAACCTATAGTACTCTATGTTGTACAACACTACATTCTTTAAACATATGTACGTTTATGTTTAGCAACCTCACGTGCCTGCCGTTTGACGACAAAACATTTGTTTAGCATATTCACTCTTCATTTGAAAACCACACCAACATAGTTTGGAAAAACATTGACAATACTTTGATAGATTATAAGAAATTCAAAACATCTTAAGTCTAGCCAAAAGAATTGACTTTGACTTCATCATATATCAATTCATGCGTAAGAAGACATGAATTACAAAGCTTGTCCAGATTGAACATAGACAAGGGCTAGAACACTTGCCTTTAGCGTCTACTACGGTTATTACACTTTCCCTTTAAATCTTTAGAGTCTCTACAATACATAACCACATAACATACCACATTAGGTCATAATCAGATATGTATGGTACCTAACGTATCTTACCATTCTTCTCAATCTAATCATTTATTAGATTTGTTGTTATTGGTTCCGGCTTAACGCATTACCTTGTTATTACGTTCATGTTTGAGTGATTATCTTTAACCTTTAGTTATCATACTTAAGGTTTATAACATTTTAAACAATGTTACATTAAGTTAATTAATGTTGTACTTCATCATTAACCAACTGCCTTTCTTTTTATCTTCATAAGCTTTCTTTACTGTGAAAAATCTAGTCCTGGCGTTGCGGCGGTATGACTTCCTTCTTGAACTCACGTTGACGGGTTTCCAAGTGTCTCGCGTTCAATCTTGGGCTTCATGGCACCACTCATAATATTGAGGCTCATGCATTTTTTGGACCCCGAGCCTCGAGCGATTACTATAGTTCATTTCTTCTGTGAAATTTTCGGGGCCATAACTTATTACTTCTTAGCATACAAGTTCTACCACTACTCCTCTAACAGTTGAAGAAAGGAGAATCATGGTTTAGTATCATTACCTTTGATAATTAAGATTTGCTCTTCTTCTTTTCTACTATGAAAGACTAGTTTTTTCTTACTTTTTCTCTCTAACAAATAAGTTATAAGTTATTGGTGGAATTTAACAAGTAACAAATGAATAATCTAGCTCTCTATTTATAGGATTTCTATGGTTAGGGCATAATGGTCAATACACCAATCCCACCTCCTTACTATTCATTACTTAGCCATCAAGTTTACTTACTCATCACAAATCATATCCTTTGTTTGCCCACCAAGATCACCCATGTAATCATGGGGCCTACATGGGTTGCCCCATGGGTCATCCTTACCCATTGGATTCTTAGTTTGGGCTTTAGGTTTAATTAACATAACTTATGCTTTGGGCTTCCATTAATCCACATTGGCTAATACATTAACAAACATTTGGGCCTTAACCTTTAGTTAGCATTGGGCCTTATCATAATTCCAATTGGACTTTACAACTTCCTACACAATCCTACAAGTCCATTACATATGGCTTAAAGCTTTAGTACGTATTATCTATGTATTAATCTCGTATTCTAACTCGTATACTCATTCAACATATATGAAAACCATCATTCATACATACTCGTATAATACCTCGTATCATACTCGTATTCATTACCTCGTACAATACCTACGTTTCATACGATCATCGTTTACTAGTTACCGCTTTACTTTCCCCAACGTTCTCGAATTAAGTTCGCATGTGAAAAACTACGTTTTCCATACTTGAATTGTTATTACATAATCCATCTTACCTCGATATTCTATCATTACGTAATTCTCGGAAGTTCAAAAATAATTCCCGAGCATAAATCAGTGGATAATGTTTTTCGAAAAATTTCTCGGAAAGCTTTTATTTTCGTCTTGGAAATTCAAACTCACGTAGTCAAAATACTACGACATTCCGATAGGATTAGGTTATAGAACAACATTCATCTTGCTATCACATAATAATAACAAATAATATAATTTTATTAATTATTTAATTAAATAAAATTGTTTTACAATAAATTTGAATTTCTCAGTCGTTATAGCAAAGATGAGAAACGAGATCACTATGTTCGAGAAGCAGCACGGAGAGTCATTGTACGAGGCATGGGAAAGGTACAATGAACTACTTAGGAAGTTCCCACATCATGGACTACCCAAATGGCTGGAAATGAACACATTTTACAATGGGTTGAGTGGTAATCTCCGTACTATTATAGATGCAGCTTCTGGTGGAACGTTCATGGCTAGAAGTTATGAGGAAGCATACTATCTGATAGAAATAATGGCGGCTAACAACTACCAATGGCCCACAGCGAGAATGACTGTGACACGTCACCCAAATTCAGGAACTTCATTCCCACAGGATCTGGTGTTCACTTAATCAAACATTCATATCTAACTATCCAATCACAATAAAACTGGATAAATAAAACCTTTCCCATTAAAGGGTTACATAATAAAATCTCCCAGGTTATCTAACCTTTAAATACAATCATTCAAATGCGGAAATTAAATAAACATCATTAAAACCAAGTCTAAGATCATCATAATAAAAGTCTAACATCTTAATCAAAGTAAAAATTATAAGTCTTCATCACTTGCACATTTTTCCTTTTCTTTGCTAGTCGAAGGTTCACATACCTTCTCTTCTTTAGCTGCATTGAGTTTATAAATATGCAATAGTGAGCAAAACAACTGCTCACTGGATATAATATGGAATCAACAGAAGTATAGCAATACTAACTGCCAAAATAGGCTCATCAACAATGAATAGTACTCTATCAACAATAATCAGAAATTGAAATCCCAAGATATGGAAAATATACATCACTGAGGGTCGTAAGACCACGAACTACGTCCATAGTTGCAAATAATCTTTCAACTCCAACTTTAACAGTCATAAGACTATAAGGACCTCGTACTTAGGGGGATCAGCCCTTTGTACAATGTATTCTGCACAAACATTTTAACGCTACGCGTAAGTTAACCCCTAATCATAACAATAGGGTTGTTCTTCTCAGTATTTAGAGTACAAGTCCGCACCAAAGAAAGTTTGGTTTGGATAAGCTTTCAAGGTAATTTGGAATTCAACGAACATCAACTAAGGGACTAGTTGAATAAAATTAACAACATCATGTTATGGGACAATCATAACTGAACTGACATGGTAATTTAAATCATGTTATAGGAATGATCTAATAGCACACATATTGAATAACTATAACACACCTTGCTTGAACAATATTAAGCTAAGGCTATTTAGAATTGAATACTAAGCATGCATAGTCACTTGAATAATAAAACTATTCATATTAGAATATTATAAATTTGAATGCTAAAAAAAATAAGTTAAATACAAGAATAACTTGCTCAATATTAAATTAAAGATTAGAAACCTTGCATCATTATATCGTTATCGAATTGGAAACAATAATCGACTTAACAAGATAATAGATTAGAAAACTTGCCTTACTCGTAGGCTAAACCGAATAATTCGAATCACAATATCCTATAAACATATGTCATCATGACATAGTTATCCATTACCACTTTACAAACATAACTAAGTACGTTCATCATTTAAAAATTGGATTTTTAATCACATAATCAAGTTACAACATAATTTAATTGTTAATAACATGTTCATTCTAGGTATAGAAACATTAAAATTAACATTTTACAGTCCTAATATTATCACATAACAATTCTTTAAAATTTTGTGTACAAAAAGTACATTGTCAGACCATTCTATTAACTTGTCCACGCTACGGCCATAAGCTTTACATGGAGTGGTCATTACATGGCGTGAGCATGATGCTGTGGCGCGGTGGATAGACTATGAAGGCGCCATTGCTATGGCATATGATGATGGCGCCATGGCGCCACCAAACGACATCTTCTGGGGCAAGCGCAGAGCTTAAAGCTGCTAGATTTCAATGAGCAACTTGACAGAATAGTGCGAGGAAAAAGCCAATTTTGGCCTACAAGCTCATTTCTAACAGACTAAATAGCATATAATTCATACAAAAACTTCATGTAAACAAAATTCAAGAATTTCTAACATGTTTTTACCTATACAACAACATAAACAACAAATTTAACACATTCAATTTCACTATTTTTGGCTAAAAACTCACTTTTTGATATTTTTGATGAAAATAAACACTGTAATTTTGTTTTTCAACCAAAACCATTAATTTAAAGCATTTTATCAAAGTATATACATACTCTAACAAATTGAATAGCCAATTTATCAATAAAACAACTAAACAACCCATAATTTCTATTTTAACTAAACAATATATAATCACAAAAACTCTTTGTAAAATACTTTTTTCTTCACAAATTACATACATATCATCAATTCATTGATTATAACTCATTAAAATAGTTTTAACATCACTAGTATGCCATATAAAGTCACATAACAACAACAATTTATCCTTACACAAGGATTTTATAGAGAATTAGAGAAGAGAAAACATAAAAGAAAAAAAAAGGTAGGATGAAACCTTGAAGAAGATGATGATGGCTATCTCTTTGCTTGACAAGCTTTACTCCACTTCACTTCCAATTCTCTAGAATTTTCTCAAGCTTTTTCTCTCACATTTTCTTTCTCTCTTCTTCTTCTTCCTCTGAGTTTTCTTTTCTTCTCTCTTACCTCTCTCCTCTATTCTTACGTCTTAACAAATAACGTATATAGGATATAATATATATTAATTATATAATATAAATATAAACATAACTGATACCAGTTATTTGAGTTTTGAAATCAAAAGCCATAAGGCTTGTTTTGTTACTAACTAAAAAAAATAACCCATTAATCCATTCACCTTGTTTGGTAAAACACAACTATATTAAAGACTTAATAGGCATTAGGCCTTGTTTGGCAAATCTGAATTAAAACTCCTTTAAGTTATTTTAATAACTCCTTTATAAAAGGTTATTTGTCACACATTTACTAAATTAAATTAATCTTAATAACAATTTATTAGATCACTTCATCACATAAATCAATACCACCAAAATTATAATTTTCTTTATAATTATATTTTTATTTAATCAACTAACACATCCTTTTAATTACAAATTCCAATAAAAGAATAGTAATTCAATTAATCAAAACTCTCTAACTTAATAATTAAATTAAATTAGCAAAAATAATTACTTTCCTTAATTATTTATTTAACATATAGTTAACCAAATTGAATCAAATTTGAACAATTATTTATTTAACAATAAACAGATCCATTAAATACTTAAATAATTCAATAAATATTTAATATAACAATTAAAAAATTTGGAATGTTACATCATTCCCTCCTTACAAGGATTCTGTCCTCAGAATCACAATTCAAACAATTCATTTGTCACAATGACACAGCCAAAGGCAGCTGGGATGTTAGAGGTAGATGGGGTAACAGCGTTAGCGACACAAATTTCAGCTTTGTCTGAGAAGATGGATGCTCTTATAGGTGCACAAACTCAGCAGGTTGCTTATGTTTGCGAATTATGTGAGGGGGAACTCCTACAGAATAGTGTGCCATTAACCCAGCAGCGGTACAGTTTGTGGGCAGCTACAACAGAATTTTGCACAATATGTATCAGAATGCCTACAATCCGGGGAATAGAAATCATCATAATTTTTTGTGGGGTAATAATCAAAATCATCAGGCTCCACGACCATCTTATCTTCCAGGATTTCAAAATCAGCATCAACAATCAGCTCTACAACAAGAGAAAAAGACAGATTTAGAAGAACTGTTGTTGAATTATATATCTGGTAATGAGGCGACAATGAAATCACAAGCAGTGGATGGGATAGCTTGCATTAGCACTTCATAACAGGCCTCGAGGGACTCTATCTAGTGACACAAAGAAGAATCTAAAAGGGAATCACGAAAAGTGTCAAGAAATCACTTTGAGAAGTGGAAAACACCTTTAGGGGCAGAATAAAGAAAATTCAGCAAAGAGAGATGGTAAACAAGGTGAAGAAAAAGTGGTTGAAGGGAAACAGGGTGAGGAAAAGCAAGTGGACAATAGTAAAACAGATGTTGAGCCAGTTGTTTATCCCCCACCAACGTTTTAGCAGAGTGTTCAGAAACAAAAATTGGACAAGCAATTATCAAAGTGTTTGGAAGTTTTTAAGAAACTTCATATTAACATTCCTTTCGCAGAAGCCCTAGAGAAAATTTTGAGTTATGCTAAATTTATGAAGGCTATTCTGTTAAGGAAAAAGAAATTAGAGGATTACGAGACTGTGGCTTTGATAGAGAAATGCAGTGCAGTTCTACAGACAAAATACCTCCAAAGTTGAAGGATCCAGGGAGTTTCACTATTCCTTAAACAATCGGTAACATGACCTTCAACAAGTGTTTGTATGATTTGGGGGCGAGTGTGAACCTCATATCGTTGTCAGTTTATACTCAATTGGATTTTCCGGCTCTAAAACCTATAAACATATCACTGCAATTAGCGGATAGATCAGTGACTTATCCAAGAGGGATCACAGAAGACATCTTAGTTAAAGTGGATAATTTTATTTTTCTAGCAAATTTTATAATTTTGGATTATGAAGAGGGCAAAAACATCCAAATCATCTTAGGGAGGCCATTTTTGGCTACAAGTAGAACTCTCATCGATGTTTAGAAAAGGGAATTAACCATGAGGGTTCAAGACCAAGAAGTCAAATTCAATGCGTTTAAAGCCATGAACTTCCCTACAGATGAGGACGAGTGTTTCCAAATGGTTGTGATCGACAAAATAGTAAAATGAAGACTTGGTTAAAAGTTTGGTCAGAGATCCGTTGGAAAATATTCTACTGGGGGATGAGGACTTGGATGATCCAAAGTTCATAGAATACTTGCATATTCTGTATTCTTTGCCTAGAGTTAGCAGATTTAAGGTACCATTCGAGCCACTACACACGGAAAAAAAAAGCTTTGGCATAGATGAAACCTTCACTAGAGGAGCCACCCACTCTTGAGCTTAAGCCCCTTCCTGAACACCTCAGGTATGCTTATTTGGGTAATTCTAATACTTTACTGTTTATTATTGCATCTGCGCTTAACGAACTATAGGAAAGTAAGTTGCTAAGGGTGCTTAGAGAATACAAATCTACAATAGGATGGACGATTGCTGATATCAATGAGATAAGCCCCTACTTTTGCATGCATAAGATTTTATTGGAAGAGGACGTAAAGCCAATAGTGGAACAGCAGGGACGATTAAGTCCGATCATAAAAGAGGTGGTAAAGAAGGAAATTTTAAAGTGGTTGGATGCAGGAATAATATACCCGATTTCATACAGTACATGGGTTAGTCCAGTTTAGTTCGTCTAAAAAAATGTAGAATGACAGTTGTGACGAACGATGATAATGAACTAATTCTTACTAAGACAGTGATCGGATGAAGGATTTGCATGGACTATAAAAAGTTGAATAAGGTAACCCGGAAGGACCACTTTCCTCTACCCTTTATCAATCAGATGTTAGACCGGTTGGTTGGGCATAAATACTGCTTCTTACTGGATGGATATTCGGGGTACAACCAAATAGTCATAGCTCTTGAGGATTAAGAAAAGACCACCTTTATGTGCCCATACGACACCTTTTCATTAAGGAGGATGTCCTTTGATTTGTGCAACGCACCATCGACTTTCCAAATATGTATGATGGCCATCTTTTTAGACATGGTAGAGAGGAATGTTGAAGTCTTTATGGATGACTTCTCCGTTTATGGGAACACTTTTGATATGTGTCTTGAAAATCTGGTCATGGTTTTGAAGCGATGTGTGGAAACCAACTTGGTGCTAAATTGGGAGAAGTGCCACTTTATGTTTGAAGAAGGAATTATTCTAGGGAATAAGGTCTCTGCAAAGGGTTTAGAGGTTGATAGGGCAAAGCTGGACATGATCGAGAATCTTCCACCACCGAATTCAGTAAAGGGAATCCGCCGTTTTCTTGGACATGCCAGATTTCGTCGCAGGTTCATAAAGGATTCCTTTAAGATTGCTAAACCATTATGCATTCTATTAGAGAAAGATGCAGTTTTTAGTTTTGACGAAGAGTGTGATTGTTCCTCAGAAAAGCTTAAATCCTGATGGTCAGGCCCATTCACGATCAAGACTATTTTCCCACATGGCACCATTGAACTGTACAATAGAAATCCACTTGAAACATTCAAAGTCAATGGGCAGCGGTTAAAGCATTATTGGGGTGGCGACATCGACAACGTAGCCACCGCGATCACACTTGTCAATGCGCCATGAACAGGGAGTAGTTAGGCTGAAAGACTTAAAAATAAGTTCTCATTAGGAGGCAACCCAATTTACTTTCTAATTACAGTATTTTGACTTTATGTCATTCAATTTGTAGTTTAGTTCGTAGTTCTAGTATCATTTAGTTCATTTCGGTACAATAGTTAGCTAGCTAGTTAATGATTTTCAGTAATTTTCATTATTCATGCTCATGCTCCATGTTGTTATCTTATATTTAGTGTTATAATGAAGTTTAGGTACTTAGGATGCCATTGATCATGCGTACGAGGAGAAGAAACTTAAAAATCAAAGTCCTATACAGAAGAAACTCCCACCCCGGCGGGCCCATTCCAAGCCTAGAAACCCCGCTTGGTTGAGAGGTTCTCTCATCCATGCCAGCCCAATGTTTTTTAGTTCAAATACCCCGTCCCCATCTGGCGGAAGTGCGGGAAGCTAAAACTTTTAAAGCCTCTGCGAATAGGATTTCATCTAACTTCTCCACTTCTCTTCTCCTTAACCAATCATAACCACTTCCCAACCCGGCGAATTCACCCACAACAACACTAATATCCCCTCGTTCTCCTTCAAATTCAAGCATATCTCCTTTTCTATATATACACAAACCCTAAAATTCACCATTACACACCAATTTTTAGATTTCACTACTTAAAACCTAGGGTTTGCCACCAGTCAGTTCTACAGAAGAAAATGAATGGGAAAGTTCAAATTTGGGCATTCAACTTGGGTAATATCATCACTCAACAACAATCAGTGTGGGTAGTTACTTTGTAATCAGTTTTGCACAACACGTTTAGAGTTCAATCACCAAACTACAGCAACAACATCAATTGGAGCAGCAAACTGCAATAACATCATCCAACAGTAGGGAAATCATTGGGTAAGATATTAGTTTCAGTGCTCATAATACATTTCATTTCAAGTTTTTCAATTTAGGGGTATTGTAAGTTGTGCACACCAAGTGCTTGAATTATTGCCAAAGTAAAGTTTGGGGAAGTAGTGGAAAGTAATTGATACTAATGGCACCTAAGACACCATCAAAGTGCTAAAAGGGAAAAGGTTTGGGTTCTTCACCACCCCAAGCCCTCTATTTATAGAGGGGGGAGCCACAGGTCCACCTGCGGCTACCCGGAGTGCCTCGGGCTCTATAGGCCCCACCGTCTTGAAGTACGTGCGTGCATGCATGCAACGTGTTGTTTGCTTGAACCTTCATAACTTTCAATCTGAGCATACGATTGAGGCATGTGATACCTTTCCAAAATGTTGTTTTCGAGGGCTACACAATAACATGGGATAAGAGGTTGTATGAAGTCGGGAAGATGGGTCCATGACCAGATCTTCAAGTCTTCAAATTCTATCCAGTGTGTTATCTTGTGGAGTAGAAACTCAGGATTTTAAGTATGGTTCTTGTAGGACACTTCTGTGTAGAATGTGGGTTGAATTGTTGTTGAGACGGCGTAAATGTAGCATCGAGGTGGCAAAATGATGATTTTACCCCTCACCAGGGTTATCTTTGGCTCTAGGATGATTTAGCAGTCGTTGCTCAAGGTTATCTCTGAGATTGGGCTGCTGTGAGTACTGAATGTCCTCAGGGTTGTCTCTGAGGTGTTCCTGACCTCCCGGGGTTATCTCCAGGGTTGGAATTGAGTGCATCAGGGTTATCTCCGAGGTTCAAGAGGACTTCTGGGGGTTAGAACAAACTTTTTTGGGGCTATCTCCAGAACTGGAACTGCATCCCTCGGGGCTATCTCCCAAGTTGGAACAGGCTTTTTTAGGGTTATCTCCGTAACTGGAACTGCATCCCTCGGGGTTATCTCCGAGGTTGGAACTAAATCTCCCGGGATTATCTTCAGGACTGGAACTGAGCATCTCGGGGTTGTCTCCAAGATGAAAAACTGAGTATCCTGGGGTTGTCTCTAGGATTGAGCTGATTTGACTTCTAGGGTTATCTCTGGAGGATAATTTTGCCTTCCGACAAGCTTAGTAACAGGAATGCAAAAAAAAATGAGTGTCTACATTACTTCTATTCGAGTTATGTTTTTTTATGCTATCAAACTTTTTTTAGGAACAGATCAATAATCCTCAGTTGTGCGTGCAGAACAGAGTACTCTAGTGTGTGCATGCATTCGTGGTTTTGAAAGCATAGATAAATTGGGTTTCACCTCTTTTCCTTGGACAATATTTGATATTTCAATTAGATAGATGAGTTTCTTCTCTACCGATTCGGGTTCCTCTCTTCCTTAGCAATTGCTTTATGCGGGAGGAATGAAAATCTTGGAGCCAAATTTTACCCCAATTAGCGAGTTTAATAATTGACTGGGTGAAGAATGTTTCCTACGGCTAAAGGGATTATCATTAATCCCAAAATTCCCCCCCCCCACCACAACTTCATCTTCTAATCAAAAAATCTTTTCTTTTTATCCCAATTATAGATGCCCTAACTGCAAAGACCTAAAGACTCATCAATTTTTTTTGAGATATTTTTTTCAACAACTATGTTCCTCCATATTCCATTACTTGCTCAAATAATTTTTATATATACAAACATGTTTATATGTGTGTATTTGTTTATATTTTCTCTATGATTAGGCAGTTCATGTTTTAATAAATTGGAATTTAGTCTTTTGTTATGCATTAATTGACATCTGAGTTAAAATATGATGTAAATGTACAAAGCTGTGAAGTTGTGAAATCTATCTAGTTTCGTGACTTATGAGTGAATTGATTTTTCTTAAGGCTTTTGAGCTAATACTTAATTATGCTGATAATGTCATGTTTAGGTGTTGTTCTATTTGGTATTTGTGTTCTGTTATATACTAAATTGTTCTGTATATGGTAATTTTTTTGTAGCTATAGTTAAATTGTGTAGATGAATTCTTGATGTATATTTGTTGTTAATTGTTTATGTAGGTTTGTTGAATTATTTGATTTTATTTATCTCACTTTATTGGAATGGAATTTACTTTATTTTTGCAATTGTTGCACACTTTGTTCCAGACTTAAGGAAAAGTAGTTAAAGAATCTAATGGTGACTTGCTATCAGAATTAAGACTTGAACCTACCAGGAATGTAACTCCCACAAAATTCACCTAACAAACTCTTAGCTTACAAAGAGAATAAAAGATTATAACTAAAGACATAGTATATATTATCTTTAGATGCCAAACCAAATACAAAATGAAAAAAGGGAAAATTTATTTATAATCAAAGTCTACATGTGCATCCCCTTTAAAAAATAGTTGCGGATATGACTCCAGTATAATAATCAAGACCTCTTGCCAGACATAGATCAAATACCACTTTGTCGATACATTTTGATTTCTCCAAAGCTCTAAATAAAATCTCTAACTCATTCAGTACCTGTAGTGATTCGATGTTCTCTAAAAACTTTATGCCCGCCTGTTTAAGCTCCAATAATAATTCCAAAGGGCATCCCCTATGCTTAACAAAAGTACCAATCTTATCTGATGTCTTAACATTTAAGCCCTTCTCCTCGACCTAGAATACAATGCGACAAAATTATTACCTAATTTACATAAAGAAAAATAATGATAATAGAGAACTCTAGACACCATCCCCTTTTTTTATCTTCTCAAAAGATTACTTGTCTAACTCGTCAATACTTGAACATATAGTTCTAAACTTTTTTGGTAGCACTCCGCAAATATCAAGCATTCCATCTAGTAACTTTCGATGATTCAACTTTACCTGTTGACAAAAGAATAAACATATATACATAGTGGAAAAAGAAACAAGAGGACATAAAATTTCAAGTAATATGTTAAATTTTCTATCACTAGTATTTTTATTTTATTTTTGCAAGTGTTTTTTATAACATTAAAAACTTCTTATAATAGTAGATGGTAAAAGCTACAAATTTGATTCTTATCACATTTCTTTTTCTTTTAAACTTGCAAAATTACATTGATGAACATTAAAATATCTTTGGAAAGTGCACGTATAATTGTTTATGTAAAAATAATAGACTTTCTCAATAAGCAACATTTATCTAAAACTCTGCCCAGTAAAAGCCCTTTACTAAAAAATCCATTTTAAGTTTTAACATGAGGTCATTTTCAATGTAGGAGAATGTGTGTAAAGCCCCCATATCTGGGTACTTGAAACCTGAACTCGGTGTTTCGCGATACCATTTCTATGAGCGGAATAATACTAATAATAATAACAACAATATAATTATTAAACTTAATTTATATGATTATCAGAGTCTAGCTCCCAAGTACGTAACCTTTAATACATTCATTTCATAACATGATAGATAATATATATCATTATATTAATAATATCAAACTATTACATAAGATAGCATTGCATTCATTCAGCAACCTTTCTTTTTCCCTTGTTCTTAGCAGAGCCTTCAGGTTATTCACATTTAGCTAAAAACATTTAAATTAAGCAAGGATAAGCATTTGAGTGCCCAGCAAGTAATAACAATTATAATTATTAGCTGAAAGGATTAAATGTTTTCTTTGTACTACCCTTCTACAACAAATCAATAGTTGTGAAGTAATCTGAGGCAAATAATAATAACATAACAACTCTCTATCAAATTTTTGAAACTACGTCTTGACTATAAATAGGGTTAAGGTGACATACTATGAACATTGTTTTCAATTTTGAATAGGTTTAGCGAGAACTTCATCAAGTAAACCATCATAACGTAACTTACAGACGCGGGGGTGATCGGCCGTTATGCCACATATTGATCAATCAATGTAACGCCCCTCAAATTCAGTACTTGAAAACCGAACTCGGTGCTTTACGATACCATTTCTATGAACGGAATAATACTAATAATAATAACAATAATATAAATTATCAAACTTATCTTACATTTATCAGAGTATAATCCCAAGTACGCAACATTTACTATAATTCTTTACATGATATATAATACATATCATAGTCTTAATACAGTCTAACTATTACAAAAGATACCATTATCAGTTATTCTGTTTGCTCTCCTTTTCACTTGTTCTTGGCCGAACCTTCTAGCAGTTCACACTAAGCTGAAAACATTTAAATTAAGCAAGGATGAGCATTTGAGTGCCCATCAAGTAATAACAATTATAAATATAATTAGCTAAAAAAAATAAATGTTTTCTTTGTACATCACTTCTATAACAAATCAACAGTTGTGTGATAAACTGAACCAATCATAACCATATATTATTTCTATATCAAAGTTTTTGAAACTACGTACTGACTATTTATATAGGGTTAGGGTGACATACTATGAACATTATTTTCAATTTTCGAATAGGTTTAGCAGAACTTCATCTACAAACCGTCATAACTTACGGGCACGAGGGTGTACATCCCATGGGCCTTGTATTGATCAATAGTACATGCAAGAACGATATTATCGTTCATTTTGGCTGCCTTGTGCACATAAAAATTTTCCCATGTTTGGGATGTTCATACTTGTCGGGGTTCCAAACCAAAGCAATTCGGTTGGATAATGGTAAGGTTTTATCTTATTCAACAATAATCTATAATTCAATATATATATATATATATATATATATATATATATACGTGTAATTAACAATGTGTATCAACAAGTGATTAACATGTGATTAAATACAATGATTATCCAAGTGGGGACACTCGTATAACCATATATAGAAATTAATGAACAGAATATATATCTGAATTACCATATACTAACATGTTGATAATCAATGATCGGATATATATATATATATATATATATATATATATATATAACAATAGGGTTATTAATCTAGAATAATAGTAATATAGTTCTGAAACATTCTTACTCATGTCCATTACACAAAGAAAATGCAAAGGTAGGATACTTGCCTGGTCTGCAGCTTACAATACGCAACTTAGTTTTATCTTTTATACCAAAACCTATCATTAATAAGATCATTCTATCGATTAGAATCACAAATCATAACACATAGTACTGCTTATTATAGTCAACACATAACCTAATCACATTGTCACACATGTTTCACAGTCAGTAAACCACAAATAAACACATATCTGAGATACGTTATGCAAGTCCAGGATCAATTTAAAAACTTTTTCGACATCTGAAAGCGGTTTTATCGGGTAATTATCGAGTGTAAGACTCTATGTTGAGGTTCAATATCTATTTAGAGTTTTTAAATAACAGTCATATCATTTTTAAATGACTTGCAATAATTTTTAAACAATTATTATAATTTATTCTAAATTGTCAAACATCGGAATCATTATAAAATGATTTAAATATCAAATAATTCTATAATCATTAATATTTAATTAATATTAAACTATTAATGAAACCATTGCCAACATATTAAAGTTATTTATAATAACTTAAAATACTTTTAAAGTATTAATATTACACTTAAATTATTTTTAAAGCGTTTAAAATCATTTTAAATGATTACCATTAATATTAAAATAATAATGTACTATTCCTCAAAATATTAAAAGTCATTAAGTATAAATTAAAATATTTTTAATTCATTTATATCCTTTTAAATAATTTTTAAATAAATAAAACCATTTTTAAACCATTTATTTAATATAATTATTAAATAAACTTAATAACATTTATTATTAAATTAATATCATTAATATTAAATTATTAATGAAATTTTCCTTCAAATATTAAAAGTTTTATTTTATAACTTAAAATATTCTTAAACACTTTATTTTCATTTAAAATAATTTTTCTAATATTAAAATCATTTTAAAGTAATTTATTTATTATAATTATTAAACAAATCTAATATCATTAATATTAAAATATTAATATTTTCATCATGAAAATATCAAAAGTTATATTTTATAACTTAAAATATTTTTATAATACTTTAAATGATTTTAAATCATTAATTCTATTTTTATAATTTATTTAATAACTTAAATATCTTAAATATTATTAATATTAATTTATTAATGAAATTTCATCACAAAATATTAAAAGTTATAGAAAATAACTTAAAATATTTTCTTATAACATTATATAATTTTAAATGATTTTTCAAGTATAAAAATCATTTTTAAATAATTTAATTAATATTATAATTAAATAAATTAAATATTCGTAATATTCCAAAAATATTAAATATTTATGAAATATATTAAAATTATTAAAACTAATTTTTGAGACATTAAAATAATTTTAAGAATTTATTTTGTATTTTTAATAATTTAAAACTATTTTTTTCTATTTATTTAATAAAAATAATAATTTTATAAATAAAGTGTCGATATAGGTGCTTTAGGCAACAAAACTGTCGCTGAATATGTTTTTGAGGCTCAAGAACACTGACAGTCAATGTTCAAGGCCCTGACTTTGACCATCAATGATTCTTAGCCTAAGCATGATATGGGTGAAATAAGACACTTATATTGTAGTATTGTTGTAATACTACAATATCAAACCATCATTCAAGCCACACAACATCACAACAAGAAGATCTGTCCCTTCAAACTCTCTGTCAGAGCTTTCTGGGTTTTTCTGGGTTACCCAAAACCCAGTCAGCCTTGAGTAGTCATTTTGAGGCTCATTAATATTAGGGTTCAGATATTTGTTAATGTGTTCTAATGATTCAGGTTTGTAGACCATATAACAGAGTTCAAATATCCATCATTAGGTCAGACAATCAACATCAAATCACAAGCTAGCGCCTGGTCAACCCATGTCAGAAATGGTGTTCATTACATTTTTGGAAATTCCAGAAACGCAGATCATGATCGGATGGTCAGGTTTGACCGTCAACTACATTCTATCAATTAATGATTTAAGGTATTTTAAGGCCAGAATCTATAGTCCATCTAGCAAGCTACAAGTTGGATGCAACACATCATCAAAACAATAAAACAACTGACAGATCAAGGAGCATAAATATGTTGTCAGACGCTGTTATTTGATTTTTGGGTTACCCAGAAATCAGCCGGTCAAGCTCGGTCAATGATGTTTGACCAAGAATAACTTTCAATCTTCAACTTATCTGGCTTTAACTCAAGTTTCAGATGAAAGATCACATAACAAACTACATGTTTAAACATTTAAATAGCAAAAACACATAACAGATTAAGATCTACAGGGTCTGACATTCATCATCAGACTACAAAAAGAAAATTTCCCAGATTCTTGAAAACACCAATTTCAAGCATTTAAATGTTATAGATTCACTAAATACCAACCCATATCATTGACTAACACCTTATAAAACATGATTAAACATAAAAACCACATATCCAATATAGCATACAAGATCAAAAATTTTAGTTTAGGTTTATACCTTTATGCATCAATTCTGATTCGTGGCTTCTGTTTTTGCTATAGGTGTTAGTGGGGCTCAGTTTGGGACTGGTCTAGCAATAAATTTTGTGGGTTTGGGAGAATGGAAGACTTGGTAGGGAAATTGTGAACAAATGACACATTTTAGTGTCTTTTCTCTCTAAATACTATATATATATATATACATAGCAAGGATCAAGTCGTACCCTTATCTTATCACCGTGCTCACCCTCCTTTAGTGCGGACCGGTGACAGTTTTAAAATGAAATGTATAATACTTTTATGTCGGACAACATATGGCGTCTAAAAGTATGAACAATTGTATGTCGCTAAAGGTGAGCACGTGAGTAAGATAAAAAGGGTATGCACTTGATTTGAAAATATATATATATATATATATATTATATATATATATATATATATATATCATGTAATGAAGTAGTTGATCTAGAAGGCTAAAATGTATAATATTTTATGACACATGGGGTTGGCAGGAGTTGGCCAACCACTCCAATTTTGCTAGAGTTACAAGTTAGCCTTATGATTTTAATGGCAATCTAGTAAACTTGGCATTAGCCTTATGATTTTAATGGCAATCTAGTAACATGGCAAACCCTTAGGGTTTAATCCTTAAGGTTTAACTCTTAGAGTTTAGCACAAAAAATGTAGGATTTCTAGTTAGGGTTTAAAATATAAAATTTTAGTTTCTAAAAATTGTAATTAGGGTTTCCTAAAATAGTTTAGGTTTTTAATTACTTAAAACTTGTTAATTAGGTTTAGGTCCACTAATTAATATTAAACATTCTAATTTTGTAATTAGGGTTTCTCCTACTTGACAATTAAGGTTTTAAATAAAGAAATTAGGGTTTATAAATATTAATTAGGGTTTTGAAAATTAGGGTTTTCCTAATTAACTTTAAATTCCATAATACTCATCCTTAATCATGATAATACAATTATAAAACATTCTCGAACTTATAATGGAGTTTTAAATTAGGGTTTCTTAATTTTAATGTTAGGGCTTGGTCATAATACATCATAATTGAACAATATTATCAGTCCACACATATACAATATATATTTATACCTTGAATAATATAATATTGTGATAAATATCATTAATCACATAACATATTTATTAGACATATTTTAAAATCTCATTTGACTTCAAAACTAGGGTTTATCAGTAATATTAGGGTTTTGCAAATCGCACCATAATTCTATTATCGTTAATATATAATTAATATTAAACTATTAATAAAACCATTACCAACATATTAAAGTTATTTATAATAACGTAAAATACTTTTAAAGTATTAATATTACCCTTTAATGATTTTTAAAATGTTTAAAATCATTTTAAATGATTACCATTAATATTAAAATATTAATGTATTATTCCTCAAAATATTAAAAGTCATTATGTATAACTTAAAATATTTTTAATTCTTTTATATCCTTTTTAAATAATTTTTTAATAAATAAAACCATTTTTAAACCATTTATTTAATATAATTATTAAATAAACTTAATATCATTTATTATTAAATTAATATCATTAATATTAAATTATTAATGAAATTATCCTTTAAATATTAAAAGTTATATTTTATAACTTAAAATATTCTTAAACACTTTATTTTCATTTAAAATGATTTTTTAATATTAAAATCATTTTTTAAACTAATTTATTTAATATAATTATTAAACAAATCTAATATCATTAATATTAAAATATTAATATTTTTTCATGACAAATATCAAAAGTTATATTTTTAACTTAAAATATTTTTATAATACTTTAAATGATTTTTAAATCATTAAATCTATTTTTATAATTTATTTAATACATTTATTAAATAACCTATATATCATTAATATTAATTTATTAATGAAATTTCATCACAAAATATTAAAATTTATAGAAAATAACTTAAAATATTTTCTTATAACATAATATAATTTTAAATGATTTTTCAAGTATAAAAATCATTTTTAAAAAATTTATTTAATATTATAATTAAATAAATTAAATATCTATAATATTCCAAAAATATTAAATATTTATGAAATATATTAAAAATTATTAAAAACTAATTTTTAGACATTAAAATAATTTTTAAGAATTTATTTTGAATTTTTAATAATTTAAAGCTATTTTTTTCTATATATTTAATAAAAATAATATTTTTATAAATAAAGTGTCGCTATAGGTGCTTTTGGCGACAAAACTGTCGCTGAATATGTTCTTGAGGCTCAAGAACACTGACAGTCAGTGTTCAAGGCCCTGACTTTGACCATCAATGATTCTTAGCCTGAGCATTATATGGGTGAAATAAGACACTTATATTGTAGTATTGTTGTAATACTACAATATCAAACCATCATTTAAGCCACACAACATCACAACAAGAAGATTTGTCCCTTCAAACTCTCTGTCAGAGATTTTTGGGTTTTTCTGGGTTACCTAGAAACCCAGACAACCTTGAGTAGTCATTTGAGGCTCATTAATATTAGGGTTCATATATTTGTTAATGTGTTCTAATGATTCAGGTTTGTAGACCATATAACAGAGTACAAATATCCATCATTAGGTCAGACAATCAACATCAAAATCACAAGCTAGCGCCTGGTCAACCCATGTCAGAAATGGTGTTCATCACATTTCTGGAAATTCCAGAAATGCAGATCATGATCGGATGGTCAAGTTTGACCGTCCACTACATTCTATCAATGTAAGACACCAACTTTTTTTAATATAGGTGATTTTTCTATAAATATCATTTTTGAATATTATGGAATGAATTTGATATAATGTTATAGTTGTGGGTAATATTTATAAATTTTGCTAAGTATGTAAGTTGTTATAAAATATTCGATTGGTCGGGGAATATTCTTTTTATCGTGAATAATCGTACAACGGCACAATCATTGGTGGACCCCACAATGGAATTATTGTCGAATTGAGAAAACGACAAAAATATTTTATAAATAACTTGGCGGAGGTGTTATTGTTAAAACCATTGAACTACTCATTAGTAAAAGAAAGTAAAAGTCTGGCGTGTGGTTGCGTAGTAGCATCTGGTATTGATTATTGATGCTTACGTGAGAAATCACTCGATTATACTCAATTATTACTACGATAATTCTTTCGCATCATATCTCTCATATTATTGATTCGATTATTGTCACAAATATTATCTCGCATTATATGTTATATTATTAAATCAATAATTGAGACAACAAAGTTATTCATATTATTAAATTGCAATATTTACAATGTCAGAAGTTACATCGATGAGAGGTTTGGTCACCTAATCATGCGCCAATTAGGAGAAATCCTTATTGGAAAAGCCCCTCTTTCCTGGGAACAACCTGGTTGCTAAATATTGTGAGTTATAATATTAATGATGAATAAGTTTGTGTTGATTAAAGATGAATTTGATAGTTTCATTGTGTTGGGATTATTTGTGTTAGTAGAAATCGATATCTATTCCAATGATAATTGATGTCTGGAGGTTATATTGTTCAATCAGGTATTCGGGGAACTTTTCGTGTCGGAGTACTATTCACGAGTTACTATTCATGAGTTACTATTCACGAGTTACTATTCACCCGGTTACTATTCACTCTAGTATTGTGCATTCGGGTATTTGGGTACAATATTATTCCATGAGGAGATGTGCTAATTTTTCAGACTGTTGGTTGAAGTTATATTAGTGAATCAATATGGACCGCTAGTGGAAAGTTATAATAGTGAATCAATATGGATCGCTGGTTTAAAGTTTTAATAGTAAATCAGTATGGACCGTTGCTTTAAGTTTTAATAATAAATCACTGAAACTCTAGAGAGAGAAATTATAGAGAGAAAGAAGAAGAGTATTCTGCTACTTCACTACTTCGATATCCAGTGTCTTTTACGGTAAGGGGTGTTATTCTTTCTTATTCATGAAGAGAACTTCTGTTATTCCATTCTTTATTATTCTGTTGGAATAACCTGTATACGTGACATACCCTATACTTGGAGAAATCCTTATGTTATTTCATTCTTTATTATTCATTGGAATATCACATGTCATGCATTTTATGGGACACTGGTTAAAATCTTTATTATTACATTGGAATAACTTTTGATACGGACTCCCCTATACTTGGTGAAATCCTTATGTTATTCCATTCTTTATTATTCGTTAGAATATCCATGCCTACATCGTTTTTACGCTTGGGACACAGTTCCGTATTTATTATTCTGTTGGAATAACCTGCATGTGCTATCTATCACATGTTTGGTGATTTCTTTTGTTATTCCATTCCTTATTATACTCAGTTGGTTAAAGTTTTGACTTCTATACTCCATGAAATTAGTGGAATATCATTGATATTTGTGCTTCATCCAATATCTTTTCATGGAAATATTCTTCTGAGTATTCTTGAATTTTACTCTACAAAGAAGTATCATGTTGACAATTTGGACGTTATTAGTTCCTTGATAAACTAATTCTTGAACTTGTTTTATTGAATTCTTATATCATTGTCATCATCCTAATGTTTATATTTTTTTAAAGTCATCTGTGGCTTGTAGTGCATAGATGGACTTGGTATGATTATGACCAAGGAGTTATTGATTGTAATAATGGACCGTAATGTTACAAATGATGTGGTAAAAGTCCTCATTGGGCCGTAGTGCATTGATGGACAGTTGTTGGCATGATCATGACCATTGATGAATACACGAATATCCTTGGCCCGTAGTGCATGCATAATTTGTGGTCGTGACCCTAATGAATAACCTTGGCCGTAGTGCATGGATGATGTGGATTATTTATTAAGCTGAGTCTCAGCGATAAAAGTGATAAAAAACTTTTTAAATCATAAAAGATAGTAGATTTTATTCTCTACTTGACTCTTTTAATGGATTGCTTATTCCGCTGCAGTTAAACTTGTTGTTTATTGTATTTTATCAGTTTAACATTGTTGAAAGCTAATGATAATTTATCCTGCATTATCTTAGTCATAATATTTCTTACTAGGCTAGTTGAGCTCACCCCTTTCTTTCCTTTGTTCTCTTGTGAAATGAGAACGTAGTGAGGGGACTTGTCGAGGGGACGGAGTGATGGTCCAGATGATAGCATTAGTAGTCCTCACTATTCTATGAAATAGTGTGATAATAATTATAATGAGGACTTATTCTGAGAGTGGATATTGTCTATAAGACAATATTTGTATTAACACTCACAGCTTTTGTTGTATATTTAAGATTGTATTTGTATTCTGTACCATGTATCTGGCGACCCAAGATGGATGATGTATACCTAATTTGGGGGCGTCATAGTTGGTATCAAAACTTAGGATATAATCCCTGGCTAAGATGTGAGATAAGAACTAGGAGGGGAGAGATGGGGAATTCCTTCACTAGTATGACCTACCTAAGTTTATTTTTTATTTAATTGGTCGGTCAGAGTATAGGGTTAATATGTGATATATTAATTAACCCTTGTTTTGTGGCAGTATTTGAAAATGGCATCCGAGAATGTTGAGAACATCAATGGAACACAGGAGACCATTGAGTCTCCACAGATCAATAACCAGGACAATCCTCATGCAAACAACAACACTGACCAAATGATGAACGATGGAATGTTTCGAGGCTTCATACAATTCATGCAACATCAAAGAGCGGCTCTCATCCAAAATGCAGGTGGAAACACCTTGCAACTCTCGGATGGTCACCGCCAAACAGTTTAAGGAGCTGGGACCACGGAGTTTTTTGGTGAGCCAAAACCACTTAAAAGCGAGACGTGGATAAAACAAATCAACAAGATATTTGATGTCTTGGGTTGCTCAGGAACAAAAGATTCCTTTGCCACCTTCATGTTGCAGTGAGGGATGATTCTTGGTGGGAATCAGTAAAGCATACTCAAACTCGCCGCCTTGAAGATGTCCAGGAGAAGTTTCAAGAATCGTTCAACAACAAGTACTTTCCGAAAGTATTAAGTAACATGAAAGAGGTAGAGTTCATCAGTTGGAGTAAAACAACATGGTACGTGTCACGACTGAAGCCAAGTTTGCCGAAGTTATCGGTTTGTGTCCCATTTGGTTGATAATGAGGAGAAAATGACGCGAATGTTTCTAAGAGGTTTGAAACCTGAGATATGTCAATATCTTATCTCTCATAAACTGTGTTTGTATTCAGATGTTGTTAATAGGGCTTAGTTATTGGAACACGATAATGACTCAATCCAACTAAAAGAGAGCAGCCGACAAAATGATAATACCAGTGATAGCAGTCATCGAAGCGGTGACAATAAGCGTGGAAGGAATCAACATACCAAAAATGGTAACCACTTCGGTGGTAATCATGGCCAAAACAATAAGAATGGACATTTCAAGAAGAGGAGATTCAACAATGATGGAAAGACGTTAGCACCATCACCCGTTGTTAAGGAAGGAGAACGACCACCTATTATATGCTTCAAATGCGGAGGGGAGGGACATATCAGTCCAAACTGCGCGATGCCATCCAAAGCATTTTACAATTGTGGAATAGAAGGACACCTAGCCCGATTTTGTCGTTCACCGAAGACAAGTCCAGCTGGGAAGGAGGACCCATATTCGTCCCAGAAAAGTCAAAGCCAGTAGTGTAAGGGAGATCGTTTGTCGTGACCTCCCAGAAAGCAAGGAACCCGAATGAGGTCATCACGGGTAAGCTTATCATAAACTCTAGCAAAGTATATACCTTATTTGATACCGGTTCTACCCATTCTTTTATTTGCGCTCAACGTTGAAAATTGACTCCGGAGAAATTGGCCTTTGACTTAGCTGTTGAAACTCCGTTGGGAGAAACCTTCATTACATCCACTGTTTATAAGTCTTGTTTGGTTCAAATCGATATCCTCACATTACTTGTCAATCTTATTTCATTGAAAATACTTGCATTTGACGTAATTCTAGGGATTGATTGGTTAACTACTCATCATGCAAAAATTGATTGTTTTCGTAAGGTTGTTAGCTTTCATATTCCTAACCAACCTATTATGTGAATTCAAGCAACAAAGCCATTAAAATCAATCACTATCATCTCAAGCCATAAAGCTATTCTTTTATTGAAAAACGGATGTCAAGCTTTCTGGGTTACCCAGAAATCAGCAGGTTAAGCTCAGTCAATGATGTTTGACCAAGAATAACTTTCAATTTACAACTGATCTGGCTTTAAATTAAGTTTCAGATGAAATATAACATTACAAACTACATGTTTAAACATTTAAATAGCAGAAACACATAACAGATTAAGATCTACAGGGTCTGACATTCATTATCAGACCACAAAAAGAAAATTACCCAGATTCTTGAAAACACCAATTTCGAGCATTTAAATGTTATGGATTCACTAAATACCAACCTAGATCATTGACTAACGCCTTATAAAACATGATTAAACATAAAAACCACATATCCAATATAGCATACAAGATCAAAAATTTTAGTTTAGGTTTATACCTTTATGCATCAATTCTGATACTTGGCTTCTGTTTTTGCTATGGGTGTTACTGGGGCTCAGTTCGGGACTGGTCTAGCAATAAATTTTGTGGGTTTGGGAGAATGGAAGACTTGGTAGGGAAATTGTGAACAAATGACACATTTTAGTGACTTTTGTCTCTAAATACTATATATATATATATATCATGTAATGAAGTAACTGATCTAGAAGGCTGAAATGAATAATATTTTATATCACATGGGGTTGGTAGGAGTTGGCCAACCACTCCAATTTTGCTAGAGTTACAAGTTAGGTTCAAATAATGCAAGAGGGGTAAACTTGTCATTAGCCTTATGATTTTAATGGCAATGTAGTAACATGGCAAACCCTTAGGGTTTGACCCTTAGGGTTTAACCCTAAGGTTTAGTACAAAAATTGTAGGATTTCTAGTCAGGGTTTAAAAAATAAAATTTTAGTTTCTAAAAATTGTAATTTAGGTTTCTTAAAATAGTTTAGGTTTTTAATTACTTAAAACTTGTTAATTAGGTTTAGGTCCACTAATTAACATTAAACATTCTAATTTTGCAATTAGGGTTTCCCCTACTTGACAATTGGGGTTTTAAATAAAGAAATTAGGGTTTATAAATATTAATTAGGGTTTTGAAAATTAGGGTTTTCCTAATTAACTTTAAATTCCATAATACTTATCCTTACTCATGATAATACAATTATAAAACATTCTCGAACTCAAAATGGAGTTTTAAATTAGGGTTTCTTAATTTTAATGTTAGGGCTTGGTCGTGATACATCATAATTGAACAACATTATCAGTCCACACATATACAATACATATTTATAGCACTGAATAATATAATATTGTGATAAATATCATTAATCACATAACATATTTACTATATTGATTTTAAAATCTCATTTGACTTCAAAATTAAGGTTTATCAGTAATAATAGGGTTTTGCAATACTGCACCATAATTGGCCAACCATCAACAATACGTACATGCAGTACACATTTATAGCATTGAAAAATCAAAATATAATTAATATTATATTATTATTCTCTTTCCTTATTCTAAATCCAGAATTAGGGTTTGTATTCCATATCTGATTTATCTGTCATATATAACATTATTAATTAAGTTAAACATAATTAACTTAACTACTCTGAAATAAATTCATATAATAAAATAAAATAATTATTATACTAATTTATATTCATTTCATATATTATTTAAATAATATAACAATCATATTTTCATGGAAAATAATTAATAAAAACATTTCTACTATAAAATTAATTATTATAAGAATATAATTTATAATGATCAATAATTCAAAAATAAAATTATTTAAAATTATTCATTTAATAAATAAATTTTTATTTATCACAAATATACATACACATTATCTGCAACATATTTCCACCGTTAAATAAAAAAAAATTATACGCAAAATTTCTGATTTAATTATATAGAAAATATCGGGTTATTACAAATACTACATGCAAGAACGATGGTATTGTTCACTCTATCCGCCTTGGGTGCATAAAAGTTTTCCCATGTTTGGGATGTTGATACTTAGTCGGGAATCCGAGCCAAAATAATTTTATTGGATACAAAAAGGTTTTATCATATTCAACTATGTTTCTAAATCTGTGTCTAGCTGGTCAAATAGCTTAGACGACTCTTTGTTATCGTATACATACTGGGATCAATATGTGTATATATATATATATATATATATATATATATATAAATTAACGAACATAATATATATCTAAATTACAATATAGTACCATGTTGATAATCAATGATCGGATATAACATATATAACAATAAGGTTAATAATCTGGTACAATAATTATAATTCTAAAACTCTCTTACTTCTGTCCATTGCATAAAGGAAATGCAAAGGTAGGATACTTTCCTGGTACGCTGCTTACAATACGCAACTTAGTTTTATCTTTTATATAGCAACCTATCAGTAATAAGATCATTTTACTGATTATAATCATATCGTAACACATAATACTGCTTATTGCACGCACATAACCTAATCACATTGTCGCATATATTCAATAGTCATTGAATCACAAACAAACATTAATACAGTCAAAATATCTAAGTCTAGATCAATTTCTGAAACATGTTGGTGTACCAACAGCTTTATCTGGTAATTATCGAGTCTAAGACTCTATTCTGTAACTTAATATCTGTAAGTATCAGTCATATTATTTTTAAATTTATAATAATTTTAAAAAATTTATTATAATTTATCGTGAATTTTCAAACATCAGAATCATTATTAAATGATTTAAATTTTAAACAATTCTATTATCATTAATATTTAATTAATATTAAACTATTAATGAAACCATTGCCAAAATATTAAAGTTATTTATAATAACTCAAAATACTTTTAAAGTATTAATATTACCCTTAAATAATTTTTAAAACATTTAAAATCATTTTTAATAATTACCATTAATATTAAAATATTAATGTACTATTCCTCAAAATATTAAAAGTCATTAAGTATAACTCAAAATATTTTTAATTCATTTATATCCTCTTTAAATGATTTTCAAATTTATAAAACCATTTTAAAACTATTTATTTAATATAATTATTAAATAAATTTAATATCATTAATGTTAAATTAATATCATTAGTATTAAATTATTAATGAAATTATCCTTTAAATATTAAAAGTTATATTTTATAACTTAAAATATCTTTAAACACTTTATTTTTATTTAAAATTATTTTTATGATAATAAAATTATTTTTAAACAAAATTATTTAATATAATTAATAAATAACCTTAATATCATTAATAATTAATTAATTAATGAAATTTACCTTTAAATATTGAAAGTTATATTTTATACCTTAAAATATTTTTAAATACCTTATTATTATTTAAAATGATCTTTAATATAATAAAATCATTTTTAATTAATTTATTTATTAAATAACTTAATTATCATTAATATTAATTTATTAATGAAATTTATCATAACATATTAAAAGTCATTAAAATAACTTAAAATATTTTACTATACCATAATATAATTTTAAATGATTTTTCACGTATTAAAATCATTTTTAAATAATTTATTTAATATAATAATTAAATAAATTAAATACCTTTAATATTTCAAAATATTATTTATTTATGAAATATATTAAAATTTATTAAAAACTAACAACTTAGTTTTAAAAATATTTTTTAATAATTTATTTGGTATTTTTAATAATTAAAAACTAATTTTTCTATTTATTTAATAAAAATAAATAATTTTTGAAATAAACTGTCACTAAAGACTACCTATAGCGACAGAACCATCGCTATAGGTGTTCTTCATGTTCTTGGCTAATGATTGAAGGTTTCGAGGGATCATGATTGACCAAGCACACTGATTGGATCAATGTGTTTCTAGGCAATCTAATGATTGAAGGTTGTAGTACTAATGCAACACTATAAGATCCAACAACAACCAATATCATAACATGTAACAAATACGAGATCATGAGGTCCAAAGTGGCTGTCAGGCCCTTCTTGGGTTTTCTGGGTTACCCAGAAACCCAAGCAGTGCTTGATAGCTACTTTGTGCCTTGGTTTAGCCAATTTCTGGTTGATATTATGGTGACTTAACGGTTCCAGCTTGTAGTACACATGTAAATGAAGATATCTAACACATAAAACACATAAATCAACAACACAATCTCGAGATACAGGCTGGTCAAATCTTGTCAGAATCTGTGTTCATAGATTTTATGGGTTTTCCAGAAAACCGTAAATGTGAACTATTTAACTACTTTGACCGGTTACTACTTTCATCCAATTTGATGTATAGGTGATATAAAGGCATAAGGTTGAAGTCCATCTAACATACTATAACCCTGATATAACAATTAAAGATCAATTAAAGATCACAGAGATATAAGGCTGTCAGGCACATATTAGACTACAACTACAAACTTTCAAAACACAAAACTCATTAAAGATCACAGAGATATAAGGCTTGACATTCGGTTGTCAGAACACAAAACAAATTTTTCTAGATTTTGTAAAACTTCAAATTCGAGCCTATAGATGTTATAGATCTAACATCTATCAACCCAGATCATCATTATATACTATAAAAAACATATTTTAACACTAAATCATAACATCTAACATGCAGATCAAGATCAGATTTTCAAGTTAGGGTTTATACCTTCTATGAACAATTTTTTATTCTAGCTCTCAAATCTGATATTAGGTGATCTAAGGGCTATTTATGTGACTGAGAAACTTATGATTTTCGGAGCTTTAGGTGAGAGAGAGTTTTGTTAAGAACTAGAGTTCAAAATGAGCAAATAAGCACACTTTCTCTCTTTCAATCCTTTTTATAATACATTGGTGCAATATATATTGATGAATTTGCTGGCAAAGAGAGGCTGATTTGCTGAGATATTTGACACAATGGCAACATAGTTGGTCACCCACTCCATATTTGGTAGGATTTACAAGTTATCAATTAAAAAAATGTACATAAGGGCATTTCGGTCAATAACCTTACCATTTTAATGGCAATCTTGTAATCATGACAAACATTTAGGGTTTGACCATTAGGATTTAACCCTAAGGTTTAGCACATCGAATTTATATGATTTAGCAATTAGGGTTTGAAAAATGTAAAATTTTAGTTTCTAAAATTTGTAATTAAGGTTTCCTTAATTAGATTAGGCTTCTAATTACATTATACATGAACATTAGGGTATTATATACTAATTATAATTAACCTTGCTAATTTAGCATTTAGGGTTTATAATTTTGATAATTAGGGTTACCAAATCATAATTAGGGTTTCTAATTACCTAATTAGAGTTCTAGTCATTAGGGTTTTAAATTACTAATTAGGTTTTCCATAATTAGCAATAAAATCTACTATACAAGATATTAATCACATTAACACAATTTTTGATTGATCACAAACTCCTGTTTAGGTTTTAAATTAGGGTTTCTAATTTCAGAAATTAGGGTTTTAATTTATTATTATGGTTTTTCATAATAACAAGGCTTTACCTAAATCGTATAACACATAACACAGTGTCTTAACTGATTTTTAAAGTCTCATTTGACTTCGGAATTAGGGTTTAATAGTAATACTAGGATTTATATAAATATTGCTAGGGTTTGGTCATAATACACCATAATTGACCAACCATTATCAATACGTACATAAAGTACATATTATAGCACTGAAAAATCAAAATATAATTAATATTATATTATATTATTATTCTCATGCCTTGATTGAAATCCAAAATTAGGGTTTGGATTCCATATCTGATTTCTCTGCCATACTTAATATTATTAATTAAGTTAAAATAATTAACTTAATAATCAGTAAATTCATATAATAAAATAATTATTTTAATTATTCTAAAAATCATTTCTTATATTATTTAAATAATATAATAATCATATTTTTCATGGAAAATAATTAATAAAAATATTTCTACTATAAAATTAGTTATTATAATAATATAATTTATAATAATCAATAATTCTAAAATAAAATTATTTGCAATAATTAATGTAAGAAATAAATTTTATTTATCACATACATATATATACACATTACGTAGCACATACCTCCACCTTTATAAATAAATAAATAAATAATTATATGCAAAATTTCTGATTTATTTATATAGAAATATCGGGTTGTTACAATGTGTGAGCTGCTACTTATTGTGTAAAGGTGTTGCGAAAACTGTTACTACTTACTAGTTGTTAGCAACAAATCTTTGGTCTTTGATATTTTGATTATCTGGTAGGGTTATCTTACGACTCTAGAGAAATTACTGCTAAGTTGGGGATTGGGGGAATATAGGATATATAGGGTATTGGGAGGCTGAAGCTCTTTGCATTGCGGGAGCTAACAGAGGATGATTATAAACAATTGAGAATAAGGATTTGTCAATATTGGTTATAAAGAGTTTACTATTATCAGTGTTATATACATCATATTCTTGGACAGAGAAATAAGAAATCTATCAAGATTGTCCATCTCCTTAGCTGAACAATTGGTTTTAGATGCTACTTTGATACATAGTAATATAGATTTTAAAAATGTCTAGAACTTTTCTTTTACTCATGCCAATGACATATTTTGCAAAATAAGTATCACCTTCAACACTATTCACGCACATGATATGCAAAGCACACTATTTATACACAAAAAAATCTTATTAAAAATAAATATTTAAACACATTAATTTTGTCTTAAAAAACATAGATGTTAACACGCAAAGTAATTTTGACTTGTAAATAATTGAGATGATATTATATGGTCAATAACTGCAACATTAGAGCATTATATCTCCTACACAAGACCTACAAAAGGATATATGACTAAGGAAATATTTAATTTTTTTGCTGACAAGTAATGAATTTTTTTTATTAATAATAATTATGAGTCACAAATTATAGAATTTATGTTATTTGAATCAATCTGTTTGTTCAACTAAATCTTTACTAGTTCACTATTAGCATGTGCTAATTTTATTAGTTAGAGCCAAACACTCTACTTTTCCTGGTTCAGTCAAAATCATTTATTTGAGCATAAGTAAAGTTATATATACGGAAGATGATACCTTTTTTAGGTGGTCATTTATTGAAATGATACCCAATCCTAATGTGTAGGAGGTGGAGCTAGCTAAGTACCTCTGTGAGGATTCTCTCATTCTTCTACGTACATAAACATACATTTGAAGGTCTCTGTGATTGTTTTTTATGAACAGTATTTACTTGTGACTTGAAGTATTGAGCATATGTATAATTTTGTAAAGATTTGAACATATATTAATGAACTGTTTCAAGGATCTAATTCTATTTATAGGGTTTTTAGAAGCCTGATATTTTTTGCGCAAATAGGATATTCTGGGCACATCTTATATATTTCCTTAGTTGATCAGACTATATAATAAGTGGTCCTCTTTGATCCACTTAACCTTCATGGCCATGTAAAATACATTTTTATTATTGAAAAATACCTTATACTCTATTTTCTTTTAGAGTTGAACAAGGGAAACAATTTCTTATTACTCTGCTAATGACTATGCAAATCTAATGTTTTCCTTTTTATAAATATGTGTGTTTTGGGGGCAGGGTAATGCCTAAGCCTTTCGTGAATAAAAGGCTCCATTTACCACTTAATGGAATGAGGTCTTTTGTTAACACTGTCCTTCAATGGTGCATCTAGTTTATCAATGAGCTTATTGTCATTATTTTTGGCTTTCTTGTGAGTTGGAGACTTTGAACCACACCTATACTTCTTGTATGCTTGTGTTTCTCTTTCTTGTATAAATTGTATCTCAATTGCCATATGAATTATATTGTTTTATTCTACAATGTAATTTGCTTAATCAGGTTTGTGTCAATGCTGGTGATGGTAGTTTGAAAATATGTTATCCCTCCATCCTAAAGAGTACCATTTGCTTTGTATTTACAAATAAAATGGTACTCCCTTTCCCTTTTTCTTTTTCTTTTTTCTTTTTTAGAATGGAGGGGTCATAAGTTCAATAGACTCTCCTTGAAAAGTATTTTATTATTTTTTTCGTCATTTTTATAGTTTATATTGTTCTTGTTAACAAATGATTATTAAGTATCTAAAGAAGTACATTTCAGCTTGATACATAGTTGGATAGTGTGAAATGGGATGATAAAGGTTTGGCGGTGGCTATAGCTCAACATGTTGACACAGGAGTGGTTTTAATGCAAGGCTTTGTCAACAGGAATGCACTTGTGACCACCATTTCCTCTAAGAAGGAAATTTTTTATAACAGGTCAAGGTCAAAATTATGGACAAAAGGAGAGACCTCTATGAATTTCATCAATATCTATGATATATTTATTGATTTCGATCATGATTCAGTAAGTTTTGCCCGATTAAAATATATAAAGTCATAAGTAATCATCCTTCTTGCTTGGAGTTTAAACATTGAACTCTTTGGCATATACTATACTTAGGTAAGACTGATGGACCCTCTTGCCACATTGGATTAGAGACTTGTTATTACACATCTGTTTTTGATTTTCTAAATCATTCACAGGTTACATTCTTTGCCTTTTGTGCACTCCCTTATTCATTTTCCTCAAATTTTGCTATTTGGTAGGATTTTTTTTGTTAAATTTAATATTTGGTAAAATAACTATCTTTGTTTAGTTTGATGAAAATAGACTGGCATCGACAACATTAAAGTCTTTAGAATTCACAATTGTCCAAAGAAAAGCAGAAATATCATAACCCCCAAAAGGCAAACCCTAATGGACAAGACGATTATTGCTTGATGACAAATTGCTTTGCTCAAAGATCCGGTAATGTGACTTGCATTGTTAAAATTTTTAGAATTACATTTTTTTCTTCTGAAAATGATTTTGGGTATTCAAGGCTCTACAAAGATGGATTATTAATGTTTAACCATGGTCATTGAGTGTGAGCTACATAAATTAAAATAAATAAGGTTAAACATATTTCTTGCAGGGAAGAGGCCGATGAGTTACGTCGAACACTAAGAAGAAAAGGAGGAAAAGCACAACCTTGATTTTCTTGAAGAAACTGAGGATAAAGTAGACCAAACATAATGTACACTTTATTTCTTTTAGTTCGTTGTTATTCTTTTAGTCTTCTTATATTAGTTAATAAATATTGTAAGTTCTATGGCCCTTTGTTGATCAAGATACAATAACAAATTTTGTAGTTATCATGAACATTATTTATTTATATATGGAGTATTGGTTTTAATTATTGTCTCTTTATGCATTAGTTTATCAAGTATGACATTTATATTGACTTAAAATATTAATAAATTTAATATTTACTAGATCAATTAATAATAATAATAATAATAATAAATATGAAATCACTTATTTAAAAATTAATTATAATTTACAATGAATTTTTATTATTTATCAATATTTTTTTATTTATAAATTTATAATTTGTGAATGATTTTACTTGAGAAATTGACATTAATGAAGGATTATTTCCCTCACTAAAATCTTTTTTAGTTAATTAGTTAGTCATCAATGAATGATTATTTTCCTCACTAATTTGAAGATACATTCTCAATTTATAATTAGTGAAGAAAATTTTTCTCTCGTTAAATAAATTTGTTCTTCATAATATATTATTTGTGAAGGAATAAAGTTATTCACTAATTTTAAATAGTCCTTCCTAAAATATTATTTGTGAAGGAAATCAATCTTTCACTGAATAACAATATTCCATTACCAAATACTATTTGTGAATAAAAAAGTTATTCACAATATATCCTTCACAAAAAATATCTAGTTACTACTTAGTGAAAGATACACAATTGCGAGGAGGTCTAATGCGAGCAATCGTGTGAAAGAAATATTTCTTCGCATAAAATCATCTGTGAGTGATATAATATGTCTTGTGAAGGATTTATCATTCACTAGAGGCCATTTTTGGTGTAATAGTTCTTGAGATTTCTAGGTAACCCAAAAATTAGAACTTCGTTGTCGGTCAAAAACTTTTGACAACTTATTTCTTGCAATATATGAATCTAATAGACTTGTTTTCTTTTTCAGATTACTAACCTCATGTAATACTACAATTATCATACAATTAACAGACCTAGCTATTAACATATAAGGATCTACAGGCTTTGACATTCATCTGTCAGACCTGTTTTTCCAGATTTTTCAGATTACTTAAAACATCATTTTGATGCATCTAGGTGTTATGAAAACATGATCTATCAACTTAGCATACTTACTAACATGTTATTACACATATCTAAATAACTAAACTACTGATTAAACATAGCATCAAATATCTAGATTAAAATTAGCGTTTGCACCTTTTTAAGTGATTTTGATTTCTGGCTTCTGAATCTTATCTTGATATCACCAAGGCTTGTATAGGTATGATATATGAGTGTATAGGTTTAGAAATTTTGTGGGTTTGGCTTGAGTTAGGGCTGCTATTTATAGAATTGAGCTATTAGGGTTTTTTGGTCATTTTTCATCAACTTGCCTCCCTAAAGATCTGATGTTTGTTACTTGTGCTGCTTGGGGTGTGTTACAATGTCATGTTCTATCTTGGGATTTTATGTGGTGACTTGAATCCTACTTTGAGCTAGTTCACCAACTTTAGTAGCTTAATTATGCCCTAATCCTCGACAATCTTGATTAAGATTTTGGTTTTTATGATTAGGGTTGCTTAATGATGTTTATTAACACCTATTTGAAGTTTAATAATCATAGTTAAGGTTTAGGATAACCTAACTAGTGTTTAATCTAACCAATTAGGGTTAGGGTTTCATAATTAGGGTTAGTGTTTGTAAATCTAGGGTTAGAGTTTCCTTATTTTGATATTTGGGTTCCTAACTAAGGTTTTTACACAAATCCTAAGAAGCACGACAAAGGATTTTGTCAGTGTTAGCACGACAAAGCAGTTTGTCAAAATACATATACCGAAAAGTCAGTTTTTGAAATAAAAATATTAAGAACGACGTATCAAGCACGTCAACTTTCGGACAAAAAAATATTTGACCTAATTATACAACAAAGTATATACTAACACAATACGCATTCAAAATAGAGAGATTTTATTTAATAATACTGAATTTATATAATCGAGTCTGATTAGGGTTTTGGGGTTTCACAACGACTGTCAGCTCGGCTTTTCTCAGTAGAGGACTTGACCAGGATTTATGATAATTGGACTCATCGAGAGAGGGCTGATTTTTTGACTAGTCACCCAGGTCGCTCCTCAAAGTATTCTTCATGGCTGGAAGTATATATTGCATCAGTTATGGTTGTTCACTCAGAGTCGATTATTGATTTTGATGATAACGAGCCTATGGACGACCCTGATTCTCCTACTGAGGATGAGTTATTTGCTATTTTGACATCAGCTCTGGTCTATGATTCCCCCAACATTCCCACTACTACAGATCTACCTTCTATAGATTATTTGGAGCAAAGGATACATCTGATGACATTTGAGAGGGATCAGGCTATGGCTCTGATGTTGACAGCTCTTTTTGGTAGAAATGCTATTTTTATCGAGCGAGATGATGCTCGAGGTAGCCGGGATGCCACTTTTGTTGAGCGGGATGAGGCTCGAACTACCCGAGATGCTTCCACTGCTGATAGTACTGCACTTAGATCCCACACATCTAGATGATCATGGTAGCACTATACAGATAGTCATGGATCTTTTGTCTTGCATGGATACCCTAGGGTAGGTGCTTATAGATTCACCTCCATCTTCTGAGAGGAACGCCATGTTGGACTTGATGGCCCGTTTATCTACGGGTTTGTAGACTAGCTTTCATTTTCTTACATATAATAGGTTAGCCATTTTTGTCATGCACATGATATATTGTATATATCAAACATTATTATATGGAAAGAAAATATATTTTCATTCACTTCCCTTTTAGATATGTCTTGTCGCTTGCTTAATAGTTGTCATTTTCTTTATGACTTACTATCTTGATATGTCTTGAAATTGTCCTTAATGGATTGACATTGAGATATCCAAGGATATTTCAGGATGTGTCATTGATCGTTGGGGTTTTCTAGTTTTTTGGTGTCTTGGGAATGGTCTTTGATGTGGTTAAGGTTTAAGCAAAGGGTTTGGATTTCCTCTTTAAGGGTTCGACTGCACCATAGAATGCACTCCCCTGGATAAGAGATCAGGTCTTAAGTAGTTCAAACTCTGGCTTGAGCTGAATGGTTTGAGAAGTGCTTATTTGGGTTTTTAGGTTTCTTATTTGGTTTGAGGGGTTTTTGTACTTTTGGTTTGGTTTGACCGCACCATAGATGGTTGTCTACGTACTCCCATTGATGAGGGGAGATCAGGTCTTTCGTAGTTCAGGATTTGGTTTGTATTGAAAGGTTGAAAAGTATCTATTGGAGTTTAAGCTTGGTTGAAAGTTTTTTTTTTTTAATTTTTGTAAGGGCTAGACCGCACCATAGTTGGCTGCCTACGTACTCCCATTGATGATGGGAGATCAGGTCTTTCGTAGTTTAGGCTTTGGTTTGTCTTGAAAGGTTAAAAAGTATCTATTGGAGTTTAAGCTTGGTTGAATGGGTTTTTTGGATTTTTGTAGGGGTTAGACCGCACCATAGTTGGCTGCCTACGTACTCCCATTGATGAGGGGAGATCAGGTCTTTCATAGTTCAGGCTTTGGTTTGAGTGGGTGAAGAGTTGTATCTTGTGATCATTGAAGGCTTTTCTGCTTTTTATAGAGGTTAGACCGCACCATAGATGGCTGCCTACGTACTCCCATTGATGAGGGGAAATCAGGTTTACGTAGTTCCTGCTCTAGTTTGAAAACCTGAATTGACTTTATTGATTGATTTGATATGAGTTTTTATTTTTATTTTTATTTTTTTTAGAACCAGGATGTTGGCTTGCCGGTGATTTCTGACATAATACATTTTCACGGTGTCTAAGTTGATAATCTGGGGAAATTCTTCGTCGTCCATTTCTTGCAGTATGAGGGGTCTTCCCATCAACATTTCCTTGACAATGAAAGGGCCTTCCCAGTTCAAGGTGAACTTTCCTTTATATTGATCTTGACTAGCAAGGACTTTTTTTAATACCAAGTCATTTTCTTTGAATTGTCAGAGCCAAACTTTCTTGTTGTATGACCGAGCAATCCTCTACTGATATAATTAACCAAGAAAAATGGTTGCATGCCTCCTCTCATCTATCAGAGATAACTGGTGGTACCGGTCTTGCAACCATTGGTCTTCCTCCATTTGAGCATCTATCAACACTCATAATGACTCCATTTCTACTTCTATTGGGAGTGTTGCTTCCATGTTATAGACCAATGAGTAGGGGGTAGCCCCAGTAGAAGTATGCATTTATGTTCTGTAGGTTAGCAAAGTCAGAGGCAATAAGTCAAGCCATCCCTTGTGATTGGCAGACATATTTTGCATAATCTTCTTGATGTTCTTATTGGTTGCTTCAACAACATCATTCATCTTAGGAAGATAAATGAAAGAGTTAAGATGTTTGATGTGGAATTTGCTGCATAATTCCTCCATCATCTGGTTGTTTAGGTTCTTGGCATTGTCCGATACGATCACCTCCGGTTGTCCATATCGATAGATGACATTATTTCTGATTAAACAAATGATTACCTCTTTGGTGACTTTGGGAAAAAAGGTCGTCGCTTCTACCCATTTGGTGAAGTAATCGATCATGGTTAAGATAAAACGATGGCCATTGCTAGCTTTGGGCTCGATTGGCCCAATCACGTCCATTCCCCATATTGAAAAAACTCATGGTGAACTCATATTATGTAGTTTATTTGAAGGAGCGTGGATGGCATTTCAATGAATTTGGCATTGATAGCATCTCCTAGCATGATCATCATAGTCAACTTTAAGAGAAATCCAATAATGTTCTTAAAATCTTTTTGGTAAGTAAAGGAACGCTCATGTGTGGACCACATACTCCACCATGGACTTCATCAATGAGTCTTTGGGCTTTGTCTTTGTCTAGGCATCTTAGAAGGCCTATTCTCGCATCCCTTTTGTAAAGTGCGTCTCAACTCAAGTAGAATATCATGGCCATTTTATGGATCCGTTTTCTTTCAGCTTGACTTGCCCCAACGGGCATAGATCCATCTCGCAGATATTCTTTGATATCATGATACCAGGGCTGTTTGTTGGGTTGCATTTCATCTAATACATCTATAATGTAATTTCCATAGGTTGGTGCCTTCTAGCTTGAAAATTTGATATCAGGGATGCATCCCCTTTCAAATATGTTTATCAAGGAAGACAGGGTTGCTAGTGCATCCGCGAAATTATTCATATTCTGAGTGATGTGGATGAAGGATATTTTTTTGAATTCCATAGCCATCTTGATATCTTGATGATGGTAAGTCATCAAATACAATTATTTGGTGTGATATGACACAGTGGTTTGTTTGATGACCAACTTAGAATCCCTAAAGACAGTAAACCATTTGATATCCATGGATTGTACCAGTTTCAATCCCATTATATAGCCTTCATACTCAGTTGTATTGTTGGTGTTGACAAACTGTAACTTGATAGCCACGGGATACTGTTCTCCCAAAATAGATACCAGAAGTACCTCCGCTCAGGCACCTTCCATGTTTAGAGCCATTAAAATATAATTTCCAAGACCGAACTGTATTTTACTAATGGATTTGTTGAATTTTCATTATTCTTTCATCCAGGAAATACATTTCCAAGGGTTTAAAATTATCTGATGGTGCTTTGGCCAATTGATCCACCTTTTATGGACTTTCGAGTCACGCAGATGATGTCAAATTATTGGAGTATCAACTTCTATTTCGACAGTCATCAATTTAACATGGGTTTGTTGAATATGTATTTCAGAAGATCCTTGTGGGATATGAGATAGGTTGTGTGCCCATGAAGATAATGCTGTAACCTCATGGCGACCCATGCTAATGCACAACAAGTCTTTCCAATTAAAGTGTACTTTTGATTGCCGTTGCTTAATCTTTTGCTGAGGTAATAGATAGCTCTTTCCTTGCCTCTATCATCTTTTTATCCGAGCATGCAACCCATAGCATTGTCATTGACTGATAGGTACATAAACATGGGAACATTGTCCCTTGGAGGTACCAAGACATGAGCTTTGACCAATTACTTTTTGACACACTTCATTCCACTTAATGGAGGAATTTTTCCTTAACAGCTTAAAGATGGGCTCACACGTTGCTGTGAGTTGAGAGATGAATCTGCTGATGAAATTTATTCTCCCTAGAAATCCCCGTATTTCTTTTTCTGTTTGGGGCATGAGCATCTCGGTGATTACCTCAATTTTGGCGGGATCCAGTTCGATGCCTATGTGGCTTACTAAAAATCCCAGCAACTTGCCTAACTTGACACCAAAGGCACACTTGGTCGGATTCAACTTCGAGTTGTATTTGCGCAATTGGTTGAAAAGCTTTTTGAGATGATCGTTATGGTCATCTTCCTTCTAGAATTTAACGATGATGTCATCCACATAGACCTCTATTTCTTTGTGCATCAACTCATGGAAAAGGGCCATCATGGCTTGCTGATAGGTGGCACCGGCATTGATAAGGCCGAATGATAAACGTCTATAACAAAAGGTTCCATAGGGAGTGATGAAGGTTGTTTTGTCCCGGTCCTCTTGTAATATCCCAAATGTTTATGAATTGAGTATGTCGCAATGATACTTTGAAAAGATAATGAACGGGTTAAAGAATATATAATACTCAAAATATAATTGAGTTTAAGTGAATGTTATAAAATAAAGCTTGCAAGAATTTATTGAGAAAAAGAATGGAATAAGAAATATAAAACCTATATTAAGGTAATGCGTTGAAGTTATTCTACAATAAAAAATTTGAAGGAGATGTGATGTAATCCGAGTTAAGGAGGTTTCGTTGATTCCAAGGATGGAATCCTTATAAGGAGGGAAAGATGTGACAACCTGAATTTTTAGAAATTATTTAAATAAGAATTTAATAAATAAAATTCTTATTGTAAGATGTTTTGAGTTTGAATTTGTGTATATATATGTTATATATATTGTGAAATATGTGATTTGGTGTGAAGAGAATTATATATTCATTTATTGGGGAAAAAGAGGTTTAATAGTTAATTAAACTATTGAAGAAAATAAATGAAGTTGTTCAAAAGAATATTACGAATAATATTAGTTAATTTAATTAAGTTAAAATTATATTACGAGAGAATATAATTTAATTATTCTTTGTGACGATGGAAATTATTATAAATTAAGTTTCATAAATAATGTGAGTAATTCACTTGATTTAAATAGTGAATTGATATATTTGTTTTGATAAAATGAGAGAGTAATTTTGTTACATACAATGGTGATATGTTAATGTAGTAATATTGTAAGTTTTAGTAAATAGTTAAAATATTTATCGAATAAAATAAATTTTTAATTTGAAATATTTACTGAGAATGAAATAAATATTTGACGAGAATTGTTATTAGATAATTTATTTAAGGTATGATAATATTGATGGAATTGGAAATATTCTAATTTAATTAAATAATTAAATTAGAGAGATTATGATTTGTTTAAAAAAATTAGAGTATATTGGTTAATTATTTTAATCAAATATAGTTTGACATTTGTGAACCATATGATAAGGGGATTATTTAAATAAATTAGTAAGAGATTAATTTTTTTTTAGCCAAACATGGCCTATAGCCCTTTTGTATTTGTAACTGCTGAGTCTATTTATTTTGATAACTGACTAAACAACGTTAAAGTGGTGGTCTGTTTTATTTGCTAAGGCTGAGAGAAGGAGAGAAATATAGAGAGTTCAGAGAAAATTGAGAGAGAAAATGAAAAAATTCTCTGAAAAAATTGAGAAGAAGGTCTGAAAATCAAAAGGAAGAAGAAGAATGATCAAGAAATTCTTCATTATTTGTCAAGTCTTAGAAAGATCAAGAAGGTAATAATTTAGCCCTAACTCTAGTTATGTTCTCTTGAGTTTTCATCAAAAAGATGATTTTTGGTGATTAAATTGCTAAGGAATATGTAATATGTGTTTTTCTGCGTATATAATTCATTGTCTATTTTTTAGAATTGAGTTTTCAGTAATTAAATTCATGGAAACATGTCTAAGAAGAGGAAATTTGAGCTTTATTGTAATATATGTATTTTGGTCTATTTTGAGGCTAAAATTAGTTGGAAAATCATGTAGCAATCTGTAAATGTATAGTAGATGTTGTTAATGCATTGAAAAATGAAAATAATGCAATTTAAACGGATCAAATTGGTTGAAGAACGAGTTTGTAGCGATTTGTTACGCTAAATATGTCAAAATATGTAAATTTGGCATAATCATGGAAATTTGAGTCTCTATAATGGGTTGTTAAAGTTGTTTATGAAGTTAGAATCGTGTTATCCATATTCGGTGTTGAGTTTATAACATCTGGGTTTATTAAAATTGGGAGTTTTGGGGTTAAATAGTGTTCTCCACTTAACCGCAAAATTGACTATGCTAATTCAAGCGCCGCAACGCCAGCCTTAGGTTATTTCAGCCGCAGTCACTTATCCAGTCAATTGAGTCTCGGGGTATTGTGCATTGCGATGCCATCCCCAAGTGTTTTATAAGCGTTGTAGAGCCGATCTTGGTCAACTAGGATTCAGCACCAGCGCTGCAGCACCGGTTGTAAGAACAAACTTGGCGTCGCAGCGCCAATCACTGATTTTGCCCAGTGAAGAAAGGTTGCAAGTATGATTAAAAGAAACTAATTATAATTCATACCAATGAATATTATATACTTAATAAGGTGTAATTAAAAGCTTTAAACACTTCAAAAAATGCTAAGTCACAAATTAAACGATGTAATTAAAGTATAACGAGAAAGTCCATTTACTTAATAATAATAAACCTTATTCACATAATGTGATAAATTGGAAGATCTTAAAGACTTAACTAGATGTTAAATTATACTTTAAAAGAATAATATTAGAAGCGTGATATGAAGGTTCCTAATTGAATTTAATAAACCTAATTCATTGTGTTAGTTCCTAGAGGCACAATAGTTATCCAGAAGTGGGGGGGGTGTGGGGGTTGAATAGATATTTTAAATTCTTTATTTTCGAAATACTTGTTAGTTTTGATAATGATTTAAGCACAATGAAATTTAAGATTTGTTTGTTTTCCATTCAAGATATAATGAATAAATAGGAGTAAGGCAATTATGACAGTTACGGCAAGAATATAAGGGACATAGTGATTTTAAGTGGTTCAGAGCATTCAAAGCTCCTAGTCCACTCTTCTACTCCTCGAGTAGAAAATCCACTAAGGATATCTTTACAACTTCTGAATCTCACAGCTTCCTTTAAGACCAGCAGTCTTGGAACTTCTTAGTTCACTATTGAACTCGTCAAGTCCAGCAGACTTGGTACTTTTAAGTTCACTCAGAACTCTTCAAGTCCTTATGATTTGGAACTTCTTTATTCACTAGATAATAGTTGAGTTCTTAAATGGTGCTACTCAGTTGCCATTAAGCTTGTGTTCGAAAGAACTAAGTAGCTGAGCAAGCTTTTCTTTATCAGATCGTAGAGTTTGATTGTTGAGTGTTCTTTAGCTTTTTGTTCAGTGCTTGCTTCTTTCTTTTATCTGCTGATGTTTTGTATATATGATGCCTTTAAAACGTATTCGTTGAAGACATCCGTTGAAACATTAAATGCATTTGAAATTTCTTAGCTTTGATGGAGACTTTTTGTATAACTTCTGATTAGCATACTGGCCCATTGACACAACAGACTGTTATCTCACCTAACACCTGAAAAGGTGTTTTCTGCTGACCCATAGTACTTTCCTTAGCTTCTTTAATATGTTTTTTTGTTATATACTAAGGATGACTGTTGTGTCATTGGGACTCCCAAGGTCTTCAACGTCTATAGCTTATTCCATATTTGTTGTGATTAATCTTTAAATAAGTGGATGAGGTTCGATGCTTTCGACACAGATAGATGAAGCTCTATGATTCTGATCGTGGTGTCATGCCACCTTGGTACTTGGTATGGTGCTGATAGATGAGAACACTACGATTTCTCTTAAGTACTGGTACACTACAATCTTCACTTTCTTGAATTGGACATTCTACGTTTTCGAGAGCACTCTACGAACTCTAACTTGGCTTGGCAAGCATTAGGACTAATCTACAATTTCGGAGAGGCCCTTCAAGGCAGATACATTATGATCCTCAACGCTCTATGAGTCTGCCTTTTCTTCTACAATCTCTTGATCATCTTGATAAACTATGATTCAGTTGAAGAATATCTATTACACTTCAAGATATAGATCAACCTAACAGTTTTGATCTCTTCTTCTATACATTCATTTACAAAATGATAAACATTTAAAGTTCAGATCAACCTAACAAATTTGATCTATCACTAAGTCCTTGTACATATGTTCCTTTGAAGAACTTTACATATAATTATGACTATTAACTTTCAACATCAAATTTTAAATATGCAATCTCCCAACAATCTCCCCCTATTTGATGTTGACATAACCAAGGAGATTTGTATCATGATTATTAATTTCTAGATGCAGTTGCTAAAAAGTAAATATGACTTAGTGTTTTAGTGAGCAGCTGAAACCTCTAGAGAATAAGCATGAATTTATTGATGTTTGTAAAGACAGATATTACAATTATGCTTAGTTACATCAATAAGAAATGAGTTTTAACTTATCTCTATTTCTTCTGTCTTTTTATCCTTGGAGGATTTGCATACTCTTGAGCTCTTCTTCTCCTGCTCGCTTCGTCTCTCCATATTATATCTTCCAGTTCGCTTTGACTTAGTCTTTCATGATGATCGTGCCTATTCATGAATGTAGGATCTCCAATTGGCATTCTTAGGCCTGTGGTGGTCACCTCTTGTGATTTGGGAGAAGGCCTTTGACTCCTTATTGGTTGTGCTATGAGAATTTGCTGCTGATCAGGTCGTGGAGTCTGATGGTGAGACTGACTTGTAAGAGAACTTATTGAGAAAGTAGTAATTTTTCCTTTGCCTCCTTTGCTCCTTCCTTTGTCTCCTTCTCCTTTATTCTCCCCTTTATGTCAGCATCAAGGGTTCAAATATCTTCAGAAAGGCGAGTCATGCCTTGTACAAGTTTGTTGAGTTGAGTCTGGGATGGAACTATATCTGCATGATTTTCCTCGATCAGAGAGTTAGTACGAGCTTATCTCCTTTTCAGAATATCCAAGATAGTTTTTGTTTGTTTCATTTGACCCATGGAGAAGGCTTGGAATTCTTTCATTTGGGTCTTTAAACTCTTGAGATTTTCCATCATAAGTTGACTTTGGGATTCTTGGGTATTTTGTAAAATAAGAACAACATCTATATGCTTTTTGGTAGCCAAAAAGTGGATTTGATCCCTTTCATTTATACTCTGGATCATCTCTTCTATTATCTCCCTAAGCTTCTTTGTTAGTTCAGAACTTAGGGTGCTTGGGAGAGTATTGGCAGCATCAATCAACTGAGTCAGCCTCATATGGACAAGTTCAGAGTGAACTTCAAGATCTTCTTGTATATCCTTGGTCACTTTCTTAGTTGCTTCTGACAACTCCGTTTTAGTGGGTAGATCAGATATAAGCTCAAGGAGTTGCGGATTATTTGGAGGAGAGGCTCTATAATGTTGACCTTACATTTGGTAGAGAGCAAGATCAAGATTGAAATAGTCATTTGTTGAGGAAGATGGTATGTCCGATGGAGGGGCAGTTGTGTGAGGTTGAGCTTCAAAAGGAATTGAGTCTACGATTTTGCCAGGTGACTCGACGACTTGTGCAGGTGACTCTATGATTTGATGTGGCTCAATGATCGTAGAGGGAGGGATTATAGGGGATTGAATCAACACAAAGTTTGGCACATTTGGTTCATTAGTTATAAAATGTTGGGATTCTGTAACTGGAAATTGATTGAGTGGATGAAGTATCACTTCCAACCATCTTGGTAGTTCATAGAATTGATTGAAAAATGATGGTGGACAGTGATTTACTCTAAAAGAGATGGGAATAGTTTGTACCTCATGTCCATATCCTGAAGAGGGGCTGTTGGTGATCAGTTTTCAAGCAAAGTTGAGTTTGCCCGGGAATCCATGAGCTAGCATCGAAATTGCTGGATAGGCTTTGAAGGTCCAGAACATGTGATCCCAGGAGTTGAGAATTTGGGCTCTATGAAAGGGCATCATAGGTAGAAAGGAGAAGAGTTGATTGTAGTTGGCTCTTTTATAACCATCACATCCCACAGCTATAATCTCCACCTCATCATCCTCTTCTTCTTCTCTGTCTTTTCGTGAAGATTCCACTTCAACAATTACCTCCATTGCACTTCCTTTCTTTTCTTCTCTCTCACCCTCCATAGCTTCACTTTTCTCCATTTCTGCAGTTTCTGAAGCTAAAATTTCTTGAGGAACTGAGGGAGAATCCTGTTGATATCTTGGCAGTTCTTCCTCAGGAGAAGCTTCTTCTGTCATGAGGACTTCATGATGCTCCCCCTCAACTAGATCATTTATTTGTATTTCAAACAGCTCCCCCTCAGCTAGAGCATTCTCTAGACTAGGAACTTCAGGCAACTCCCCCTCAATTTGAGCTGTGTTCTTCTGACTTGCTTCGAATAGCCCCTTTTCTGCAGCTATCCTTTTATCTTCCTCCTTCAAAGCTTTTTCATTGACAAGAATGTATTTCTTGATAAGTTTTCTTTTTGACTTCCTAGGCTGAGCTACAGCCTTAGTACTTTCTTCAGCTTTAGCTCTGAATGGTTGATCATCCTGAGAAGCTGTTACAGCATCTTCTTCGGAAGCGGTGCCTAGTCTGGTCTATACGATTAGTAGAGACTCTATGATCGAGGAGATAAATGGCTTCTTTTACTTGTGACTGGGTGAGTTGTGTTTTCTCTTTTTAAGCGACTAAGAGATGGTAGCCCTGTCTTCATCCTCATCAAACTGTTGTTATTTCCTTTTCAAATTTCTCAAAGTTTTAGTACCAGAACACTCTTGAGGTAGATCAGTAGTTAAACCTTCAGGCTCCTATGCCATTTGAGCCTTCACTTATCTTTTACCCTTGCTTTTTCTAATTAAAGCAATGAGTTCTTCCTTGTTGATTTCTTTTTCTTCTTCTTCTTCTTCTTCAGTCTCCTTAACAACTGACATATTTCCTGGAATTCCGGACTCCTTCGCATCACCAGTTCTTCCACTGGACTAAAAAATCATCCTTACATTTTCTGCTGGATTTGTTTTCTAGTTTTCAAATAGCTACTGGGTCATTCTTCTATTTTGATTGATGGATTCTCCTTCATCATCCCCAATCTTATCTCCCAATGCTGACTGTAGGATGATGCTTATAAATCTCCCGTAGAGCATCTTTCTAGAACTCTTTGACTTCTTCGAACTAAGTATCTATTTCCCAATCCAGTCGAGTAGTAGGGCTCCATAGTTGAGTTGAATCGCACAACTAATTGATGTCATGAGCTTAAGCTGCACTTCGTTCACAGAGTTATGGCCAGAGCTCTTGCAGCATATGCATTTCCCAACAATGTCAGCCAAAAATTCATACCTTTGGGGGAACTCTTTCTTTTTCTACCCTCTGACAGTCGTAAACTTTTTGTGGTGCATCTTCTTTAATCCTTCATGAAAATTGATGCCTTGAATAAATGGAAATCCTTTCGATTTAAAACCTAGGGCTAGGTTTATATCCTCAGCTTTGAGTTTAATTTCCATGTCCTTAACCCTTGTGGTAATGACATCGTTCTTAAACGTTCCATTTCTGTAGAACTCTTTTATCAGGCTTTGGTAGATCCATGTGCTTGTACCTAAAGCTTCTTCAAGACTAGCTTTCTTTATCACAGATAATATTTTATAAAATTTGGGATCAACTGTCTTGAACTCATCAAAACAGAGTATGTAACCAGAGATGACATTTGAAGCCGCCATTGATTTTCTTTGCACTGAGGATGATTTAGTGATTTTGAAGCCTAGGGTTTCTGCTGGTAGAAAGAGAGAGATAAGCTTTTTGAACTTTTGAGTTTTTAAAAAGTCCTTTTTAAACTATACTTGTAACTTCCCTCCACTTTATCTGCTCAGATGGGCATGTGTCGAGTTCTGCTTGGCTCCACGATTTTAACTTGTGTGGAAAAATACTGATTTGCCCTTAGCTCCTCATGAGCTGGTGTAGTCTTTGAAAGGACTACAATCATCAAGGTAGCACTACGGTCGTTAAGGTTGTCATAGTGATTGTTGAGTCCACTGCAGAGTCTACTCTACGAACATTATCTGCTCTGTTCCTTGTGATGAACTTTTGATTTAGCATTTCTTCCGAGTTAAGGTAGCTTAAGAAGGGCCAATCTCTTAGAATGAACTAAGGATTAGGTTTGTCCCTGAGGCACTTGACAGAGAAATTGCTTGGATTTGTTGAAAGTTTTGTCATCACAGGATGCTTCTTTGTCATATTGATGAGACTTTACGATCATGGTCTTTCATGTCATTGCAACTCTACGATCGTGGACTTTCTTTGGTCCTGTCTACGATTTTGAACACAGCCTTTATATCTGCATGGTTAGCACAGATTAGAGCATAGATTTTATGGTTGTAGATTTAGCATGCCTAGCTTACTTATTAATTTGTTAAATATGGATTCATCTAAAGTCTTTGTAAAGACATTAACAAGTTGATTTTAAGTAGGAATGTATTGTAAAGATATGGTTCCATTTTGAATATAATCCCTAATAAAATGATATCTTATCTCTACATTCTTAGTCCTAGAATGCATGACAGGATTGTGTGTTATTGCTATGGCACTTGTGTTATCACAATGAACAAGTATAGATTTGAGATCAAACCCATAATCTGCAAGTTGATTTTTCATCCATAAAAAGCACAACAGCTGCCAACAGTAATATATCCAGCTTCTATTGTTGATGTAGATACTGAGTTTTGCTTCTTGCTAAACTAGAACACAAGTCTGTTTTCTAGTAGCTGACAAGTGCCACTAGTACTTTTTCTATCTATTTTATAGTCTGTAAAATCAGCATATGTATATCTTATCAGTTCAAAAGAGGACTCCTTGGGATACCAAAGCCCCAAGTGAGGTGTGCCTTTGAGGTACCTGAAAATCCTTTTTATAGCAGTTAAGTGTGATTCCTTAGGATTAGCTTGAAATCTAGCACATATACATGTTGCAAACATTATGTCTGGTCTACTGGAAGTTAGATATTGAAGAGAGTCTATCATACCTCTATATTGAGTTATATCAATACTTTTACCTTTTTCATCTTTGTCAAGCTTGGTTGCTGGAGCAATTGGGGTTTTCATGGGAGAGGCTGATTCCATGCCATACTTTTTAAGTAAGTCTTTAATGTACTTGGCTTGGTTTATGAAGATTCTTCATCATCACCGCTTTACTTGCAAATTCAAGGAAGAAGTTCAAACTCACCCATCAAGCTCATTTCAAACTTGCTCTCGCATAAGCTTGGCAAATCTCTCTTACATAATTTTTCATCAGTAGAGCCAAAGATAATGTCATCAACATATATTTAAACTAATAAGATTTTGTCTTTATGCTTTCTAAGAAATAATGTGGTGTCTACTCTACCTCTTGTGAACCCATTTTCAATAAGAAAGTTAGTTAATGTTTTATACCATGCTCTAGGTGCTTGTTTAAGACCATATAAGGCTTTGTCTAACCTATAGACATAATTAGAGAGAGTTGGGTTCATGAAACCTAGAGGTTGTTCCACATATACTTCTTCTTGAAGTTCACCATTCAGGAATGCACTTTTGACATCAATCTGAAAGACTTTGAATTTCATATGAGCAGCAACGGCAAGAAATATTCTGATGGCTTCCAATCTGGAAACAGGTGCAAAGGTCTCATCGTAGTCAATGCCTTCTTCTTGAGAGTATCCTTTGGCAACTAGTCTTGTCTTATTCCTTGTTATTACTCCATCTTCATCCATCTTGTTTTTGAAGACCCACTTGGTGTCAATGACAAGATGACTCTTTGGTCTTGGAACTAATCTCCATACTTTGCTTCTTTCAAACTGATTTAGTTCTTCCTGCAAGGCTTCTATCCAGCTGGAGTCTTCCATAGCATCTTCTATCTTCTTGGGTTCCATTTGTGATAGAAAGCTCAGATAGAAACACTCATTTTGGGTGGCTGCTCTTGTTTTGACTCTTGCATTTGGGTCTCCAATGATTAAGTCTTAAGTGTGGTCTCTTGCCCATCTATTTCCTATTGGAACATCTATCCTGATGTCTTCTTGTCTGAGACCTTCAAGATCAATTTTAGCATCCTGATGTGAAGGTTCGTTGTCTTGCGTAGTTCTCTCTACGATCTCATCTTCTTGCTCAACGATTTCATTTTCTGGAACTACAATCGTAGTGTTGAGCTCTACGACCTCATTCATAGTGTTTGAATTATCGTTCATAGTGTCTTGAGACTTTGTTTTGTCCAAGTCTGTTTCATCAAAGATGATGTGAATTAAGACTTCAACACATAGTGTCTTCTTGTTGAACACTCTATAAGCTTTACTGTCTGTGGCATATCCTAGAAAGATTCCTTCATCAGATTTGGGTTGGAACTTTGTCAAATACTGTTTTCCATTTTTGAGTATATAACATGCACAACCAAACACATGAAAGTAGCTGACACTTGACTTTTTTCCTTTCCACAGTTCGTAGGGAGTCTTCTTTAACGTAGAGTGTACAAGAGATCTGTTCTGAGTGTAGCATGTAGTGTTGACAGCTTCTGCCCAAAAGTATTCAGGCAGATGGGCTGCTCCAAGTAGAGTTCTTCCAGCCTCTACCAACGTCCTGTTCTTTCTCTTAGCTACTCCATTTTGCTGAGGGGTTCATGGAGCTGAGAAGTTGTGACAGATGCCATTGTTTGTGCAGAACTGGTCCATCTTAGAGAAGTCAAATTCTCTACCATGATCACTTCTTATAGCCTTGATTGTATCCCCTTTCTCGTTCATCACTAGTCTGAACATTTTAATTAGTTGGGAGCTAGTTTCATCTTTTGAGTTTAGAAAGAACACCCAAGTGAATCTGGTGTAGTCATCTACTATGACCAGTGAGTATCTTTTCCTTCCAAGGCTTGTTGTTGTAATTGGCCCAAAAAGATCCATGTGAAGCAGCTGCAGAGGTTTGTCAATTGAGTTGACAATTTTGCTTTTAAATGAGTTTCTAGTCTGCTTTCCAAGCTGACAAGCATTACATAGCCTTTCTTGGACAAAGCTAAACTTCGGTAAGCCTACTACTAGATCCTTGGAGGCCAGCTTAGACATGCTTTTGAAGTTGAGATGAGACAATCTTCTTTGCTATAACAAGCTCATTTCTTTAGATGCTTTAGCCAGAAAGCATATCTTCTCGTCAGAGCTTAGTTGATCAAGATTGATAGTATAGACATTTCCTTCTCTTGTTCCAGTCAATTTTATAGATGATGTCTTCAGATCTCTGACTAGACATTGATTATTGAGGAAAATAACTTGATGACCCTTATCACAGAGTTGGCTTATGCTTAGAAGATTGTGTTGTAAACCTTCCAAATATGCCACTTTACTAAAGGACACTGCTCCATTCCCAGCTGAGCCATATCCTCTTGTCTTGCCAGAGCCATTATCTCCGAAGATAACTGCTGGACCCTCCTTTTCTATGAAGTTAGACAGAAGCACTTTGTTCCCTGTCATGTGCCTTGAGTATCCACTATCCAGATACCAGGGTGTGATCGTGGAGCTTGGTTCTTGTGTTAAGATAGAACTCTCATTTTGGTACCCATACTTGCATGGGTCCTACTTTGTTAGTACCCTTGGGAACCCAAATTTTCTTAATTTTGGATTTCACATGCATATGGTTATGGTAGCATATTGCAGCCTTATGACCAGTCTTATTACATACAAATCAATTAATATGATGCGTGCTTGTGTGTGTGTGTGTGTGTGGATTCTTCCTCCATTTGGACTTATGTGGTTTTCCAGCAGTCCTTCCTTTATACTTATTTTTCTTTTTCCATGTGTCCTTATGTTTCATAATTCGTGAAGAGTGAGGCTTAACTTTACTGTTCCTTCCCAGTTGGTTCGTGGAGTCAATTTTATTCGACTCTACGACCCTTTGAGGTTGGAGAGTAGAGATTGAGTTACTCATCTCTGTTCTAAAACCTAGTCCAGTATGAGATCCTTTATTCCTTGGAACATAGGTTGGATCTTAAGAGGAAGGTTGGAGTAGTTCTTCCTTCTGTGAGGATTTCACAAATGTAATGCTTCTACTTGAAACATTACTAGAGTTGGTTTCCTTTATCTTTTCCACATATGGTTTTGAGGTGGGTACCCCAAAACCTAAACATGTTCTGTCAGATGCACTTCTCTGACTGGAGATCAGGGAGTCCATGTAAGAAGAGGATTTATTCCATGTAGAGATTGTCCTTTCTAGTTCCTCAATTTTAGAGGTCAGACTTGACTCTCTATGTGCATTAAGTTCATTGGTCTGTTTTAAAATTTTATTCTCAGCTTTAAATTTGGAGAGAGAGAGTTAGTACTTAGAAGAGTTGTTTCTAGTTCTTCCTGAACTTTCTCTTTCTATTTTTGAAGAAGAGAATAATCTTTGGACATAACTCTGAACCATTTCATTTATTGATGCAGATCAAATGTTATGCCATGTAGAGCAATTCTTAAATCATCAATGTCTACATCAGGAGAGTTAAAGTCAAATACCTCATCTATACTTACTTCAAGTATGTTAGAGCTCTTCTTATCCTTTGCATATTTGGCCATCAAACAAAGATTTTCCATTTGAGGATCTTAATCATCTCCAGATTCGGGAGATGAGTCGTTGTCTGAGTCACTCCACGATCCTCCGGCCACAAGACCTTTTTCTTTCTTCTGAAGCCTCTTGTTGCCTTTGAATTCTTTCTTTGAATTTGATCTTTTCTTGAGTTCTTCTCTATGAGGCTTGTTGCAGTTTGCAATGAAATGACCAAGCTTTTTGCAGTTGTAGCATAAGTCGTTTATTTGTTCCTGGTTGTTGTAGTTGTTGAACTTCTTAGATTTGCTGCTTTTGCCTTGACGCATGAACCTTCTGAGTCTTTTTAGCAACATTAAAAAGTTCTCATCATCATCTTCATCATAGTAAGAGTCATTCTCAGTGTTAGCTTTGGAAGTGTTGTCTATTGCTTTTAGAGGAACTCCTTTGTCTTTCTTTCTTCCTTCAGATAGAGTTTTGCTCGTTGAGTTGGCTCCAGTTCATATGTGAGAAGGTTACCATATAACTGTTGAACAGTCATTTCATGGAGATTCTTTGACTCTCTGATGGCAGTGGTTTTGGCACCCCACTTGCTAGGTAAATCTCTCATGAAATTTATGATTAGATATTTATTTAGATAGATCTTTCCATAGGCTCGGAGAGAATTGAGCAACATATTGAATCTTTCGTAAGTGGAAGTAACATTTTCTCCTTGAACGTGTGCAAACATTTCATATTGTTGAGTCAGGAGATATTGCTTGTTTTCTCTAACTTCTTATGTTCCTTCATGCATGATGAGTAATGCCTCCCTCACTTCCTTTGATGTTTTGTTGTTTACCATATTTTCATAAAGATCGTCTTCTAACGATTGAAACAAGATATTCTTGGCCTTTTTGTCGAGTTGGACAACTTTCTTTTCGTTGTCAGTCCATTCTTCTTTGACCTTGATCTGGATTCGATTTGGATCGTCTACAGTAGGAGAAAGCTTGGTAGGAATGTAGGGTCCATTTTAAACAGTTTCAAATAGATCTTCATCTATTGAATCCATGTAGGCTTGCATACGAACTTTCCAGTTGGCGAATTTATCTTTGTTGCACATAGGTGGGTTACTGCCTCCTCCAGTCTTTGATTCACTTATCAGATGTTCCACTGGATCTACTTAAGCTTTGCAGGCTGTTTGATAGAACCTGCTTTGATACCAATTATTAGTTCCTAGAGGCATAATAGTTATCTAAAAGGGGGGTTGAATAGATATTTTAAATTCTTTCTTTTCGAAATACTTGTTAGTTTTGATAATGATTTAAGCATAGTGGAATTTAAGATTTGTTTGTTTTCCCTTCGAGATATAATGAATAAATAGGAATAAGGCAATTATGATAGTTATGGCAAGAAATAAGGGACACAATGATTTTAAGTGGTTCAGAGCATTCAAAGCTCCTAGTCCATTCTTCTACTCCTCGAGTAGGAAATCCACTAAGGATATCTTTACAACATCTGAATCTCACTGATTCCTTCAAGACCAGTAGTCTTGGAACTTCTTTGTTCACTATTGAACTCGTCAAGTCCAACAAACTTGGTACTTCTCAGTTCACTTAAAACTCTTCAAGTCCTTCTGACTTGGGACTTCTTCATTCACTAGATAATAGTTGAGTTCTTGAATGGTGCTACTCAGTTGCCGTTAAGCTTGTGTTTAAAAGAACTGAGTAGCTGAGCAAGCTTTTCTGCTGAAAAAGTATTTTTTGCTGACCCATAGTACTTTCCTTAGCTTATTCAATATGTTTCTTTGTTATATACTAAGGATGACTGTTATGTCATTGAGACTCCTGAGGTCTTCAACGTTTATAGCTCATTGTATATTTGTTGTGATTAATCTTTAAACAAGTGGACGAGGTTCGATGCTTCGGACATAGATAGATGAAGCTCTACGATTCTGATCGTGGTGTCATGCCACCTTGGTACTTGGTCTGGTGCTGATAGATTAGAACACTACAATTTCTCTTAAGTTCTGGTACACTATGATCTTTATTTGCTTGACATGTAGATTCTACGCTTTCGAGAGCACTCTACGAACTCTTACTTGGCTCGGAAAGCGTTAGGACTACTCTATGATTTTGGAGAGGCCCTTCAAAGCAAATACACTACGATCCTCAACGCTCTATGATTCTGCCTTGTCTTCTGCAATCTCTTGTTCATCTTGATAGACTATGATTTAGTTGAAGCCTATCTATTACATTTCAAGATATAGATCAACCTAACAACTTTGATCTCTTCTTCTATACATTCATTTACAGAATGATAAACATTTAAAGTTCAGATCAACCTAACAAATTTGATCTATCACTAAGTCCTTGTACATGTGTTCCTTTGAAGGACTTTACATATAATTATAACTATTAACTTCAACATCAAATTTTAAATATGCAATCTCCCAACACATTGTAAAGGTAGACTTCAAAGACTTAAGTGACAAATATAGAGGAACGTGAAGAAACCTAAGACAAGTGTTAACTTAATTAATGTTAAAGAATTTAATACATCTAATATGATGTAATTAAAAAGGTAAAGATAAAGGTATACAAGATCAATGTAACTTAATGACTTAACTAATTGTTAATGTTAAACAAAAGGGAAGCATGAAGGAAAATAAGATAAGGTTTACTTAAGACACCTTAATTAAGTGTATTAAACATTAGAATCATAATGTGTACTCATGACGAAGCTTAAACACGTGATTGAGCATCGAGTGATAATTAGAAGGATAGATATTGAAATGAAAGATAAATACTAAAAGTCAATGTCAGCTAACTGATTTCATTGTGTATGTAACTGATGCTTATATATGTGAACTTCTAAACTGTTATAGGATAAACGCAAGGCAGTTAAGCTATAGTTGATAATCAACGAATCAGGCAAGTCTTTCAGTTCCTATTTGCTATGTGAACTTGATAGTAAACTATTTTAAATCTTTATTGCAAAGAGTATAATGTGTTATATATGTTGAAAGTATGAAACGTTAAAGTCAATTTATGACTACGTTGATTAAGTAAATAATGTTGATTGAGTAAGAAACTCAATCTTTATACTTGTAATGTGAACTGCAGTATATATGTTATGTTAGCCCAATGATTATGAGATGTATGTTGAGCATGTTATTATGTGCTACATGATTCACGAAAACTATTAGATTTGCTCAGCTGTTGAGCTCAACCTTGCAAATAACCATTTTTGCAGGTTAAGGATTTAAGGTAACACTATGTGCTTCCTGAATGACATGGATCAGATGCAATGCATGAAGATTAAATATTTTAGCTATAGTTTTTATTCTTTTTAAACCATGTTTAAGGTTTTGAGATATGTACTTGATAGTTTATGATGTGAAAACTTCATGTCTAGTTGTAAAGTTTGAGCTACCCAATGTATAAGGGATATCGAGCTGAGATGTGAGATTTTATAAAAATACTTTGATGAAGGAAAACATAAAATAAATTTGATTCAGGGATGTGTAGATGATAAAGGTTTTGATTCAGGGAATTAAAGTAAGAAGATATAAAAGTTTAAATTATTCCACATTTTATTAAGTTTAACATCGAATAGTGATGTAAAATCAGAAGTTAGATGTATTGTTAATGACTGAAGTCGAGAGTTTAATTGTATGAATTTTGTGGTCGTTACACCTCTTCAGCAACCATGATCCGATGGTACCCAGCGAAGCAATCAACAAAAGAATACATGTCCTACTGAGCCGCGTTCTCTATTAATATGTGGATAAAAGGTACTGGGAAATTGTTTTTGAGAAAGGCTTTATTCAAATCCCTATAATCTATGCACACTTGTACCTTCCCTCCGGGCATAGGCATAGGAACTTTATTGGATAGTCACTCAGGGTAGGTTGATACCTTGATGATGCCGTCTTTGAATTGTTTAATAATTTCTTCTTTGACTTTCAGACTCACCTATGGTTTCAGTCGCCCGATTTTCTTCTTGACTAGCTAGAATCCTTCTTTAATGGGTAGGCGATGAATGAAAATATCAGTAAACAAATCGATCATATCTTCACGTGACCATGCAAACACATCTTAAAACTAGGTTAGTATAACAATCATGTCTTCTCTTTTGCTTGGGGTAAGGTGCATGCCTATCTGGATTTCTTTAGAGTTTTCTAAGGTTTCATTATTGACAGAGATGGTTTGATCAAGGTTTGGTTTGGGTTTCTCTTTGACCCAATATTTGATCTCTTCAGGCACCCCATAGTCCTCTATCTCTTCTTGCGCAATCCTCATCAAGTCAAAGTCCAACTCTACATCAAAGTTACAGTTATTGCAGAGATTTGGCATTCCAGCAGCAAAGCTAGACAGATCCAACTTTAGAGTCCTGAAAACAAAATGCTTTCACTTAACATATGAGATTGTTTGATTATATAAAGCGTTAGCAAAAGCATGATAAAAGTAACTGCTAGTACTGTGCAACAAAAGTAAGCAGTTAATAATATCTACACTTTAGGGCAGATGGACTTTTTCCCTTTTTACCCTTTTCGGCAGATGCAAGGAATGCTGCTCTAATTGCTTAGGGTCAAGTCTTTGTGGACAGCTGTGATGAAGGGATAGTTGATGTCATCCTTCTCTTTGATGATAACCATAACTGAATTCATATCAGTGTCATTATTTTCCTTTGACCAGTTCTCCTTAGCCTTATTTATGCAAGGGGTCATGATTTGATCATTTGAACAGTCATCATCCTGGATATCCTCATTTGTACCCTTAGTATGCACAGGAAAGTACATCTTTGATAACCAATTTTTCATCTCTTGCTTGAGTCTCTAAATCCTTTCCTCGCTTTCTTGATCCGGAATTAGGACTTCTTTTCCACTAGTCGGCTTGGTCCCAGGAATCAACATACCCGCCACGGAAATAAGAATTTTCCTCAGAGGCTTTATAAATCCTGCATTTATAAGATTTGGTAGCAAAATTATAGAAGAAGGAACCGATGAATGTTTTTGCGGGTTCTGATGATCTGACCTAGAGGAGTAGCCCAATCCAGCCTTCACTGTCTGGATAGAAATTTGAACTGGACTTGTAATTCCTTGCTGACTCTTCCCTAACCCATTTCCAGGTTGGAAACCCAAATATATCTTTTCCTAACTAGCCAACATTACTTCAGTGGAAACTCTGGGCTTCAAAGCTGGGGCCCCGATAAGTTGATATTGAGTATTGCTCACCTCAAGTGCTTGAAAACTGAGTGGTGCCTTTCTTGAGCCTCGTGAGATTATTCTTTGTTAAGTCCAGTAATCAAGCACCGATGTGTTTACCTCCTGGTGGAGGAATCACATAACATACATTAACATACATCGTGTCTCACCGTATGAAAAGATGACATTGTGTAAGGCACTAATATAAAATGCAAAGATTGTGCGAGGAACTAAAGTTCAGTAAATAAAGCATTCATTCACATCCATTCAATGTAAGGACAAAATTCACATACAAGCAGATAATAAGGGATTTTTCAAAAGTTTGAAATACGGCTTAAGCCCTCTACTGTCCCCAGCAGAGTCTCCACCTATCGACGTCGGAAAAAATCTCCTATTTTCTTTTGGAATTCCTCTTTTTACCCTTTATGTTCTCTATGTATTGAGTTTTGTTTGAAAGGGCGAGTTTAAAAAGATTCTGACATAAAATATCGACGATTTAAAAATTCAGAGTCGCCAGTTAGTAGTAGTGAAATTGTTATACCAACTCAACTAATTTTGAAAAGGTTTACACAAAGGTCCAATGATTGGACTCTATTTAACAGGCCTTGGAAACCGAGATTCACAAAGTTTGGGAGCTTGATTAAGGGGGAAGGTGTTAGGCACCCCAGACTTAGTGGAAAACACGGTTACCACATCTTTTCAATTCTCTAATTTATCTAAAGTGTGTGTGTGTGTGTGTGTGTGCATTGGGCCTAAGTGCATTTATTTTGGAAGTAGTGTTATGCCTCATTTGCCCCTATATACAAAGGGTTTGATTTTCATAAAAGTATAATTTTAAGAAATATATACAAAAATGAAGTTTTGAAAACAAGTTTTCAAACCCTTATGCTCACATAGTAATTGAGGCCTTTGATACTACCATTTTATTCTGTATTCGGCTTTATTTGATTTTATTCTTGAGATGCGAAGCATCTTCAAAAAAATAATATACATGCATATAAGTGTCGGACACCTTATAGGCATGCATCATAAACTTGTTGTAGTAGTTTTTATTTGATTTCCTGTTTCAGAAACTCATTTACACATATTTCATTTATCAAAATGTAGTTTCTTTAACCTTGTTGATTGCTTTTAATTTGAATGATTCCTTAAAACTCAATATTTATCATTGAATCTCATGCCATTCAAATTAATACTCCAAGACAACAATAGGTATTATAAACAAGCAAACATAAATTTTGTCAAGTACATGTATATATATTTTCCACAAACCAACACTTAAATTTATACTTTTTATTAAGAAATAAAAAAACATTCAAGTATAAGTGAAAGTTTGTTAATTCATTGATAATCAAATTGCTTTTAACGAAAAGCATAATGTTTCATATAATAAATATTGCTTTTTTTGAAGAAATCATAACGTTCGCCACTTTTAGAGATAAAGTGTAACTTTCTTTCTTTTGTCGAATAAAGCATAACGTTTGCCACTTTTAAAGATAAAGTGTAACATTCGGGTTTGAGGGCTTATACTCTGGTGCCTCAGTCACTTTTGAAGTTGAAAGTTTAACTTTCGAGGGCTGTTAGTCAGGTGCCTCGATTACTTTTAAAGTTGAAAGTATAACTTTTTGATCTCAAGGCTGATAGTCAGGTGCCTCGATTACTTTTAAAGTTGAAAGTATAACTTTTTGTGATGCTCTTCTCATGTATAATATTTCTTTACCCACTTCAAGTTTAATGGACCTGAGACATCATCGGTTCCCACAAGAGATATCTTGCAATAACCGCTTTTGGAGATCTCTCGTACCCTATAATGGCCTTCCCATTTGGTGTATAATTTGGCGGTTGGTGTTCCCCTCATGGCTTGAGTTGCCGTTTTGAGCACCAGGTCTCCCACCATAATCTGTCATGGGTACCACCATTATATTATATTGTCGTCCCAGTCTTTCATGATACTGTTCAAGCTTTTCTTTAGCTTTATCTCAGAAGCCAACTAAGGCCTCCAAGGTGGCTGGTCGGTTCTCTTCCTCGACTAAGCTTTGAAGTCTGATTCGAGCCGAAGGGATTTCTATTTCGGCAGGCAAGATAAGTTCTTCACCATAAACCAAAGCGTATGGGGTTTTTCCTGTAGGCTTTCTTTTTGAAGATCGTTATGCCTATAACGCTATTGGTAGTTGTTCTGTCCATGTCTTCGGATGATCATCTAGGGTTTTTTATATGATTTTTATCAATGTTTTGTTTGTAGCCTCTGCTTGTCCGTTGCCTTTCGGGTAGTAGGGTGATGATTTGTAGTGTTTCACCCTATATCTTTCCATCAGATTTTTGATGTCCCTATTGATTAAGGGAGTTCAGTTATCCGATAAAATGATCGTCGGGATCTCAAAATGGCAAATGTTGTGCTCCTTGATAAAATTTGCCACTACTAGTCCTGTATCCTTCTTTAAGGGTATTTCTTCCACCCACTTTGTGTACATCTTGGTGGCAGTTAAAATCCAGATGTTACCCTTGGAATTAGGGTGAACAGGACCTATAAGATCCATTCCCCATGTATTAAAGGGCAATGGTGTTACTAAGGTTCGCAAATCCACGAAGGGAGTATGAATCAAGTTTCCATGTATTTAACAAATGTGGCACTTTTTAACAAATTCTAGACAATCTCCTTCCATCTTTGGCCAATAGTAACCATGATCGATAAGTTGTTTGTACAACTTGGCTCCCCCTTGGTGTTCATCCTTATGTATTTGGTAAACCAAATCATTGGCTTAGCCTAGTTCCAGACACCGTAAGGGCTTGCCGTTGAACCCTCTTCTAAATAATTTTCCATTTTGCAAAAAGAATCGTTGTGACTTCATCTTTATTATAATTGCGTCCTTCATTTCGGTAAAAAGATTCCATCTTTGTAAGAGCTCTACATAAGGTATTCACCAATCTGCTATGTCATCCATGAAGGTACATTCCTCCTCCCCAGGGTATTCTTGGCATGAAACATATTGGCATTGTAGGACATCTGCTTCTTTCTTCATTTTGGGCCAAAAATACCCTTGGCATTGTAGCCTACGATACACGCCTATGTCTGCCAATCCGTAATTCTTGTCATGCACCTGATGCAAGACTCTATTTGCGTCTTGCCTCCCCAAGCATTGTGTCAATACACCATCAACTTCTTTGTGATACAAGACTCCTTTAATGATGTTGTACTTCTGTAGCTCCACGATTGGTATTGTTCCTTCCTTTGTTTGCAATTGATGGTAGATGTCATGTCTCCAATCATCTATCATATCTTTGGGGAACTAGTCTAGCACCGTGGTTGGCAGGGTTCTCTTCATTACTTTCACATCCAAGTCTATTGGTTCCCATTAGACACATAATAGATCTAAAAGGGGGGGTTGAATAGATCCTTTTTAATTTCAAATACTTTTCCTTATTTATTTGTATTGCTAATGACTTAGCATATGACAAACATAAGAATCTTTTCAAACACAACAAAATTAGTAAAAGATCCCCTTCATTGATATAATTATGAACATACATACATTGTTTGTAGAGTTAGTTCAGTTGTAAGCAGTTAATACAAACATAGCAATTATATCAGTTAGATACATAATTTAAATGACAGTAAGTAAGTGACACAAGGGATTTTAAGTGGTTCAGAGACTCAATCTCCTAATCCACTCTTCTGCTTTCAAATAGCAGGATTTCCACTAAGGAAGGGAACCACCCTGAATCACTAAGATTCCTTCAAGGCCAGTAGCCTTGGAACTTTAGTTCACTAAGAACTCTTCAAGCCCAGCAGACTTTGAACTACTCTAGTTCCCTATGAACTCTCCAAGCCCAGCAGGCTTGGAACTTCATTTAGTCCCTCTAGACAAGGACCCCTCAGGCCCTGACTACTTGTTGTAGTTGTTGTTGGTGGTGGTGCTGAGCTGCTAAGATGTCTTTAAGCTTGAACATATTTTGTACTCAGCAGCTTGGCATGGTCCTCTTTGCATTCTGCTTCGAGTCTGGACCACATCTTCTCTGGTGCAGCTGATCTTCACTCTTTTCTGCTCATCTTCGTCTGATGTTAGCTTGTGCACCATCACCATCTGGATTTGCTAAGTTTCTGAGCTTTTGGTAGACTTCGTCTGGCACTTAGCAATCCCTGAACCCTTCTTGAATGTTTTGCAAACATTATTCTACATTTGTTCTTTTTCAGCTTTTGGTTCATGGTGATCTGTAGAGTGGCTCTCTTGATCTTCTTTGTCCTCTTCCACTTTTCTGAATGCTATCTTTTTGGCCTTCTCGGCTCTCATCTTAGCTGCCATCTTTAGTGGCATTCTAGTCTTTGTTGAGTAAAACTTTAGTCTGTTCGAGTCCTTCTTCAAGGTTGCTTCACTTCCACCTATGTAGTCTCACTATCATTGAGACTTGTTTTGTTCAGCTCTGATGGAACTCGTAGAGTCAATAATGTAGCATTTCAATAAATCAATGATTCTGCAACTTCAGCAACTCTTAATCCTTGAAGTTCTGGCTTATTTATACTTCTTCCCAATCTCCCCATTGGGATATAACCGTTAAAGGTTATTTGAATTGCTTCGCAGATCTCCAATTATTTGGTACAAACTGCAGATGTGACAAGACATCCCCTTTTTCATCTTTCTGACACTGCAGTCTACTATTTCACCTACCCCGTCAGAGATGTCACTTTGATGCCTCTGGTAGGTAATCTTCTTTATTTTTTCTTTCTGACTTCTCGATTAGAACATCAGAGATTGTCCTTTTGCATCGTGCTCTCAACTAACAAAATTCAAATATTAGTCTTCAAATTGAACTGTTGCCAATGCTTCAATCTTTCGATGATAGAACTCTACAATTCTAATGCATATGTTCTTGGACCCGATTGTAGTGTCATGTTGAATGTTTCTCATCGACCGGTTGAGACAACACTACGATCCTGAAGAGTGTTCATTGGATCTTCAATGTAGAACACTTCTTTCTTCATTTGTGTAGTGCTTCAAAACTTCTGTTTGCCTTGACTGATCTCAGGAACTGATAGCTTGACTCCTTGTTCTGATATCTTCTAAATAGCAAGACACCTCAGATTTGTGGCATGCCCAGCTTGTTTTCTCCTTGTGATCTCCCGTTCACCTATCATAAATGAACGGACCCATGCTTAATCACTTCAGACTTGTTCTTCAGAAACCGACCAGTATCTCTGTGTACGCATCAGTTCCTTCTTTTCTTGGCGAACACTACGATCCTGGTTGATCCCAAGATCATTGTCTTCTATTCATTTGACAGCAACTGCACTTGCTGACTTTTCCTTAGTCAGTTACTTTTGCTGAAGTCTTCTTTTGATCTACTTGTAAAAGACTTCATCTTGAATGGCTTTACAACTCAATCTGGATGATAATTGGGTTAGTGCTTAGATCTATAGTTAGCTTGCTAGCCATTCATTGAGTGTACTCTGGTTCCTTTTAGGTGAAATATAGCTTTGCAATTCTGACCAGAGGCTTCATCCTTTGGATATTCTAGGAGTGCTCATTTGTTGAGAATCGTGTTTGCTCTACGATTCTGCCTTGGCATTATGAGCACATCTGTTGAAGCCTTAGTTCTGCACTCTACGATTCTGCCTTGGGTTGTGCAAAAAATACGACTCCGAGATCATATCTTGACACTCTATGATTTCTGTCTTTATGCTCATTTATCTCATCTGATCATGCTCGACTACGATCTCTACCTCTGATATGATCGGTAGACTATACGACTCCGAGTGTGGTCTATGATTCTTGACTTGGCTTCGACAGATGCTCAGTCAGCTCTTAGACAATCTGTCTCTATAATTCTGAATATGACATTCTCAGCAGACTATGGCTCCGAGGATGTTCTTCTCTACACACTAGGATCCTTCCTCGTCTCTCCTGGAAGTCTACAAACTCCGAGATCTACTATCTTGCAGGCTACGATTCTGCCTTAATAGCTCTTGAGTTTTCCTTGACTCTCTTGGCAGACTACGATTTCTGGTGTAGTGCTTGACGATCGAACAAGCCTATCTATTACATTATGAGATCAACCTAACAAGCTTGATCTTTCTATATTTATAGTCCTTGTACATCATTTTTTTTAAGGACTTTACAAAGACGTTTTGCTTGTGTAGGATCATCCTAACATATTTGATCAATTCATTCTAAGTCCTTGTACATATGTTCCTATTATCTATCAAAGGACTTTACAGCTTTTCTTAATGAAACCATACTTGCATATTCATTCATTTATATCATAATCAAATCATACATAAATAGGAATATCATTCATATGCTTATTCCTAACAATCTCTCCTTATTTTATTATGACAAAAACAATTAGTGCATATGTATGTTATAAATGAGTCTTATATACAGTGAGCAGCTGTATTTCTAAAACAGATAATCATGAATGTCATTGATAATAATGTGGAATTGTATGAGCTATGACACTTTACATCCTGGATCCAGAACATACCTAACTAGTTAGAGATGTACCTCTTTGGCTACATGTGAGTTTCCAGGATGTCTGTTGATCAGTTATTAATCAATTTGATTTCTTTGCTCCTACTCCCTCCTGGGACTCATGCTCTTCTTATTTTTTTGGCTCCCCCTCAAACTCTGCATTCATAGGATCATCATCCTTTGGCTCCCCCTCAGATGATGATTCTGCTTCTACTGCTGCTATCTTCTTCTTCTTCTTTGCCTTCTTCTTAGCCTTCTTATCTTCTTTGCTTCTTTTCTCCTTTCTCATTCGCGAGTGCTTCTTCTTATGTCTCTTTTTCTCCCCCTTTTTGTCATTAATCACTTATGAAAGCTGCTCCATATTGGACATTAGTTGTTCCATCAGGTAAGATGAGTTGCCAACCTCAGTCTTAAGTTCTTGTTGGCTCAGCTCAAGTTATAGAGAGAAAAACTGATTTAGATTGTCAATTTTGTCAGAGAGGGCTTGGATTTGCTCTTCATTAGCCTTCTGTGCTCGCAGAGCTTCTGCCTTCTGATCACAGTTAGCCTTCAGATAGATTTGATCTCTCTCTTTGATTTTGAGAGATATATCAAACATAGTGGCTTGAAGTCTGTCTTGAACTACATTGTCTCCTGCTTCTGTCAACATCTTTGACCCTTCAGTGATGATTGATATCTTCTCAGTTAATTCATAAGAATTCTTTACTAACTCCTGCTCCATAAGAGTTTGGTCATTTGATTGGGCATCTTCTTGTTAAGCACTAGATTGGACTCCACGATTTCTATTCTTGAACAAATTTTCAAAAGCAATGAGAATATGATAAATCGTTGAGTGCCAATCATTGGTGGAGGATGAAGGAATATCATACAACTATGCTAGGGCAGAGGGAAGCTTCTTAAACTTAACTTAATCATTTTCAATGGTAAAGTGAAGAGACTCTACGATCGTCTTCCTAGGCATACTCCTTCTGCCATCAGAACCCACTCTTCAATTGTAGGGAATATAGTGGTTTTCAGCATGTCGGTAGACTTTGTAGTGAGGTTGTTCTTTGATCATCTTGGTTGCAAACTACTTTACTCTTGGAAAGTCTTGAGATACCAGCTCCAAGTTCTGAAACATTGAGTAACACCAGCTAAAGTAGTTCCCATCTTTATCGGTATGCGCTTTTAACCAAGGCATCCACGGGAAGAACCATCTCATCAGAAGATCTTTAGAGTTGTACAGTATTGTTGTGCAATCTAACTCCATATTTTTCCAGTTGTTAAGCACCTCATCTGTAGTCATTCTTATAACTCGGAGTTGTTCGTTTCCATGACTTATCCATCTTGCTGCTGGTTCAGCTAGTGGTTCATCAAAAACTTCCACCACTAAAGCTAATTCTTGCTGGAGAGAGAACATGATAGTCTCCTGGTTCCTTTAATTCTTGATTTGCAGAGCTCGAATCTTTCTCCATTTCTTCACCTTCTAAGCTTGTATCATGCTGACTCATTTCATCTAATTCATCAGAGAATTCTTCATGCTGGTTTTCATCATTAGTGTCTTCTTCTGCATCTTCTCCCTTGGAGTCAGGCTCATCATCGCTAACTTCAATAATTGTTGTAGAGTGTTCACTTTGTTTCTTTGAGACAGATTTAGCAAGCAGTCTGTTGCTCTTTCTTCTCCTTGGAGGTTCAGCTATAGGAGTTTCAGTCTCTTCTTCTTCTTCAGAATTTGAAGCCTTTGAGTCATTAGATAAGCTTCATTGATGTTCAGCATTAGTAGGGGCAGTCCTTCTTCTTCGGACTCAACATCGTTTGAGCTTGTTGGAGCATTTGTAGTATTGGAGATCCAATTGTGTCAACTTGCAACCTTTCTTCATCATCAGAGTGGATGCTCTAAGAGTTAGCCATAGGGCTTACATATTCTTCTTCACCATCAGAGTTGGCTATTTCTTTCATAGACTCAGCTTTTTCTTTATTGTTGGACTTGCTCTTTGAGGGTTCAATCTTAGAGCTTTCAGTTTCCTTCCCATCTTTTGACTCTACGTCCTCTTCTTTGTTGGATGGACTTTCTTGGGGAACTGGGGCTGATCTCTTTATCACCTTTGTTTTCTTTTTGATGGGCTCTTGGAGTAATCTGTTACTCCTTCTTCTCTTTGAGGTTTCTGCAGTTGATGCTGGTTCCTCTCCTGCTCCATTTCTCTTGTTAATAGTGGAGAGATTGCTTGTTGGAGCCTCTGTATTCTTCACACTCTTAGATCTTTTCTTTGATGGCGCGGCTGCAACTGATACAGAGTCATCAGAATGGGATGACTTGCTTTCCACCTCTTGAGCCTTTCTCTTCTTTCCCGAGACTTTGTTGCTGCTCCCAGCAGTTATCAGCCTCTTGTTTTCCTTGGGATTTTTCCTCTAGTTTATAATGAGCTGTGGAGACATTACTTTATGAACATTAAGAATTTCACCCTCATCATCCTTAATTTTATTCTTCAACTTTTTCTTTAAGATGATACTTAAATATCTTCCATGAAAAAACTTTGTGAGTGGTTTTTCAGTTAACCTTTTCTTTTCTTCCTTATCCATCCATTTAGACATTTAATCAAATAGGATAGCTCCAAAGTTGATGTGTTCCTTCAGGACTATAGCAGACATGATCTTTAGTTATTGGTCAATCACAATATCATGTGCAGTGTCTTTACATAAGATACATTTACCCACTATTTCAACAACGAACTCGAATTCTTCAAGAAACTCCTTTTTCTTCACGTCCTTCAGACTAGGGTTTCTATTGTACTGCATAATTTTCTTAGCTTTTTTAGTGTCAATCTCTTCCAAGCTTTTCGGATCCCGGTCAGGAAGGCCTAAGCATTGATTGATGTCAGAAGAATTTAGCTTCAGAATCTGACCTTTGACCTTGGTAGAAAATGTTCCGGAATTTATAGATGCGTTTGAGTAGAATACTTTAATCAGTTCAGCATATACTCGAGTGTTTGCCTCAAGACATTCTAAGAATCCAGCCTTCTTTTTAGAGTTCAAGAATATCTCTGAACTTCTTCTTGGATTTCGAAGGATATGGGTATTTTTTTAGGGAGTCTTATGAGAGATAGTTGAATACACTTATGGCGAAGCTTGAGGTTTGATAGATTTAGGCTTTGAAGAGAGTTTTAGGGTTTTGTAAAAGAAAGGAAGAGAGAGGTTCGATAGCTTTTGATACCTTGATCAGAGATTTTGGCTGTTTAGAGGTGACTGGGTTTTACCTTAGGTATAGATTTGAAAGATTTGTAGATTTTGAGGAGCCCGCTAATATAAAACTGCCAATAATTTGAATTTCCCTCTTGTAATTGTTCCTTCCACGTTTCTTAGTGGGACAGTTGTAAGTTGCTGATAAGTCATCATCTATAAGTCCTCCATCACGTCGTCCTTCAGATTTGACTTTTCAGCTATTGACTATTTCAGTACGTAGAGTAGCTTGCTGAGTTAGCTATAGACTCTACGATGCTTCAGTGGATGATTTGACACTAATCCTCATTTTTGAAGTTGCATGGCTTAACCATTGATGTACCTCATGATGGTTTGGGCACTAAACTTCTGAGGTGAGTCTGTAGGGCATCTTTCCAATTTTATCTCCACATAATCTAAGTAGTTGAGCATGTGTCTAGTTCTTCCGAGATCCCCATGAGTCATTGTATCCTCTGGGAAGACTGCGATCGTTGAGCCTACTCTACGATCATTGCACTACGATCGTTGAGTTCACTTCAGAATCTATTCCCTGATCGTTGTCTGTCCTAGTCCTTGAGATGAACTAGACTAAGCATTCCTTTTGGGTTAAGGTAGCTCAGGAAGGGCCAACCTCTTAGAGTGAACTAAGGGTCAGGTTTATCCCTGAGGCACTTTCCAGATGAAAGACTTTAGAAGTGATTGGCACTGATATCTCATTTAATGTTTTATATTGGGGAGTTCCTCAACCAACTCTAGACATTTGCATTGGTTGTAATCGTGGTGTCCTTCTTCTCTCATACTACGATCAGGTGTTCGATTTTGAGTTGGTGTTAGGTTTATAATATTCATGAACGCAATCAAATTGTATAAATTAGCGGAAACGTGTAAAAATCAGAGTTTAAAAATTTTACAAACCATATACCCGGATCACCCTTTATGCACAATTATTAATTAAACAAAAAAGATGAATAAGAAACATACCCTTGAAGATCCGAAGCTTTCTCGTGTACAAGTTCACCTCAATCCTTTTTCGCGTTCAACTTGAATCCACCGGGTTTGGTTCCTTCCTTTGATCAACGTTAGCCATCCAAGTGTTTGGCCTCTAGAGGTGATCCACCAAGGAAAAAGAATTTTCAAGAAGAAGGGTGGTTGGCTAAACCCTAGTTTTTCTATCTCTATAGAAAATAACGTACTCTCCAACAAATTGGAATTATTACGTATATTGATATCTGATATAAGACTCCTCTTATAAAGATATCAAATAACCCTATTTAAAATAAGGTATTATTTTAATTAAACTCTTTTAATTAAATGGGCTCCCTAATCTTATTAGGGATAATTAATTAAACTCCTTTAATTAATTTTCCTCATAATCTTATTAGAAATAAATGAGAGTACTTATATTAAATTAATTCCTAAACTCTTTTAGAAATTAAAATAATAATAATAATTGTAATAATATTAATAAGACTCCTCTTATTAATTTATATTTAATATTTCTAAAATATTAAATAATAAATATTAAGCTATTTAATTTATTCTATCACCATAGATTAAATTAAATATACATAATATATTATTACGATTATGCCATTAACTTCTTAAATAATTATTCTTCCTTTTATGGTGTGACCCTTTAGGTTCTCCAAATTAAATAGGTTGTGAATAAATCAATTAGAACAATTCTAATCTTATTTAAATAAATAAATTAAACAATTAATTTATTTAAATAAATAATATTTATTCTACAATAGGATAAGCCTCCCCTAGCGATCAACGACTTTCCAGGATAATATAGATTTCAACATTAATCATAAAAGAACCTTTGAGTAAATAGTTACCGTACCAATTCAATCCTTCCACCATACAATGTCCCAATTAAATATAAGACATGGAATTCTTTGTCAAGTCTTATTTTATTTAATTATATGTATTTCGATCCTTAAATGCACAACTCCATATTAATGCAAATTAGAAACTCCTTTCTAATTTCATTTACGCCTTTGCCAAGGACCATTTGGGTTGTCATTTATCGAATCACATAGGACATTTCTCTTCTTTTAATAGAAGTGGTAGATTCTTTATTGATCATACATTATCTCCATGTACAACTTATTATACCCAAGCATACCCTTTGATATACCCTAAGGGTCTTAAGGAATAAGTCAAAGTATAACTCATCATACACAAGATACTATGATGATCTCAAGTCCAAGGATCACTTGTACTACTATCACTACAGGAATTCCTATTGATAGGCAAGTAAAACTCCATTAGGTATTCCTTAGCGAGCCCACGTTCAATTGAACTTATTCTCTAATAAGCACCTACATACTTGCTTTAGTGTCTCCACACAAATGATCATGAGATCAATCATCCTCATCCAATGAAAAGCAAGCGTATGTACCAATCTATCCGGATTCACTAATCTCCAATTTAGTAATCCAATGATTGGGAACTATTTTAGTTTTAAGCTTTCTAAGAATTTAGATCTCATTAGAATGATCATCATCATTATTCTAAAAGCATTGCTTAAAACTATGGGTTTATCACATATTATAAAAACAAAGATCATGTAGATAATTAAAAGCCTTTAATAAATTAATACTTTTTATTAATAAATGAATAAGATTGTTACAAAGTATATGCTTTATCATCAAACATGATTGGCTTGTGTGCATACTACTTTCAGTTGGGTGGTTGACAAGATTATCAGTAGTACGTTTTGAGACGTTCTTGTTGACTATGGATCTTCATTTGGTTCATCAGCAATAAAGTTTTGGGATTCTGTGACTGATACATTGCTTCTTAGTGTATCTCTAATATCTTTAGCACTGTTGTTCTTTAGCATATCACTGCTCCCCCATAGTTGATACTATCTTCTCAGTGAGGTGTGATTTCTTCTTCTACATGTGCATTAGAGGACAGCCTTGCATATCTCCTTATATCATAAACGTTGATATCTTCAGGACTGATCATTTTACAATCATTTGACAACACTACGAACGTAGTCTTCATTGTCAGTTTGTACTTGTGGAGTTCTGCTTCCGTAATGAGTTCCTCATGCTTAATGCTTGATGATCCTCTTATGTGAACTTCATTGAGGATTCTTCTCATGTGATATGCTTCGCATGATTGAGCATATAAGACCCTTTTCATCCTAAGTTGAATGGTCTGCTTCCATATAGAGATCAGCAACCATGTGATCTTCATTCATGTTAGCTTAGTAAATCTTCAAGGACAGGCTTTTACAAATAGGAATTTTATCAGAATTATTTCTGAATTGTCTTGAGCCTTCTGCTGGTTGAGTCTTCTTGACAGAAGTCTTTTGCTTTAACATTCCTTAGTGTGGTCAGATAGAGCAAGTACATGCAGGTTAGATAGATTTCTATTTTTAGTACACAAAGTTAAATGGGTCCTGTTAGGTCAGCTTTCAAAATCCTTGTTCCTCATATATTTGAAATTTCATCATATTGATCACCAACAATTATATTCATGCATGTATCCAATTTAGATATGACATTTTAGGATGCAACTTTGCCCTTTCCTTTGTCTTTTCCCGAAGTACCTCCTTGCTCTGCCTTAACTGTAGTGTTTTTTTAGGGAAGAAAGAATGAGCAACAAGTTTTCCCAGCAAGTAATATAGCAATAAAGGTAAACAGTTATAACATTTAAATCTCAAAGGTATAACAATAAATGACAGCTCAAGAATAACAAGTATTACGAGTTCTCAATGAATGTCGTTATAGACTGAAGGATATCAACAAGATTTCAAAGTTTAATCATTTCAAGCTTCAATAAGAATGAACACTGAGCAGTCACTAGGGACTAAGAACTCTTACTAGAATTAACATTATTATAATACTGAAAATTCAAAATAAACGAGTACAACAGGTGATCAGCCTAAAGTAACCTACGTCATGTATAACATTTAAACATACTGTTTGTGCGCATGTCAGTTCTCCGACCATACAAAATTTCCCCTTCTAAGAGGGTTGTTCTTCTCAGCAGATTATAAGGGTCCACACTAAAGCAATTTGGTTTGGATAGCTTTCTAAATCATAAACATTGTTCTAGACGAATAAATGACTTAGACACCATTTTTAATGCATTTAAGAACCATTTATAAGTCCAATATTTGTAACATGTTTCAAGTATATAATTGGGATTAAGTTTCAGAGTATGAATAATAATTTTCATGAATTATTCTAGTAATTATATACTACAAGAATTATTCTAGTAATTATTTACTCGCATAATCAATAAGAGTATAAGTTTAGGTACTTGCTCAATAAAGAGTAAGGTTCGAATACTTGCCTGAGTCGTTGTCTATTTCCGACCTTGACTTCTTATCCTTTGAATAACCTATTGTTATCGTAACAGTTAATCTCTAACAACCCATAGATATAAATCTTAATCGATTTAACAAATAACCTTAAGTAGCTAAGATTTCATAAAATAATTTGTTTTACTAATTGTTTTTCTAATTATCATCATTTCATTTTATTCACTTCATAAGATAATTTTTTTTTTCATTTAAGGTTTTACACCTCCTTATAAAATAAGGTATTTTCACTGCATTTGTTTCTTTAAGTAATTCCCATTCATACATTATTAGTGCACCATACCTTGGTATTTACCTTAATTCGTAATTATAATTATCTCTTTATATCATTCTAATAATTTATGTTTTTAATAGTCCACAATTTAATAGCCTTCAAAGTATTTGTAAATTTTAATTATCCATAATCAAAATTAATTATTATTTAGCGTCTTCATTCATCTCAAAAAAACTATTTAGTTTCAAAAAATTTATTTTAATATTTTTAAATATTAAAATATTATTCTTTACTAATTAAAGAATAAAGAAATCCTTAATATTATTCTTTACTAATTTACAATTAAATTTATTTTAATTGTTTAATCATCTTTAATTAAAATAATTATTTATTAATGAAATCATAATTTTATTTTAGACCCGGTTTGACCCGACCCAGTCAACTCTGAAAGAGGTTTGGCGCGGGGTGTGCCGGCAGAGGCCTTCCATAAATGCGGGCCGCGCTACCCCTGCAGAGCTTTGGTCTAGCTTTGGCTATGGTAGCGCAACAGACTTACTCTAAGGCGGTGTGGGGGCTACTGGCAGATGATCGAAAATCTTGACAATGTTTTTAACATTTTGAGTTTCTTTATTCAATGTTGCATATCTTGTTTATTTTATAACCAAATAAGATCAAACCACTCCCATTATTTTGTAAACCTACATATCTTCGATATTAGATTTCTTAAATCACCTCTCAACATCTTTAGCTAGTCACATTTTATTGATTTTCAAAGCTAGGGTTCACACTTGGATATGTTTCACTATATGTTTCGCCACGAGTTCATTTAAGTCTGAATCCGACGATTTCACTTGCGTTATGATTGTATTTCATATACGTTTAATATAACATTTTAGGATTATACACATATTTTACACAATTTATGACATTAATCATAATTATCAAACTTTCAAGCAAACTAAGTTAGGTTTTATGCTCACATGCATTTTTGTTATTCATTTTGTTTTATTATCAAATACAAGGCATTTATATCACATATACTCCTTCCAACACTCATCCTTATACCTTTGGATCCATCATGATCACATAACACATAAACCTCCCACAATCAAGCATGCATTTCTTACTTGAAATCATAAACTAACATATTGACAAAAATATGTAATAGATAGTGAACCTACCTCTTAGTGGCTTTCTTCCTCTTGGCTAGGAACTTTGAGTATGCCCACTTTAATTCCTTCATCTAGGTTTTCTCTTGATCCACCAACTCACAAGAACTTCTCTAAGTTTCTTCATTTGTCTCTCTAATTTCTCTCTAGCTCTTCCTATCTCCCAACAATTACAATTTTTTTGACAAATGAAGAGATGAATTGGGAGATTGGTATTTATAGAGAAATCATTAACCAATTAGCTAGGATATTAACCAAGGGTAAAAGTGAAGTTGGTAAAACATTTCACCAACCAACATTATTCCTACACTATTCCTAGTACTCACATAATCATTTTCCCCCACATGGACTTTGCTTGTGGTCTCAATTAGCAACAAAAATCAGCATTTTGGCCAAGAAAAAAGGAGGGGTCGGTTGGGAAGCAGTATTAGGGTAAGTTAGGATTTTTATTTACCTATTATACAAAGAGCTACCAAGTGTAGGTCTATATACACACATATATGTATATATACTTATATACATACTCTCACATATATACCTACATGTACATGTAAATAAATACATATATCTACCATCCATACATTACACATTGGGCTAAATCTCAAGCTATATTAAATTGGGCTAGGTACACATGCTAGTACACTATGGACTCTAACATTATTCTAATGCATCAATTGTTTGGGCCACACTTCCCAACTCTTGCAAACATGTCACATTAATAAGGTTGGGCTTGGATATACCCTAGGTTCAATACTTCACTAAGTTATCCATTAATTAATCTCATTAAGAAATTAATTATGCCATAAAAGGCTTAACACTTATGCTTAATTAATCATATTTAAGCCTATCATCATTATCTATTTCTTAACCCTTTCATACATTATTCATTTTGGATTGAATTATTAGTCCCATGTCACACACACACACACACACACACACACACACACATATATATATATATATATATATATATATATATATATATATATATATGCACACAAACAATTGCAAATACCTTTGTTTTATTACTGAAGTTATTTATTAAAAATCTCGAGTATTACACCTGTAATGATTGTTTGTTCCTTCACAATTTTATTCTCTTGCAGGCCTAACCATTTAAACATGGTGTAGGGCATAATATTAATAGGCGCTCCACTGTCAATGAACGCCCTCTTCACTTTTATGCCATTGATTACTGTTATCACATACAGCGGCCTGTTGTGCAGGTATCTTATCTCTCTATCAGCTTTAGAAAAAGATATCTTATTTTCTTATTCCTCCATTGTTGTAGACACTCAAAATTTTGCATTCCTGTTACTAACCTTGCAGGAGGGTAAAATTATGACGCCCCCAAAATAGGTATACATCACCCATTTTGAGTCGCCAAACACAGATACAAAATATAAATACAAACTTAAATATACAACATGAGTTTTGAGTTTAATAAAAATATTATCTTCTAGACATTATTCAAACTCAAAATAAGTCCTCAATACATTTATTATCACACTATTTCACAGAATAGTGAGGACTGCTAATGCAAACATCTGGACCGTCACTCCATTCCTCGACTAGTCCCAGCTATATTCTCATTTCCTAAAGAGACCAATGAAAGAAAAGGGTGAGCTCAACTAGCCGAGTAAGAAATATTATGACTACGATAATGCAAAATAAATTATTGTTAGCCTTCAACAGTGTTAAACTGATAAAATACAATAGACATCAAGTTTACCTACAGCGGAACAAGCAATCCATTAGAAGAGTCAAGTAGAATATGAAATCTACTATCTTCTATGATTTAAAAAATTTATCAATAGTTTTATCGCTGAGATTCATATTAATAAATAATCCACATCATGAAGTCATTCATGCCTTACGGCCAAGGATATTTATTAGTATCACGACCACAAATTATCCATGCACTACGGGCCCAAGGATATTCGTGTTTTCACCAATGGTCATGATCATGCCAACAACTGTCCATCAATGCACTACGAGCCAATGAGGATTTTTACCACATCGTTTGTAACATTACGATCATGATTATACCGAATAATCCCCTTATCATAATCATACCAAGTCCATCTGTGCACTACGGGCTAAAGATGACTTTCATAAAAATATAAGCATGATGATGATGACAATGATATAAGAATTCAATTAAAAGAAAGCAAAGGATAAATTTTTAAAGAACTATAATTTTATTCATCTAGAATTCAATAATGTCCAAATTGTCAACATGATACTGCTTTGTGGAGTAAAATTCAAGAATAATATTGTATCAAAAATGATTTGGACCAAAAATAAATTAATTTTTGTCATGAATAGTACCCCGGGTGAATAGTAATTGAGTGAATAGTACTTCAGGAATAGTAACCCTGTGAATAGTACTCTGGCATGAAAAAGTTAAAACTTATCAAGAATGCTCATAATAATATTTACATGAAAAGATACTGGATGAAGCGTAAATATTAAGGATATTCTGCTAATTTCATGGAGTATAGAAGCCAAAACTTTAACAAAATGAGTGTAGAATTTAAAATCTGAAACGAAATAATATTACTTACATACTACAGAGTATGGAAGAAAATATTATTTCATATGAATACTGAGCAAAAATAATATCCCGCACCTTAAAAAGGTGAGTATTCTAACTGGTATAGCGGGGATATTCTTGAAGAAAACTTTCACTGTTTTCTACACTCAAAGCTTTCTAAAACTCAAAAGAAATACGCTCAATATTATAGAAGAAGAATTCTCTGATTCTGATGTGATTTTCAATTCTAACTAAGCATCATATTTATAGAAGAATGGAAAGGATACTATTTGAATTTCTCACGGACGCAAAGTAATTTTAATTCACGAGCGCCGACTGAAGTTTTTTAAAAAATTTTGATTTTACTATGCTGCACTTTGCATAATAAAATATAATATATTCTATTTATTATCTAATAAAATAAAACTTATAATATATATATATATATATTTATATATATTTACTCCTTCGATTTCAAACCATCCCTTTCTCTTTTCTTTACTTTCCCGTGAATTCCCCCATTTGTCAACTTTCCATCACCATCACTATCATATATATATATATATATATAAATATATATATATAGCACTCAGTACATCACATACACAAATTTATTAAAACACATGCACACCCATACACACATTAACCACGCATTCCATCCCATACAAGTAATCTTACACCACCTCCTTTCTTTTCTCTAGCTGTGACACCCCCCCACTTGACAAACATATATATATATATATATAAAACAAAACTGAGATAACTTTCGATCGACAGTTTTGAAAAATGGGTAAATGGAGGTCCATATAATATGCCAAAATTTATAACAAATACTTCATAAAACCCCCTCAATATTTTCAACAACATTTATTCATCATTATTATTATTCACAATATTTAACAACCAGATCATTCTCAGGAAAGAGGGGGCTTTCCAATAAGGATTTCTCCCTATTGGCGCAGAATTAGGTGACCAAACCTCTCCTCGACAGAACTTTCTAGGCATCGTCAATATTGCAAATAATAATTTGAATAACTGTATCATCTCAATTATTAATTTAATAATATATAAAATATCAAAAATAATTGAATCAAATAACGTGACATATTATGCAGCAATTACTGTAGCAATAATTGAACAAAACTGAGTGACTTCTCACGTAAGCATCAATAATCAATACCGTGTGCTACTATTCAACCACATGTATTACTGTACTTTTATCACCGGGTATTTCAATAGTTAATGGTAAAACTTTCGCCTTTATTTTCATAAAAAGATATTTTTGTCGTTTTCTTAATCCGACAATAATTCCATTGCGGGGTCCACCAATGATTTGTGCCTTCATACGAATATTCCCTATTAAAACAAATATTTCCCGACCAATCGAATATACTATAACAACTTGCGTACTTTGCAAAATTTATAAATATTACCCACAACTATAACATTATATCAAGTTCACTCCTTAATATTCAAAAATAATATTTATAGAAAATTCATCTTTATTCATAAAAGTTGGGGTCTTACAACCTCCCCTTCTTATGAAATTTTACCCTCGAAATTAGGGTACATACCTGGTATGACGAAGAGGTAAGGATACCTTGATTTCATTTTAGATTCTAACTCCCAGGTCATTTCCTCAACATCAGGATTTCTCTACAAAACTTTGACTTGAGGTATAACCTTGGAGCATAGAATATGTTCCTTCTTATCCATGATTTTAACAGGAACCTCTTCATACGTTAAATCTTCCGCTATTTCATTTGGTTCTAACTCAATAATGTGGTTCGGGTCTTCCACATATTTACGTAACATGGATATGTGAAAAACGTTATGAACACGAGACATACTTGGTGGTAAAGCGAGTCTATAGGCCACAGTTCCTACTCGGTCAAGGATTTCAAATGGGCCAATGAATCGAGGATTGAGCTTTCCTCTCTTTCCAAATCTCATAACTCCCTTCCATGGAGCAACATGTAACAACACATATTCTCCAACATTGAATTCCACATCCTTCTGATGAACATCATCATAACTCTTTTGTCGATCTTGTAAGGTTTTTATACGTTGCTGGATCATTTGAATCTTTTCCATAGTCATGCGTACCAATTTTGGTCCCAACAACGTTGCTTCACCCGCCTCATCCAAGCATACTGGAGAATGACATTTTCTTCCATACAATACCTCAAATGGAGCCATGCCGATACTTTCTTAATAACTGTTGTTGTAAGAGAATTCCACTAATGGTAAGAACTTGTCCCAACTTCCTTTGAAGTCAAGGACAAAGAGTCTTAATAGATCCTCAAGAGTTTGAATAGTCCTCTCTGACTGCCCGTCCGTTTAAGGATGATATGCCGAACTAAATTATAAATCTGTGCCCATAGCTTTTTGCAAACTAACCCAAAATTGTGAAGTGAATCTTGGGTCTCGATCAGAAACTATGGATACTGGCATACATGTAGTCTTACAATCTCGTTTATGTACATATGACCAAGACGTTCAAGTGAATAAGTTTCTCGTATAGGTAAGAAATGAGCAGACTTGGTAAATCTATCAACAATGACCCAAATTGCATCAATTCCTTGAGAAACCTTGGGAAGAACAGTAACAAAATCCATGGTAATGTGCTCCCACTTCCATTCTGGAATTTCAAGTGGTTTCAATGGGCCTTTTGGCACTTGATGCTCCACCTTGACACGTTGACAAGTTAAACACCTTGAGATAAAACTCCGCTATCTCTCTTTTCATATTGCTCCACCAAAATGTATGTCGAAGATCACGATACATTTTGGTACTCCCAGGATGGATTACAAATAGTGTGTTGTGCGCCTCCATCATGATTTTATACTTTAAATCAGGGTTGTTAGGAACACAAAATCTAGATTTGACTCAAAGTATTCCTTCTTCATCGATTCTTGCTTCTGGAATAACACCTTCTTATACTTTCATCCTCATATGCATCATCTCCAGGTCTATAGCTTGAACATCTTTAACTTTATCGATTAAGGTTGGTTCTACTCGTATCTTTTCCATCATCGCGCGGGTCCCTGGAGTCTTTAACTCTATCTCCATCCTTTGTAAGTCACACAAAAATGGGCTTTTGCGTTAACAATAATGCACTCGTACCTACATATGATCTTCTACTCATTGCGTCAGCTACCACGTTCGCTTTTCTAGGATGGTATTGAATAGTATGATTATAATCTTTCAACAGTTCGAGCCAACATCATTGCCGCATGTTGAGTTCCTTTTGAGTGAAGAGATATTTGTGGCATTTATAATCCGTATAGATCTCCACTTTCTCTCCATATAGGTAATGCCTCCATATCTTTAGTGTGAAAAAGACTACTGCCAACTCTAGATCATGAGTAGTATAATTCCTCTCATATTCTTTGAGTTGTCGTGAGGCATAGGCTATGACTTTCCCATTGTCGACGTCGGGATTTTTGAGTGTCCCTTTTTGTTACTTGTTATTTGGTGTTCTCATGTTAATGTAAGATTTGTTTGAAAAAACAAGTGAAAAAGGGCCGACATGTGTAATGTCGACGATTTGACTTTAAGAGTCGCCAGTTGGTGTATTTAACTGGTTGCACCAACTGCACATTGACCCAGTGTTTTGACACTGCTAGACGGGTCTATGAATCTGAGATTCATTTTGGGACCGGGGGCTTGATTATGCGGAGGGAAGGTGTTAGGCACCCCCCGACATCCGTGTTACCACGGTGACCACCACTTTTCAAAGAACTTGTTATATGAATGTGTGTATTTGTGTGTGTGTGTGGATCAATGTGCAGTTATTTGAAAGTAGTGAGAGGCCTCGTTCGTGCCTATATATATTCCGTTTTAACCACGATATAGCAATGATGGTTTGTAAAAGAGGGTTTTCAAACCCTGTGCTCAATAGGAATTGAGACCTTTTCATACTTCCATTTTATTATTAAATATTCGGCTTGTTTGCTTTTATTTTCGAGATGCAAAGCATTCTCTAGAAAATAATATCTACAAGATCTTAGAACTCCTCATGGGCATGACAACTATCCAAGGAAATTCGCACACTATAAAATAATGTACTGTGCACATACGGTGAAAAATGTCCATCATGGAAGCTGAATCTAGATTGAAGAATCGAACTCTGTGATCACATGATTCCTAGGCTCACATGATCACTGCAATTTGTATGGAAAGTAAGTATATATATATATATATATATATATATATATATATATATATATATATATATATATATATATATATATATATATATATATATATATATATATATATATACAAACATGATCAACCACCACGAAGCAACTCCATGGGACATCAAAATGTAAATATATATATATATATATGTACAAATATATCTATATAAAAGTAGTAAACGCACCGAATGTGAATCCAGGCTCATCGGATATGTCCGACAACAATTATATATATACATATATATATATATATTTGTATAAATAATTAAACACACCGGATATAAAATCCAGGCTCATCAGATATAGTCTCGACCACGTTTATATATATATATATATATATATATATATATATATATATATATATATATATATATATATATATATATATATATATAAGCAATTAAACGCTTCAGACCGAAGTCTAGGCTCAATCGAGGCATAAATCGATAATGTTATTCCATATATGAAATATATACATATATATAAGTATATATATACAGACAGAAATGAAAACCAAGGACCGAAGTCTGGGCAAACACACTCACATGACTCTCAACGTGTACAATAGTGTGTGCTAATATGAGAAGAAGGCTTTATAGAATATAAGAAGGCTTACAGTGGGCTGGCAAAGTAGACTTCTATTACTTTAAATGGATAAACAATCAGCTCCGCCGAATAAAAGATAGCTATATGTGAGCTAACTAGTGTTTAGAAGTGCGAAAACACTCAAAAGATGTGTATGCTAAGTAAAATGGACAGGGCTTCCTCGCCTTTTTCCCTCTCTCTTCTTCTCAAATGGCTGACCCCAATGCTTGTATATATAGACGAATGGTCGTAGGTACACTTGCGACAACCGCAGTTGTACCTGCGACAACCGAAGTTGTACCTGCGGCTGGTCGTGATGCATCCGAGCCTCGCGAGTCATGTCGTCTCGTAGTACGTGCACTCATGCACTGTAATGTCCACTCAAACTTGTAGAACTTCAATCCGAGCATTCGAACGAGGTATATCTGACCTTCTTCGAACCGCTTGTGTCGAGAGTTACGCAATGACATGGATTATAGGTTGTACGAAGTCAGGAAGAAAGGGGTCTATGCCCATTGTCTTCAAGCTTCAAATTTTATCCAAAGTACTGCCACGGATAATAGTCACTCGGGATTGTCAATCCTTGGCTCTTGTCGGACATTGTTGGATGTATGTATGTATGAAGTGTTGAGATGACGCGCAGGTGTTGAAAAAACAAGATGACGTTTGACTCCTCACCGGGGTTATAGCCGGTTTAAGTGGAAAGTAGATGTTGCTCAGGGTTACAGCTGAGATTGGACTACTTGTTGGCATGCTGTGATATCATCTTGTTGAGATGGTAAGATGACGTTCTGACTCCACACCGGGGTTATCGTCAGTTTAAGCGGAAAGCAGACGTTGCTCAGGGTTACATCTGAGATTGGACTGTTGCTTGTTTGTATGTATCACTTTATCATCGTGGGTGTTCTGTCGCCCGTTGTCAACAAGGTCCGAGGTGTGTGTGCCTTTGATGGATGATGTCTGAGGTTGAAGCTAATTGCATATGTTTGAAACAAGCATTTCCGGGGTTATCGCCAGAACTGGAATGACATCTCTTGGGGCTATCACCAAGGATGGGGTTGCTACTCCCAGTATTGTCTCTGGGACTGGAACTGAGCGTTGCGGTGTTATTGCCGAGATAGAACTGTCCTCTCTGGTGTTGTTGTCAGTCTTTTGATCTGCATATCTCAGGGTTATTTCCGAGATTGGAAATGACATTCCCGGTCTGTGTTCCGAGTTTGCGATGATGTTCCTGGTTTGTGTTCCGGGTTGGAACTAAACTTCCGGTAGTATCCGGAATGGATGTAAGCTGTCTTTCAGGGTTATCTCCAAAAGACGAATCTACCCTCCTGCAATGTTAGTAATATGAGTGCAGAAATTTTTGAATGTCTACACCCATGTTGCATGAGAACACATCCTAACCCTTTGTCCAAAGCATAACTGTAGATGACAAATCCTTCCGAACCAGATGGTATTGTCAGAACAGGTGCTGAAATGAGTCTCCTCTTGAGTTCTTAAAAACTCTTCTCATATTCCTCGCTCCGACCAAATTTGGTGTCTTTTCGAGTCAGCTGAGTTAATGGAGTAGTGATTTGAGAAAATCCTTCCACGAATCTCCGATAATAACCAGCTAAGCCCAGAAAACTACGTACTTTGGTCACTGACATGGGTTACTCCCAGCTTTGAATTGCTTCAATCTTTGTCGGGTCAAAAGATATTCTGTGATTTGATATCACGTGCCCAAGGAATGCCACTTCCTCAAACTTGGCATAAAGCTTGTTTTCACGAAGCTTTTGGAGTATCAGCCTCAAGTGTTGCTCATGATCTTCGCGTCTTTTGGAATATATGAGAATGTCATCAATAAAGACAACCACAAAATGATCCAAATATTGCTTGAATACTCTGTTCATCATGTCCATGAAGGCAGCAGGAGCATTAGTCAATCCAAAGGACATGACTAGGAATTCGTAATGCCCGTACTGAGTTCTGAAAGCAGTCTTCGGAATGTCATCAGTTTTAATCTTTAATTGATGATATCCGGAACAAAGATCGATCTCTGAAAAGAATTTGGCGCCTTTCAACTGGTCAAACAGGTCATCAATATGAGGCAACAGATACCTATTTTTGATAGTGACATGGTTTAACTCCCGATAATCAATACAAAGTCGCATACTCTCATCTTTCTTCTTCACGAATAGAACAAGAGCACCCCAAGGAGACGTACTAGGACGAATGAAACCGATGTCTAATAATTCCTGCAGTTGGGTCTTTAACTTCTGAAGTTCAATAGGAGCCATTCGATATAGGGCATTGGAAATGGGTTTTGTACCGGGTTCAAGGTCGATACAAAATTTAATTTCACGCTCTGGGGGTAGGCCAAGAAGTTCTTCAGGGAATACGTCAGGAAATTTATTAACAATAGAAATATCATTCAAAACTGACTTATTTTTGTTTAAATACGTGACATGAGCTAAGAAAGCTTGACATCCATTTTTTAATAAACGAATAGCTTTATGGCTTGAGATGACAGTGATTGATTTTAATGGTTTGGTTGCTTGAATTCGTATAATAGGTTGGTTAGGATCATATCCCTAAGCTTTAATACCAAACTGATGCCCCCAAAATAGTTATACATCACCCATTCTGAGTCGCCAAATACATGGTACAGAATACAAATACCAACTTAAATATATAACATGAGCTGTGAGTTTTAATACAAATATTGTCTTCTAAACAGTATTCAAACTAAAAATAAGTCCTCAATATATTTATTATCACACTATTTCACAGAATAGTGAGGACTACTAATGCAAACATCTGGTCCGTCACTCCGTTCCCCGACTAGTCCCAACTATATTCTCATTTTCTAAAGAGAACAATGAAAGCAAAGGGTGAGCTCAACTAGCCCAGTAAGAAATATTATGACTAAGATAATACAAAAAAATTATTGTTAGCCTTCAATAATGCTCAGAAAAATATTTCCATGTAAAGGTACTGGATGAAGCGAAAATATCAAAGATATTCTACTAATTTCATGGAGTATAGAAGCCAAAACTTTAACAAAATCAGTGTAGAATTCAAAATCTGAAACGAAGTAATATTACTTACATACTACAGAGTATGGAAGAAAATATTATTTCATATGAATACTGAACAAAAATAATATCCCTTACCTTAAAAAGGAGATTATTCCAACTGGTATAGCGGGGATATTCTTGAAGAAAACTTTCACTGTTTTCTACGCTCAAAGCTTTCTAAAACTAGAAAGAAATATGCTCGATATTATAGAAGAAGAATTATCTGATTCTGGTGTGATTTTTAATTCTAACTAAGCATCCTATTTATAGGATAATGAAAAGGATACTATTTGAATTTCTCACGGACGCACAATAATTTCAATTCACGGGCGTCGGCTGAAGTTTTTTAAAACATTTTGATTTTACTATGCTGCACTATGCATAATAAAATATATTCTATTTATAATCTAATAAAACAAAACTTATAATATATATATATATATCACACACACGTCACCTTTGCCTTACAGCAAAGGCACCACCTCTCCACCAAATTTGGCAAACACACACACACACACAAAAAATATATATATATATATATATATATATATATATATATATATATATATATATATACTCCTTCCTTTTCAAGCCATCCCTTTCTCTTTTCTTTACTTTCCGTGAATTCCTCCCCCCCATTTGTCAACTTTCCATCACCATCATCATATATATATATATATATATATATATATATATATATATAGTACTCAGTACATCACACACATACACATTTATTAAAACACATGCACACCCATACACACATTAACCACACATTCCCTCACATACAAGTAATCTTACACCACCCCTTCCTTTTCTCTGTCCGTGACACCCCCCACCTAACAAATATATATATATATATATATATATATATATATATATTAAACAAAACTGAGATAAATTTCTATTGACAATTTTGAAGAATGGGTAAATGAGGTCCATATAATATGCCAAAATTTACAACAAATACTTCATAAAAATACCCTCAATATTTTTAACAACATTTATTCATCATTATTATTATTCGCAATATTTAACAATCAGATCATTCCCATAAAAGAGGAGAATCAGGCTTTCCAATAAGGATTTCTCCCTATTTAGCGCGCAATTAGGTGACCAAACCTCTCCTCGACAGAACTTTTCAGGCATCGTCTATATTGCAAATAATAATATGAATAACCGTATTGTCTCAATTATTGATTTAATAATATATAAAATATCAAAAATAATTGAATCAAATAATGTGAGATACTATGCAGCAATTACTATAGCAATAAATGAATAAAATTGAGTGACTTCTCACGTAAGCATCAATAATCACTACCGTGTGCTACTATGCAACCACGCGTATTACTGTACTTTTATCACTGGTGTCGACGTCGGGATTTTTAGTGTTTTCATTACTTGTTCTATGGGGTTCTCAAGTTAATGTGAGATTTGTTTGAAAAAATAAGTGAAAAAGGTCCGACATGTATAATGTCGACGATTTGACTTTAATAGTCGTCGGTTGGTATATTTAACAGGTTGCACCAATGCAACCGAAAATGGTTTGCACATTGACCCAGTGATTTGACACTGCTAAACGGGCATGTGAAACCGAGATTCATTTTGGGTCCGGGGGCTTGATTATGCGGAGGGAAGGTGTTAGGCACCCCCCGACGTCCGTGTTACCACAGTGACCACCACTTTTTAAAGAAATTATTATATGAATGTGTGTGCGTGTGTGTGTGTGTGGATAAATGTGCAATTATTTGGAAGTAATGTTGTACCTCGTTCGGACCTATATACATAGGGTTTGAATTTATAGAAAAATTCAGCTTTAAACAAGATATTGCAATGAAGTTTTATAAAAAGAGGTTTTTCAAACCCTATGCTCAATAGTAATTGAGGTCTTTGATACTTCCATTTTATTATTAAATGTTCGGCTTGTTTGCTTTTATTTTTGAGATCCGAAGCATTCTCGAGAAAATAATATATAGCAGTGCCAAACTCCTCACGGGCATGATAGCCATCCAAGGAAATTCAGACACTATAAAGTAGTGTACAAGTTTCTCACAGCTAAAAAATGTCCATCATGGAACTCAGAATCTAGATTCATGAGATCAATCTGTGATCACATGATTCCTAGGCTCACATGATAATCTGCGCAGTTTGTATGAAAAGTAGTATGTTATATATTTATAAGTATATATATATATATATATATATATATATATATATATATATATATATATATATATATATATATATATATATATATATAGACTTGATCAACCACCACGAAGCAACTCCATGGGAGATCGAAATGTAAATATATAAAAGCGGTAAATATATATATATATATACATAATCAACTACTACACGAAGTAAACTCAGTGCAGAAAAATGTAAATAAAGATTTAAAAGTTTATCAACCGCCATTTAAGTAAACTCTGTGCCTAACAGAAATGTAAATATATATATGTATGTATATATATATATATATATATATATATATATATATATATATATATATATATATAATAGCGCGACCGGATGTGAATCCGGGCTCATCGATATGTCCGACAACAATTATATATATGAGTATATATATATATATACACAAAAGCAGATAAACGCTCGGCATCAAGTTCAGGCTCAATCGAGGCATAACTCGATAATGTTAGTCCATATATGAAATATATACTTATATAAGTATATATATCTGATGTAATGAAAACCACGGATGAAGAAAGTCCGCAAATGCACACAACACGACTCTCAATGTGTATAACAGTGTGTGCTAATATGAGAAGAAGACTTTATAAAATGTGAGAAGGCTTACAGTGGGCTCCCAAAGTAGACTTCTATGACTTTATATGGATAAACACTTAGCTCCCGCCAGATAAAAAGATAGCTATATATGAGCTAACAAATGTTTATAAAAGAGGAAACACTCAATAAGGGTGTATATAGATTAAAATGGATAGGGCTTTCTCGCCTTTTTCTCTCCTTCTCTTCCCCAAATGGCTGACCCCAAGGCTCATATTTATAGATCGATGGCGCGAGTGCGCTGCATGTAGCCGTGGTTGTACTTATGATCGGTCGTGGTGCATCCAAGACCTCATGGGTCCCGTAGTCTCGAAGTACGTGCATTTATGCACTGTAATGTCCGCTCGAACTTGCAGAACTTCAATCCGAGCATCCAAACAAGGTATATCTGACATTTTTCGGACCGCTTGTGTCGAGAGTTATGCAATAACATGGATTAGAGGTTGTACGAAGTCAGGAACAGGGGTCCATGCCCATGGTCTTCAAGCTTCAAATTCTATCGAAAGTACTGTCATGCGTAATAGTCACTCGGGATTGTTACTCCTCGGTTCTTGTGGGACATTATTGTATGTATGTATGTATGAAGTGTTGAGACGATGCGAAAGTGTTGAAGGGGCAAGATGACGTTTGACTCATCGTCGGGGTTATCTTCGGTTTGAGTTGAAAGTAGAAGTTGCTTAGGGTTATATCTGAGATTGGACTACTTGTTTGTATGTCGCGATATCATCTTGTGAGAGAAAATGTTATGGCAGTAAGATGACATTTTGACTCTTCACCGGGGTCATCGCCGATAGAGGTACCTCTTGTGTGTAAGAGATCTGTGGGGATAAAGCTTTGTCTGTTTGAGGATGTGTATAACATATTCCCTCATTCTATCGGAGTTACTGCCAACAATTTTGTTGATGTCAGGTTGCCCGACCTTCATTGATGTGTGTATCATCGGATAGATCCCTTCTGGGTGCATTATCAAGGTTGCTTAACCTTCATTGATCTATGTGTCAATGGTCGCATTGTGTTGTAACCCCCTGATGATTGGGTAATACACCCATGAATTGATTACGTTTAACCTTAATTTGTTGTGTGTTCGAAGCGTTTAAGAATTATTTTACCCGTTTAAGTTGTGTTGTGGCAGGATTGTTCGTTGTTGGAGCGATTGGGAGCAATTGGGCTTAAAAAAGGGGGAAAGATTCATTTTTTGCACTATAGCGTCGGGGCGCTGATGCATAGGCTAAATATAGCGCCGGGGTGCTGGTCCTAGTTTGACTCTGACAGAGGCGCGCGCGTGTGGAACGGACGAGGGCTAGCTTTGACCAACAGTTGACTTCGTATTTGGTGTGTTTTAGAAGCTTATTTGGACTAGGATTTGTGGAATTGGGCAAGAAAATATAAATGGATTCTTTTTATTGAATTGGGGGGGATTTTTCTACACAATTGGGAGAGAGCAAGGAGAAAGATCAGATCTGAAGGCTACAATTTGGAGTTCTTCTTCTTCTTTATTCTTTTAAAATTGTGTAATCTATTAAGGATGATTTATCAAGTATTTGTGATTTTTATTTTCGTCATGAACTAATTTTTTTTTATTAAGATTCCAATGGAACCTTTTATGGTTATTGATTGATTATTTAATTTATTCCAATTATTTATGTAGAAATTGAATTGTTCATCATGTCTTGCACTTATTGATTAATTATCTGGCCAATAATTACCTTGTTACTTTAGAAGGAATCGAGAGAGGAATTCTAGGGTTAGAGGCTCAGGCGTGGTGACATGTGACTTAGTTATTTGCATGTGATGAATAATTAGGTTTGTGAATAGAATGAGAATATCTATTTGCCGCATGTAACATATAAGGAATTGGGATTGTAACGAGTTTAATTCAATTGTTTTGCATAGAGATATAGCAAAATTAATTTGGGTTAAATAGAAGGCAATTGATCACTCGGGAGAGGGCTTTTGGCATTTGAGAATTCCTGTTAACAATTTAGTAGACATAATAATTGGGATAGTTGGATAATTGATTTAATAATCATAATTGGGGAAATTGGAGTCTTAATTATCATTCATCTGCATTCAATTAATTTCTAATTTGCTATTTGTTTTCTTTTAGAATTATTTCTTGCTTTATTTAAAATTAGTTTTTTTAGTTTTAATAATAACAATTTTTGGTTGTTTGAATAAAATTGAATTGATATAGTACTAATAGTTGGAATTTATTAATTGGAATTCTCTGAGGGATCGACACTCTAATTTATCACTATATTACTTGTTGACCTTGTATACTTGCACGTTTGCTTTGATTGTGAAATCAACCAACAAGTTTTTGGCGCCGTTGTCGAGGAATTCTTTGTTAATATTAATTCCATATTAGTTATAATCAATTCGGTCTTAATTTAAACGTTACTTATTTTTCTTCTTGTTTTTCGCAGGAATTCTTTGCGTGTGTATGCACACTAGATCAAGGGCAAGGAATGAACTTTTTCCTTATACAGACGAGATTGAAAGGAAGTTTCGGAAAGGGCAATCGACTAGTGCGATATCACCCGAGGAAGAAAAACTAGAGGAACAAGAAATTCCAGTGAACATGGCAGGGAACGATCAGAAATCACTTCGGGACTATGCCATGCCGAATGTCACGGATATCTGAATGAGCATTAGGAGACCGGCAATCAATGCTAACAATTTTGAGATCAAACCAGCAACCATTCAAATGCTTCAGAATCAATGTCAGTTTGGGGGTAGTCCATTAGATGATCCGAATGAGCATATCTTGAGTTTCTTGGAAGTGTGCGACACCTTCAAATTCAACAATGTGTCGGAAGATGCTATAAGGTTGAGAATGTTCCCATTTACTTTGAAAGACAAAGCACGAAGTTGGTTATACTCTCAGCCTCCTGACTCAATCCACACTTGGGACGACTTGGCTCAAAAATTTCTAGCTAAGTTTTTCCCACCAGCAAAGTCAGCAAAACTACGGAATGATATTCATACCTTCGCACAGTTTGATTCATAGTCGTTGTATGAGGCGTGGGAAAGGTTTAAGGATATGCTCCGCAAGTGCCCACACCATGGAATTCCACAGTGGATGCAATTGGGAATATTTTGTGATGGTTTACAAGCATCCACAAGGGCAAGTATTAATGCAGCAGCAGGAGGAGCGATTATGTCTAAAAATCTTGATGAGGCATTTCAGTTGTTAGAGACGATGGCCACCAACAATTATCAGTGGCCCATGAGAAGGTCTAATCCTCCGAAAATAGCGGGAAAGTATGATGTGGATGCAATAACATCTTTACAAGTGCAAATGACGGCAATGGCTAAACAGATAGAATTATTGCGTCCACAATCCACTCAGCAGGTATCTATGATCTGTGAAATTTGTGTTGGGGGTCATACTACGGATCAATGTGCCATCAATCTTTGAAGCAAAGACAATATGTGGGGAGTTATAGTTTGATTCTACTCAAATTTTATCCGAATCAAAATACATATAATCCGGTGGAGAAATCATCCCGGTTTTCATGGAGTAACAACCAAGTCTGCGAGTAACAAGCACCGAGACAACAAAACAATTAGGGTTTCAAAACCGACACACAACAACCCAATGAAAGCAAGCTGGGAAGAAGCCTTGGAAAGATTTGTTAAGGCAACTGAAAAAAGGAGTGAGGAGAGTGATAAAAGATTTAATCAAATTGAGTTGAGTATACAAAGTCAGACTGCATCAATCAAAAACTTAGAAAATCAAATGGGACAAATGGCATATGCATTGAATAACCGACCACTTGGAACACTTCCGAGCGACACCGAGAAAAACCCAGGCAGAGATGAGCATTGTAAAGCGGTAACTCTACGAAGTGGGAAAGAACTACAAGACTCAGTCACGGAGGACAAGGCACAAATTGAAACAGAGAAAGTGGTGGAGAACGAAAAGCATCAAGAGGAGACCTCACAACAGAAAAATTCAGAACCAACCAGTACATTGCCCCCATACCGTATCCGCAAAGATTTCAGAAATCCAAGATAGATAAGCAGTTCTCTCGATTTTTGGATATTTTCAAGAAATTGCATATTAATATCCCCTTCGCCGAAGCCTTAGAATAGATGCCGAATTATGCGAAGTTTATGAAGGAGGTTTTGTCGAAGAAGAGGAAATTGGGTGAATTTGAGACAGTAGCATTGACGGAAGAATGCAGTGCTATCATTCAGAATAAGTTACCGCCAAAGCTCAAGGATCCAGGTAGCTTTAATATACCATGCGAGATTGGAAATCAGTTTTCTGGACGAGCATTATGTGATTTGGGGGCCAGTATAAATCTAATGCCAATATCCGTCTACAGCCAGTTCGGACTTCAGGTTCCACGCCCAACAAATATCAGTTTGCAGCTAACGGATAGATCGGTTACATATCCATGAGGTATAGTCGAAGATGTGCTAATAAAAGTGGATAAATTTATCTTCCCCGCGGATTTCTTTATTCTGGATTGTGAAGTTGACAGTGAGATTCCGATCATTCTTGGGCGACCATTTTTGGCAACAGGCAGAACACTGATTGATGTTCAAAAAGGTGAATTGACAATGCGAGTTGAAGATCAACAGGTCACCTTTAACATTTTCAAGTCAATGTCGTACCCAAAAGAAAAAGGTGAATTTATGCGGGTTGATATCATGGAGGAATTGGTGAATCATAAATTCAGCACAACTTTTTCGGAGGACCCACTTGAATCTATTTTGCTCGGGGCAGACGAATATGGTATTGAAGAGGATATCGAATACGCCAAATGGCTAGACACACCATCAGTTTTCCGAAAAAGCACTCAATCCTTCGACACCATAGAGAGGCCCGACGCGGAAGGTAAAAAGTTCAAACCATCAATAGAAGAGCCACCGGTGCTAGAATTAAAGCCATTACCACCCCATCTGCAATATGCTTATTTAGGAAAAGACGATATGCTACCAGTTATTATTTCCACAGAATTGACTGATACGCAAAAGGAAAAACGGCTACAGGTCTTGCGAGAATTCAAAACAGCAATTGGGTGGACTATAGCGGACATTCGAGGTATTAGCCCATCATTCTGCATGCATAAAATCTTAACGGAAGAGGGGGCGAAACCAACCATCGAGATGCAAAGAAGGCTAAACCCCATCATGAAGGAGGTGGTAAAAAAGGAGATTATAAAGTGGTTGGATGCTGGCATTATTTACCCGATCTCAGATAGTTCATGGGTAAGTCCTGTACAATGCGTACCAAAGAAAGGGGGTATGACAGTGGTGAAGAATGAAGCTAATGAGCTCATCCCTACTCGAATAGTTACAGGATGGAGAGTATGCATGGACTACCGCAAGCTAAATAAAGCCACACGTAAGGATCACTTCCCCTTACCATTCATTGATCAGATGTTGGATAGGCTAGTGGGACATCAGTTTTATTGTCTCTTGGATGGTTATTCTGGGTATAATCAAATTGCTATTGCACTGGAGGATCAAGAGAAAATGACATTCACATGCCCATACAGTACGTTTGCATTTCGGCGAATGTCTTTTGGTTTATGCAATGCACCAGCAACCTTTCAGCGGTGCATGATGGCGATCTTCTCCGACATGGTTGAGAAAAATTTGGAGGTATTTATGGACAATTTTTCTGTGTTTGGTGATAGCTTTGATCTTTGCTTGCAAAATCTGATATTAGTATTGAAACGATGCGTGGAGACTAATCTGGTTCTTAATTGGGAAAAATGTCACTTTATGGTGAAAGAAAGGATTATTCTCGGGCATAGGGTTTCTGCAGCAGGACTAGAGGTGGATAAAGTAAAGATTGAGACTATTGAGAAATTACCACCTCCATCATCTGTGTAGGGAATCCGGAGCTTCTTGGGACATGCGGGGTTCTACAGATGTTTTATTAAATATTTTTCAAAAATTTCAAAACCCTTGTGTTCCCTGCTAGAGAAAGACGTGCCTTTCAAAATAGATCAGTCATGTATCAAGGCATTAGAGATTTTAAAGAAGAAATTAGTATTCCTCCAATCATTTTGGCGCCCGATTGGTCTTTACCATTCGAATTGATGTGCGACGTCAGCGATTATGCAGTGGGAGCAGTTTTGGGTCAACGTCACGACAAAATTTTCCACACAATCTATTATTCAAGCAAGACATTGACAGATGCTCAGTTGAACTACACAACCACCGAAAAAGAATTACTTGCAGTTGTGTTTGCCTTCAACAAATTCAGAGCATATCTCATCGGGACCAAGGTCATTATCTACACGGATCATACTGCAATAAAATATTTGATCGATAAGAAGAATGCCAAACCGAGGTTAATACGGTGGGTGTTACAGCTGCAAGATTTTGATTTGGAGATTCGGGATAGAAAGGGTACAGAAAATCAAGTAGCGGATCATCTTTCGCGATTGGAAAATGATGAGGTGCAGAGAAAGGACAATGCATTGATTAACGAGAAATTTCTGGATGAACAACTTCTACGAGTGACCACAACATTTCCTTGGTATGCTGATTATGTGAATTATGTGGTTGCTAAGGTGTTGCCACCGGATTTGAATTCGCAACAGTGAAAGAAATTCCATGACGTGAAGCAGTACTATTGGGATGAACCGTTCTTGTTTAAAGCCTGTGCGGATCAAATGATTAGACGTTGTGTACCACATGAAGAGATGGACAGTATCTTGAGTCATTGCCATTCATCCGATTATAGAGGTCATTATTCCGGTGATCGAACTGCGGCCAAGGTGTTACAATCAGGATTTTACTGGCCTTCGTTATTCAAGGATGCATATCTCTATGTGTTAAAGTGTGATAGATGCCAACGCGTAGGTAATATCTCCAAGCGAAATGAAATGCCACTCAACTCTATTTTGGAGGTAGAACTGTTCGACGTTTGGGGAATCAATTTTATGGGACCGTTCCCCTCATCTTTTAATAATCAGTATATTTTGTTGGCAGTGGATTATGTTTCCAAATGGGTAGAAGTCGCAGCTTTGCCCACAAACGATGCTAACGTTGTCCTTTGATTCTTAAAGAAAAATATTTTCACGCGATTTGGGACTCCACGGGCAATAATAAGTGATGAAGGAACACATTTTTGCAACAAGCAGTTCACAAAGTTACTGGTGAAGTATGGGGTTCGACATAAAATCGCACCTGCGTATCACCCCCAAACCAATGGCCAAGCTGAGGTCTCGAATAGGGAGGTCAAGAGAATTCTGGAAAAGGTGGTCAATCCGTCATGAAAAGATTGGTCTTTACGTCTTAACGATGCTTTATGGGCATATCGTACAGCATATAAGAATCCAATCGGTATATCACCTTATCGAATGGTTTACGGAAAAGCGTGTCACCTCCTACTCGAGCTAGAACATAGTGCACACTGGGCCATTCGGAAGCTCAATTTTGATGAACAAGTAGCCGGTGAGAAAAGGTTAATGCAGTTGAACAAGATGGATGAGTTCCGCTTCAACGCTTATGAAAATGAAAAACTCTACAAGGAGAAAGTCAAAGCTTGGCATGATAAGAAAATTCTCGATAAAACATTTGAACCAGGCCAATAAGTCTTGCTGTTCAACTCGAGATTACGTTTATTTCCAGGAAAATTGAATTCACGTTGGTCAGGTCCTTTTACAGTCGTGTCTGTTGCACCGCATGGTAACATCGAGATCGAAAAACCAAATTCAAATTGCCCATTCAAAGTTAACGGTCAAAGACTCAAACATTACTGGAGTGGACCCATTGAACGTCGAACTACGGTCATGAACCTCTCCGACCCAGTTGAAAATTGAGCATACCAGTGAAGTCGGGCCGACGACAGTAAATTAAGCGCTTATTGGGAGGCAACCCAATCATTTTCCCTTTTAATTTTATTTTATTTTGGTTATTTTATTTTATTTCCGTTCTACTTAGTTGTCTACTATTGTGTATTTTAGTTCTTGTGAGTATTGATTCCAACAGTACGGGTAACTCAGCTGGAACGTGTCTCATGGATGCAGGTCCTCGTGTGTGTATAATGTAGCTTCAACATACAGCCCAGCCAAGCCTAAGGTGATCGCCTAATAAGCGCCCGGCGCCCATTAAGCTTCTGTACTATAGCGCCCAAATAGCTAGCCCAAGTCAAGAGACATCGCCACAAGCGCCTTGGCTGCACATTGTTTATACAATAGCGTATCGCGCTACCTCGCCTCATAACCCATCGATCTGGCGCCCGACGCTGCATTCCTAAGCTTTCACAACGCCCCGGCGCTAAGGAGCTCTTGCACCTACTGACCAAGAGCGCCCGCTTTTTTTTACCTTATTAACTCAAAGCGCCCGCCACTGTAGGGTCGATCGAGTCCTACTCGGGTTCCAACTGCGAAACGGTTACATATCTTCATTCTTTTTATTAGTACATGACTCCTTCTCTCTCTCAATTTGATACGCCGAAAAATGTAAGCCTTGCTTATCAAATTTTAGGATTAAGTCCTGCAATAGTGCCATAATTCTCATCTCTCTCACGATCATCTACCAAGGTATGTTGTATGTTCTAATTCCATTTTTGTGCAACAAGCATGGGTATTGATGTAATTGGTGAGTGTTCTTCATCCGGATATGCATCATCCTTCTTCATCTAGAGATAAGGGTTCTTTCTTGTTTCTATATTGCATAATGGCCATAAATTTCTTACTTGACAGAAGAAATTGCATTAATGGGATATTTTTGATTAATAAAAGGTATGAATTGATAGTAACTTAGTGAAAATCTAAGTAATTGATGAGTTTCCTCTTCGATGTTTGATGAATTACCAGAGTGAAGGATCCTGTCCACATGCACACTTATCACTATGTTCAAGCACTATCACTCTAGACCCATATGCCACCACAATTAGTTCAATCTACTGTCGCACTTGTTCTTGGTTACCATCACACATAGTGAATTAGAGTGGGGAGAATTAGACTATATTGATCCATGCATGTCTCCTTAGGCAATCTATAATCACTCGTTTGGGCGTCTCTTGTGTTGCATGTGCCAACACTATAAACTGATGAGCCCGTGACTCCAATCGGCATACTTGTGCATATACATGTGTTTTTGTGTCAAGCACCACCCCCCACAAATGTGCTCAATGTCCACATATTTTTCAAAGTTTGGGGGTCGAGTCATACATAAGTTTATTGAAATTCAAAAATCTGTTCAATCTTAATATATATATGCTTGTACTTGCAGATTCTCGATATGGCATCGAAACGTCAGCGTGGTGAAGGATCAGGAACCGCCTCGACTCGACCTCCGAAATTTGACAGCCGCCGTTTTGTTAGTCTTGCGGCTTAGGAAAGATACAACCGAATGGCTACTCGGTCATTGGTTCCAGAACATGGGTTGAGTCCGGATCCGGCAAAGGATGGCGACATGGCAGTCATGATAGCCGAGAGAAACTGGTTCACACTCACCGAGCAGCCCGATCCAGCAGTAATTGTCGTGGTAAAAGAATTTTATGCCAACGTGCCTGAACATGATCATTATACAGTATTTGTAAGGGGCAAAATAGTGGAAATTGGTGAAGAGGACTTTAATGAGTGTTACCAACTGCCAGTAGAGGGTTTTCATGATGAATATGCTAGTTTTGTGAGTGATGGGCCAGATTATGAGCAGATAATTCGTGAGCTTTGTCAGCCGGGCACCACATGGACAGTACACGAACGCGAAAATATGACGTTCCCACTCGCGAATCTCAGCTTATATGGGAAGGCTTGGTATGCGTTTATTTGCACAAAACTCATGCCATGCACCCATGTGAGTCATGTTACCAGGGAACGTGCCGTGCTTTTATACTCAATCATCAAAGGCTTTAAAGTTGATGTGGGACATCTCATTTTGTAATCTGTCCTCCGAGCATCTCGGGGAAGTACCACTGGAGGGTTACCACATCCGTCTCTCATCTGCGTATTATGTGCTAAGTTCGGAGTCAAATGGAAGTCAGACGAGATGGTCTAAAAGCCTATGCCAGTGTTGGACCACAAGTTAATTAGCAGGTACAAAGTGTGGTCTAGTGGAGCCAACCACCCTAGGGAATTGGGTTTCATAATTCCCCAAGCTCAACAATCTCAAGCTTCACCACCCCAAGTTCCACCGACTTTCGGTCCATCGTCTGCAGTGTATCGAGGTGTAGTTCCCGAAGAAGTCCAACGAGAGGTTAATGGTTGGTTCTACAATATTGAAGCCCAAAATGTCCGCCTGTCTGAGCGTCAAGATGTTATCTACAAGTATTTGGTTGACCAGTTTGCCGCACAAAATCTAATGAACGCCCAAATTTGTTTTTCGGGGTGTTAGTCTCGATCGGTTCCCATCTCGCCCCAGCCGCGCCAGTTTTTCCCCCTTCTGATCTAGAGATGAGCGAGGATGACGACGCTCCACCCGAGGCTTAGGCTCATCAGGGAAGTCCTCTGTTTTATTTTGTTTTATCTTTCCCATGAGGACATTGCTCTAGATAATTTTGGGGGTAGTTGTTTAGTTAATTTTTATTTGCATGAGTAAATTGTGTTCGTTAATAGTTGTGTAGGTTTAGGATTGCATGTTAATTCCAGCTTTGGATAGTGAGTATATTTGAAGGCCAATGATGAACTAAAAAATTGCATGAACAAGTTTAGTAAGGATTGTTGAGTCAGTAATATGATGTTCTTGGCATGATTTGAATCTCTATCTGTTTGACACTGATGTTATAAGGATAGCACATTTGATAAACAACTATGTTAGCTATGATAGTTTAAATGGATAGATAATGGAGTTCTACAAGATGAATGCTAGTGACATGAAAGAGCAAGTTAAGTAGTTAGTGAAGATTGAATTTAGGCATGAACTCAAGTTTGGGGTAAAAATATATGAAGTATATAAGCTAAAAAAAACAAAAAAAAATAAATCACCGTGGCATGCTTGTTTTGTTTCGGGGCCTTTGTTACTTGAGCAAGTACGCCCGAAGGGGTGTCTTAACACCTAGCGCCATAAGGTCTTATATGGTCTGGGAGTCGTTGGTTGAAAGCTCTCTAAGGGGTGGCACTGTTAGCCTAATGGAATGAGAAATTGCATGACTATGGGTAAAAAAAATAATAATAAATAAAGCGGGAAAAGTGCAAAATGCCCCCGTCTGAAAAAAAAAATGCTATTAGCATAAGTATTTCATGTTGACCCCTGAATTTTGGTGATTGTGTAATTTCAGTTTAATCTAATTCATTTGATGCGTTCTTGAGTTGAACTGTATGAAGCTTGATATGAACCTTATTATCTTTCAGATTTTTGCTTATCATTGGTTAGCATGGTTGTTGAACACACACTCACAATGTCAGTAATAACAGATTTGGATTGATTGAGTGTTGGGATATTGTTGATTTGTTTTAACATGAGGTATTAGCATGTTTTTGTGATTTTTTCTGAGGCCTGAATATTCGTCAACTATTGAATTGCTGGGATTAAAGTCATGTAGTTAGTTTGCATTTGCATAATGTTTAGTTATTCGTGTTTGGTGTTTTGTTGCTTGAGGACACGCAACGATTTAAGTTTGGGGGTATTTGATGATTGGGTAATACACCCATGAATTGATTATGTTTAACCTTAATTTGTTGTGTGTTCGAAGCGTTTAAGAATTATTTTACCCATTTAAGTTGTGTTGTGGAAGGATTGTGCGTTGTTGGAGCGATTGGGAGCAATTGGGCTTAAAAAAGGGGGCAAGATTCATTTTCTGCACTATAGTGCCGAGGCGCTGATGCATAGGCTAAATATAGCGCCGGGGCACTGGTTCTAGTTTGACTCTGACAGAGGCGCGCGCGTGTGGAACGGACGAGGGCTGACTTTGACCAATAGTTGACTTCGTATTTGGTGTATTTTAGAAGCCTATTTGGACTAGGATTTGTGGAATTGGGCAAGAAAATATAAATGGATTCTTTTTATTGAATTGGGGGGGATTTTTCTACACAATTGGGAGAGAGCAAGGAGCAAGATCAGATCTGAAGGCTACAATTTGGAGTTCTTCTTCTTCTTTATTCTTTTAAAATTGTGTAATTTATTAAGGATGATTTATCAAGTATTTGTGATTTTTATTTCCGTCATGAACTAATTCTTTTTATTAAGATTCCAATGGAACCTTTTATGGTTATGGATTGATTATTTAATTTATTCAAATTATTTATGTTGAAATTGAATTGTTCATCATGTCTTGCACTTATTGATTAATTATCTGGCCAATAATTACCTTGTTACTTTAGAAGGAATCGAGAGAGGAATTCTAGGGTTAGAACTGGGCAGGGTGACATGTGACTTAGTTATTTGCACAGTGAATAATTAGGTTTGTGAATAGAATGAGAATATCTATTTGCCGCATGTAACATATAAGGAATTGGGATTGTAAAAAGTTTAATTCAATTGTTTTGCATAGAGATATAGCAAAATTAATTTGGGTTAAATAGAAGGCAATTGATCACTCGGGAGAGGGCTTTTGGCATTTGAGAATTCCTATTAACAATTTAGTAGACATAATAATTGGGATAGTTGGATAATTGATTTAATAATCATAATTGGGGAAATTGGAGTCTTAATTATCATTCATCTGCATTCAATTAATTTCTAATTTGCTATTTGTTTTCTTTTAGAATTATTTCTAGCTTTATTTAAAATTAGTTTTCTTAGTTTTAATAATCACAATTTTTGGTTGTTTGAATAAAATTGAATTGATATAGTACTAATAGTTGGAATTTATTAATTGGAATTCTCTGAGGGATCGACACTCTAATTTATCACTATATTACTTGTTGACCATGTATACTTGCACGTTTGCTTTGATTGTGAAATCAACCAACACCCCCACCGGGGATACGTGGAGGAGTTGCTTCGATGGGTTTACTTGCCACCAGCTGACATGACGTCAAGGTTGCTTGACCTTCATTGATGTGTGTATCAATGGTTGCATTACGTTGTAACCCCCGCCGGGAATACTTGGATGTTTGAAAGATGTGCGTTGTGACCCCCGCCGGGGATATTTCATCAGTTGATAACTTCGGCATTGAAACCCCGCCGGGGAGGTTTGATATTTCGTGGTTTTGCATTGTAACCCATGCCGGGGATGTTTAGGGTTGTGACCCTGCAAATGACGGCATCGGACCTTTGTGGGGTATTGCCGAGAACAATCTGTGAAAGCTGAGCTCATTGGTATAGTATACCCTGCATTCAAGCGAATACCATTGAGACGACGAGAGTTTAACTCTGACCAACAAGAAACCAGGATTTCTGGCTATTCCGCTGAATCGCGTAGCACTTTTATTCCTAATTTGGTCTTTTCAGCTCGTGAGACCTCCTTTACAACTCTAACTGAAGTGAGCCGAAGGTGTGGGACCCATGTAGAAGTGCCGCAGGTGAGCCTGCGGCCAATCGTGCCTATGTATAGGCAAATGGTTACTTTCATAAGTCATTTTCAAGTTACATAGTGAAGGAAATCTTAGATTTCTTCTTCAGATCCGCTTTCGATTCGGACAACTTTTCGCATATATTCTCGCCACCGCATAAGCGTTTCTTCATCGTCTCCGGTAACGTATGCATGTATTTTTTTCCAGTTTCTATCCATTGGAAAATGACTTATCACATGAAATGCATTTAGGCACATAGTAGTGAATATGCATGCTGATATGACTTGATAAAAATATTCAACAAAGCAAATGTTAGTATTAAACCATGCTGAACATAATGATGTGAAAAATTTTGACTTTTGAAACAATCAAATTGGCACCTTTTAATGTAATTTCTTATCTTATCTGAGGACAAATGAGTAAAGGTAGAAAAGAAAAATAATCCTCGTAATTAGACTACACTTACGGATTTTTTACTGTGATGTGATAATGCATGTAAGATGTATATGACTGTGTATAGGTGTGCTATTGAATGGCCACCTAGTCATGCCTATGTGCATGTGGATAGTCTCATTTACAAAGGGGGCTATGGAAAAATTTTCTAAAATGTAGGTATTGATAGTCATGCATTTTTAACTATACTGTAGATGTATGTTAAAACAATGCATGCATGCATGTAATCATAAAATGCATTTTGAAAAGCTCCAGGTAAGAATTTACCACACCCTTTCTGAGGTGATTTGGAGATTTTTTGTCCAGATATCATGGATCCGGATTAGCCGAGCAGTTCCCGCAGGAACACTTCTAGTGTACGGAGGAGAGCTTCTGAAGAGCCTCAACGCTGTTCTGTTAGACAGCCTCGTCGTTTGTGGAGGCGGTGATACGTCCTATTCGGGTTCAAGTGCCGAATGTCGAGTACGAGGAGGAGGATGTACCGATTGAGGTTCCTGCTCCTGCTGTACGTGTTCCCCGTAGGGAATTGCCAGGTATTAAAGTAGTGAACCCAGATCTTCTGGGTGACTAGAGTAGGCATCCTTAAATATGCCTGCATGCAAACAAGGTATGAAGTTAGATCTTTAATCTTTCTTATTTCCTATTGATGAGGAGTCAAGGATTCTGATGTTGATCTCGCATTTGATGTAGGTTCCCGCCCATTTCCACACCTCGAGGAACTGGGTTTAGAATCCACTCTATGTACCAGGCTTTGCATGATGACTACAAAGCGATCGTCCATGGCTGGGGATTTGGGATGTTCTTCTCTATTCTACCCTATCACTGTCCCTGGGGTTATCTCAGGGCATTGTTTGAGCTGTGGTTTCACCAAACTCAGTCACTCCATTTGCTGGACTGTGAGGCGATGATGACGCTGATGGATTGGTGGTTTATCACAAGTATGGAGTTTGGAGGGGCATCGATGCCTTGCACGACGAATATCACCCCTACTGCTGTCAGATCCTTGTTGGGAGTTCTGGCGGAGGCGCTCAAGGGCAGGACTATTCGTACGGGTCCTTTGATTGTATATACTATGAGCGGGCTATTGAGTGAGCCCATACCCGATGATGTGAGAGTCAGGGATTGCATTCTTCAGCGATTGTTCCTGATGATCATTAGGGGCTACTTCATAGCAGATAATTCCTCTACGGTATCCTTCGCTTTGATCAGCGCCACTTAATACATGGAGCGTATAGGAGAGTATGATTTGGGTTCCTATACCTTTTCCTACTTCCTCAGGGGAATGCGCATGCGATCGTAGGGATTAACCGAGGCGTGGTTAGGATTCTACCCGCTTCTACTGGTGAGTGTATCTCTTGTCTTTTCCTATGTACAGGTTAAGAGTGTTGACTGACAGCAGATGTTCCCTTTGTGTTGGCAGTTTTGGGCCTATATATAAGAGGCTTCTTTGTTTGTGTCCTGTGAGCGTGCTAGGTTTAGACACCTATCCACGAGGACGGAGATGGCATCATTCCATACTGACGGAGGTCCCTATTTTTGAGGGTTTCACTAATTGTCGCCTACAGCTGGAGTTGTTGACATCCGATGTCATCACATGGATTCCCTACTCTAGAGAGCATTTGGGAGTTAGATTTGAGGATGGGTACCCGACTGGAGTAGAGTACGTCATTTCCACCCACAGGATTCCTCTCTTCACAGATGGAAGATGGGAGTTCTATTTAGGAGAGCATGCTATTAGGAGCACTACAGGAGAGATCCGTATGCCGATCTTGCCTCTTGTCAGGCGTTACTGGCCTGTTTCGCAGTCACCCATCATTGACATCCCATTACTGGGGATTGACGGTTTTACATTGTCAGCAGACCCCTGGTCTCAGGAGATGTTCCAGCATTGGTGGATCCCTCGTACTATTGGAGCTCAGACCCGCGCCACACAGTTCATGTGGGATATGGTTCCAGGATCCGTGATGATTATGGATTGGCTAGCCTGTGTCAGAGATCCAAATCATGTGACATAGATTGACAAATTGACCCGATAGCTGGACCGCACACATCTTTTCATTTGACATCTAGGCAAAGATCCTTCAGAGGTAGATACTTTTGATCCTCCCAGCTCTGGCGCTGGCCCCTCAAGTGACCCATATGGCTTTGTCAGTGCAGATCCTCCCTTGTATCGGCCTGACATCCCTGTAGATAGAGATCTAGTGACTCAGGTGGACAGGATTGATGATGTAGACATCGACACCATTGACATTTTCTGATGTATATTTCTCTCTATCTGTTTTGATAGGCCTCTGTTAGCTGCTGGGTAGTTTCGCCCCATTCTTGCTATATCTTTTGATAGGCCTCTGTTAGATGTTGGGTAGCTTCACCCCATTTCCCTATATTTTAGTTGTATAATGATGTATTAGATGATAATATACTTAGGAATGTATTCACAATTTTCCATTCCCTATATCATATTGCAATCTATTGTATCATGCATGTTATTGTTATGCATATGTATGTATGTCTAGAGATATTCAGCATTGACCCCTGGATGGTCTTATGACACTACTGTCATGTAGATGTCTTCTTGACAGTTAGTCAGATTGATCATACCCCACCATTTTTGGTGGTATTTGGTATGCGCTCATGATATAATAGTATATCACCATCAAACATGGTGATCGTAGATGATTTGCTGTAGCATACTATGACCTTGTTGATGTTTCAGGTTCCCACAGGATTTGTAGAGGGTATGCTAGAGCATTGGGTGTCGGATAGACAGATATTCTAATTTGGGACCCATGAGTTGACTCTTACTTTGGAGGAGTATGCACGGTTGACGATGCTATCGCTGGACAGACCTTGCGTGTATATCGCTATCGAAGACATGACCAGACAGTTCATGACCCTTACCGGATTGAGGCGTAGAGTGGTCCAGGACGAGATTACATTTGGCCACGTGATATCCCAACGTTTCTATTTAACAGATTTGGCTTTGAGGATAGTTATTCACGGTATTCCGAGGATTTCACCACACCGGAGGACCATTGGCGTTCACCCAGGGTGGATGTACTGCTTTTGTGCTTATTGTCATACGTCTTCATGTCGCAGTACATGGATAAGCTGGATATCGGCGTCATTATGGCAGAGAGAGCTCTCAGGGAGTGTCATACCATTGTTCCGATGATCATTGCAGAGACTTTGAGATCAGCTACATACTGCTGCACTTATTCGGCAGGAGTGTTCACAGGTAGCTCGGTCATGCTGTATGTGTGTTTTATGTCACACTTGAGACCGATTGGCAAATTCAATCGGCAGGGGTTTTGTTTCACCCATGATATAACCATGTCGTACTCCTTTCAGCCTGCGGAATGTAAAGATGCTGCATCATGGTCAGCTTTTCTGCCAGGGATTAGAGACCAGTTTGCTATATTGCCGAGTTCAGGGCTTAGCTCACCCTACAGCTTCATTACTCATGCTCCGGGCATGGATTATCTCCCTCTGGCTGGATTGAGGGCCATGATTACTTACCATCCACTGGTCGTGATGTGTCAGTTTGACTAGTTTTAGGATTTTTATCCTTTTGAGGGGGCAGTGAGTCAGCGCTTTGCTTCACATTGTTTATCAGCGGAGGATAGATCCAGGTTGTATGCCTGTTGGGATCAACGAGAGCTGGCTGGATTTTCTGTCAGTCATCCGGGTTGTTCTGCAGAGTATTCTGCATGGATGGAGACAGAGACTGCATCTTCTGCGGTAGTATCCACAGTGCAGGGGATTGATTCCGATGATGAGGAGCCTATAGAAGAGGCTGACATTCCCATCGATGACTTGACTACTGGGCTACCAACATTTGTGATGGATTCTCCCACCCCGAGTGCCACTGTTACCCAGTATTCGGCACAACATTTGGAGCAGAGCTTACATCTGATGACCTATGATAGAGATCAGGATAGGGCCGCGATGTTGACAACTCTTGATGAGAGAGATACAGCTCTGTTAGAGAGGGATGAGGCTAGATCAGCCATAGATGCATTGATTGCGGAGCGGGATGCCGCCTTATCTGCTAGGGATATGTCCATTGCAGATAGTACTTCAGTTAGATCCCAAATGACTGTCAGTATTGCCGATATGAGTGCTTACATTGATGAGCATTATGCCACCATGCAGTTAGCCTCTGATCTGCTAGCTCGTATAGATACCCTTGGGCATGAACTTGCAGTGCTACCTCCGTCTTCAAAGAGGGATGTTATGTTAGATCTGATAGTCCGCATACACAGAGATCTGTAGATAGCTTTGTATTTTCCTACATAGACTAGCTTAGCCATTTTGTCATGTACAACACATATGTATATATCAAACAGTATTATGTATGGCAGGGAAATATATTTTGATTCACTTCCCTTTTAGTTATGCCTTTATACTTGCTTGATATTTGCCTATTTCTTCAGGGCATTGTGATAGTGATGCATTCTGAACTTATCCTTGATAGATGGACATTGAGACATCGTAAGATCTCTCAGAATGGATCATTGATTTCTGTATATCCCTACCATCTTTATTGTCTTGGGACTAGTATCTATATGGAAAAGTGGAGAGGAGGGTGGTTTCTTCCTCTCTGAGATTGACCGCACCACAGATGGTCGCCAGTACTTCTATTTGTGAGAAGCCTAATTAATTCCATCTCTTATGGGTTGTTATTGCTCTTTGAGGTGCGATCACAGCTTAGATGGTCACCGAATCTTCTATTTGTGAGAAGAGGTTGGGTAATTCCATCCCTTTGATCTGAAACCGATGAAATGTGGTGAATTGAAGGTTGATCCCAGTACCGTGTGATAAGAATTTTTATTCTGGTAGGGGTTAGACTAAACCATAAATAGCTTCCTACGTACTCCTATTGAAGAGGAGATCAAGTCTGCATAGTTCGAACCTGGTGTTAGAGGTTCAACGCTAAATGTTAAAGGCAGATAGGAGTAGAAGTTGTTTTTGTTGTTTTTTGTGAAGAAAGGGCTGAAATGTTTTTGTTGTTTTTTGTTGTTGCGATCGGGCCATATAGCATATGGTTGCCTACATACTCCTATTGAAGAGGAGATCAGGTCGACTTAGTTTGCCCCTCAGGATGAATCGCAGATGAAGAGAAACGTGAATCCCATGTGCAGGCTAAACTACGGGGAGAAGAAAGTTTGATCCCATAATGGGGATAAACTGTAGGTGTGGAAAAGTTTGATCCCATCTTCAAGACAAACTACAAGCGTAGAAAAGTTTAATCCCGTCTTCAGGATAAACTGCAGGTGAAAAAGTTTGATCCCGTCTTCAGGATAAACTGCAGGTGAAAAAGTTTAATCCCGTTTTCAGGATAAACTGCAGATGTGAAAGGTTCAATCCCGTCTTCAGGATAACCGAAATTGTGAAAGGTTTGAACTGAGGTAAAACCAGGCTGCTGGCTTAAAGTGTATGTTTCCCTGATGGACAGAAGAGTATATAAAAAGGAGGGTTCAAAACCGGAATGACTGGTGATTTGATGATCAAAACCAGGATGTTTGTTTGATGGTAACTTCAGACATTGTATCGTATCACGGTGTCCGAGTTGATAAGTTGTGGAAATTCATTGCCATCCATTTCCTGCAATCTAATAGCACTTCCTGTCAATACCTCCTTGACAACAAATGGGCCTTCCCAGTTAAGAGCAAATTTTCCCTTAAATTGATCTTGGTTGTCAATGATCTTCTTTAAAACCAAGTCATGTTGTTTTAACTGCCACAGTCGGACTTTTCTGTTATAGGATCGTGCGATCCTTTGCTGATATAACTGACCATAGAAGATAGCCGTGGTTCGCCTTTCATCTATTAGAGACAATTGGTGATAAGATACAACAGAGCAGATTTAAATGTTATGTATATACATAGAGTACGTGAGGCTGATCCCTTCAAGTACTTATTCTGTAGCCAATAACCAAAGGGTCAATTAGCTATTGAGTCCATTGGAGTGATATAGTTCAAAGTCTACTTGACTATCAGTTATTCTAAAAGCAATCATTGTCTTTGCTTATAATATTCATATTGTTGAATCCTTCAGATATTCATATTGTTGAATCCATTACCAGATATTTTTCCATTCATCATGATATATCCTTATTTTTGTATTTAAACTTGTTGAACAAACTTGTTGCTCATCCTCGCTATATCATGAATTATATTGCAGCTAAGCCCGAGACCTCAGGAAAGGACAAGGGTAAAGGGAAGATGTAGGATAATTGCGAGAAGCAGAAGTTATCTTATGCTTAATTTAAATTACGATTATGTAATGTGAAGCCTAATTTTTATTTTAGGGTACGATTGTAAGATGATATTATGGTTATCGTATCTTGGGACTAGTAACACCATTTGAATGAACGACGTACGTTTATTATATTCCGCATTTTAGTTATCGTATGTTGTTTTGAGGTGGATGTTTATATTTTATCGTGATGACCGAACCTGGGTCAGAGGACTCGGATTCGGGGGTGTCACAATATATATATATATACACATATAAATATTTACATTTCACATCCTGCCTGGAGTTTACTTCGTGGTAGTTGATTGTTCATTATATATATATATATACATATTTACAATATATATATATATATATAACTGTTTATAGCTTTTGTACATACTACATCATCATGTGAGCCTAGGAATCATGTGATCAAAAATTCAGTTCCTGAATCTAGATTCGGTTCTCGTGATGGACATTTTCAACTGCAACCAGCTTGTAAATTATTCACGGTGTCTAAATTTCCTTAGATGCCTCTCATGCCCACAAGGAGTTCGACACTGCTATGTATCTTATTTTCTCGAAGATGTTTCGCCTCTTGAAAATAATAAAAGAAAACAAGCCAAACATAGAATAAAACGGAAGTATCAGAGGCCTTAATTACTATTGAGCATAAGGGTTTGAAAAACCTGTTTTACAAAACATCACTGCCATATCTCGTTCAAATTGAACTTTTTATACAAATGTCAAACCCTTTGTATATAGTTACAAGCGAGGCATAGCACTATTTCCAAACAACATCACAGAGACCTATACACACACACATTCAGATAAAAGTTTAAATTTAAAAGTGGCGGTAACCGTGTCACCACGGAAGTTGGGGGAATCCTAACACCTTCCCTCCGCTTAATCAAGCCCTCGAACCCAAAAGAATCTCGGTTTTGTAGACCAATTATACAGTGTTACATCACTAGGTCTATGTGCAAACCATTTCTTGGTTGAGATGGTGCAACCATTTAAAAATACCAACTGGCTACTCTTAAAGTTAAACCGTTGACATATACATGTTGGACCTTTTCAAACTTGTTTTTTCAAACAAATTTCACATAACATGAGAACACCAAAATATAAGAACAGAAAGGGACAAATAAAAATCTCGACGTCAACAGGTGACAACTCTGCTGAGGACACCAGTAAGAGGGCTTAAGCTGCTACTCAAAACTTTTCAAAACATTTTATTTGCTTGTGTCTGGATGTTACATTTACATTTGAATGAATGTGTTAATGCATTTACTTACTGCACTTAGTGCTTCGCACCATATCTGCCTGTGATATTAGTGCTTCGCATATATCATCATTTTTATACGGTGAGATGCGATGTATGTGAGTGTATGTTGTGTGGTCCCTCCACCAAGAGGCTATCTCGTCGGTGTTTAATTATGGGACTCGTAAGGAGACTAATTCCAACGAGGCTCAAGAAAGGCACCACCCAGATTCACTCCAGTTGAAAAACTGGATTAACTTCCCGTCAATTAAATTGCGATGATTTGGGAACCTTCATGCCAAAAAGTTGTGAGAGTAACCTAAGATAGGTCAGTCTCTGATAAACCAGACACAGAGGGAAGCCTCTTCATACTTTTCCATTTTAATTACTTATAATTTTAATTACTTGTAATTTCAATTACTTATAATTTCATTTCCATGTCAATCTCAGTGTATTGGAAAAAATAAAGGAATATGTGAACATGCATTCCCCTTTCATATCAAAATTTGTCATGCTATCTTGTCAATAAAACATACTGACATCCGTTTTGTAGGATAATATTCCTAAAAACGGACACATCACATAGCATGTAACTTTTCCACGTTTTACTAAGACTAAACTACATAAGTCTTTTTATGGGGAAACGATTGGTCCCATCACCCGTTCAAAGTCCAAGAAGGCATTAAGCCTACAACCAAACATGGCTACATCTGGTCAGCCTAATCCTACTCTTGTCACTCATGAGGAGTTCGATGGATTAAGCAATCAAATTACAGAGTTGGTTGTTACACAAGTCAACTCAAGGTCCACAAATACCCATACATACAAAATCCTCTACACATGGAAGAATCCAGGGTTTGGATAAAGAAGTTCTAGCACCTGAGTCTCAATCTGATAAGACCAATAAAACCCCTAAAATCACTCATCTCAAAGAAGATCCAGACATCAGTGATATTCGGAAGAATGTCCTATAAATGGAAGAGACCATTCAGTTTATCAAAGGGATTGGAGCACACGAGAGTGTTTCATATTCAGACCATTGTATTTTCCCCGGGGTTCATTATCCAAAAAAATTCAAGACTCCCGATTTTGAAAAATATGATGGATTGGGAGATCCTTACACACATTTAAAGGTATTCATTGTAGAGTTTGGATCTTATGCCGAGGATGAAAAACTCAGAATGCAGCTGTTTCAGAAAAATCTGACTAGATAAGCCAAAGCATGGTACACCAAATTAGACAACTCCAAGACTCATTGGTGGGAGGAGTTAACCCATTCTTTCCGCAGTCAATACAGCTTTCAAACTCAAATGGCTCCAGACCGGTATCAAATTACCAAGGTCAAGAAATAAGTCAATGAGTTATTTAGAGAGTATGCCCAAAGATGGAGGCGTCTGGCTGCTCAAGTTATTCAGTATATGACCGAGTCTAAAATGGTTATGACTTTCATAGACATTTAAGAAGCTCCCTTCTGTGAGAGGGTTCTAGCTGGCATAGGCAAGCCATTATCTGAAATGATCAAACACGTAGAAATAGCTGAAATGGGATTGAAGTCTGGGAAGATTCAAGACCTTGCCGCATTAAAAGTTGTACCTGAGTACATCCAGTCTGGAAGTTATGGAAACAACCTTAGGAGGGTCCATAAGTAGAAAGAGGAAAATGTTTCCTGTATACTACAAGGACAAAAAGGTAATCAAAACATGCTTATTCAGAGGAGAAATTCTTCCTCTTTTCAAGCACAGTCTTCAAACCCTCCATTGCCAAAAGGTGGAGAAGTCAGATGTACAAGAGTGTTCACACCTTTAGGGGATTCACTCGAAAACATTCTCAATCTTCTGACCACTCAGAAGAAAATTACTCATCTTCTTCCACCAGCCAACCCAAGCGGAAAAGGTTTCAATGTAAGTAGGAAATGTGCTTATCATGCTGGAGCTCCAGGCCATGACACCCAAAATTGTTGGGCCCTTAAGCATAAAATCCAGGATTTAATTGACAATGGTGAGATCATGGTGACCAAGCCCGACCAACCCATGTCCAAGACAACCCTCTCCCTCAACACAAGGAAGAGAAGGTTAACATGATTCACTGGATCAGTGGACAGAGCTTCAAATATGTGGGTGTATCCTAAATCAACAAGGGTAATTCTGACAGATGGGATTATTCACAATTACAGTAGATGATGGAATGGGAAATCAAGTCTCTTGGCGAACAAGTCAGTCAATTGGTAGAACTGGTGATTCATCAACACCAAGTCTCACGTCAATTATTCAGTCAGGAGCATGCTAGCCTCCTTCATCTTCTTACAAACCTTCCACCACTTATTCTAGAAAGTGAAACATGGGAGGAGAAGCTTACTTGAAAAGCAAAAGCTAAAGCCCGTTGGGATTTTGCCAACAAAAGGGAATTCACCTATTTAGGCTAACCGATGGAAGAGATATTGCCGATGCTGATTAATGAAGGAAACATCACAGCCCTGCTACCTCCAGTCAATCAACATTCAGGATGGTTTGAGGCTAATGGAGTATAACAATACTACTCCCACTCTCGCGGTCACAGAACTGAAGAATGTTGGGTACTCCGCCACCTCATTCAAAACATGATTGACAGCGGTGACCTGCAGATGGAAGATAACAACGTTATATCATTTGATATTGGGGAAGATGTAGTCGTGGTATCCTCTGAGGAAGATGTAGCTTCCACCACACTTGTTATTCAACCAATTCAGCTGAAAGGCATTAAAAATGAAAGTGGTTGCACCCAAGCCAATCATATTACCGTTCAGGCCATAGTATCCTGTTGTCATCCTCAAGAAAGTGCCATGGAACTATGGAGAGGCTGAAGAATCTACATCCAATACAATTGCTGCAATGTCTAAAGAAAATCCACTATACCTTCCTCAACGGGTGATTAAGCCTATCATCAAATCAAAGGGGAAAGTTCCCATGGAGAAGATTGAAGAATTCCTCCGTACTATGGGACACAATGAAGCCAAGGTGGTTCTAAGCTTGAAGGAAGCTCCACAATAGGTTTCTATTCTAGACTTGGTTTTCTCTTCAGAAGATCACATGAAGGTCTTACTGAAAGTATTAGAAGAAGCCCACTTGCCAAAGATAATGGATGTTGACAAATTCCATCATCCGTTTGATCACATTTTCAGCAGTAATGTGATATCCTTCACCGATGATGACATACCTCCCGAAGAGATGGGTCACTACAAACCGTTGCACAGAGCGATTATGTCCTCCAGATATGTGGTTGGAGGAGTACTGATAGATGAGGGATCGTCCCTGAACATCTACCCCTATGCCGCATTGGAGAAAATGAACATCAATCTCAACAGGAATCAAAGCAGCCATTCAATCATCAAAGCATTTGATGGATCTCGGCGAAATGCTTTCAGAGGGATTTAATTGCCAGCTGAGATTGGTCCACATACATTCTACATATCCTTCCAAGTGCTTAAGATCACTACAAGATACAACTTGCTATTAAGAAGACCTTGGATTCATATGGCTGGAGCCTTTCCATCCACTCTTCATCAACAACTCAAGTATATCATTAACAATAAATTGGGGCGCCACCTCTGATACCCAGATTTTCTGCCGAGGTAATGTTGGCAAGTCAAGAGATGATATCCTTAGGTTTTCAACCTGGACAAGGGTTAGGAAAGGATCATCATGGCATCAAGTGCCCAATTCAAGTTCCCATCCAGACAGGAACAGCTCGGCTCGGTTATTCTCCTGGGAACAATCACAGGAACCCTCACAAGCACAAATCAGTAACTTCATCTACAAGGCGTTTGCCTAAAACTACAGGTGACAATCATGTACAGCCTTTACTAAAGGTCCATGTCACTATGGTAGCCATGCTGTTTCCTAAGCCGATACCGGCCAAAGGAAAGGAAGTCACAATTCTAGACCCCGAGGTGGAGGAAAAGTACCTAAGACAAAAACAAGACATTGCAAGGCGGTAATCAAACATGCGCGTCTTGGTCATTACGGAGTGTATGAACAGAGACATTCCAGATGATGATTGTCCAGACATCATGGTCATCATTCAAGAAAAGGAGGACGATAACAACCCCTTCATCGCAGTTGTCTACCAGAACTTTACCTTTGGCAATTGGAGCAACACTCCTTGCATTTGCCAGCAAGGGTAAAAAGGGAAGAAACTCCCTCTACCCTGTAGATAGCAATAACTGCTTACTTTTGCTATACAATATTAGCAGTTGTTTTTATCATTACATGCTAACACTTTGTATAATTAAACAGTTTCATATATTAAGTGAAAGCATTTTGTTTCAGGACTCAAATGTTAGATGTTCCTAAACTTGCTGATGAGGTGCCTTTTCATCACAAGGACTGTAACTTTGATGTAAAGTTGGACTCAAACTTGATGGAGATTAAACAAGAGGACTATGAGATACCTCAGGAGATCAAAGAATGTGTCAAAGACAGACCCAAGACAAATCTTGATCAAACCACCTCTTTTAACCTAGGAACCTCTGAAAACCCCAAACAAATCTAGATTGGTACGGACCTTACTCCAAACCAAAGGAATGACATGGTTATTCTATTGACCCAATTCCAAGATGTGTTTGCATTGTCTCGTGAAGATATGGTCGATTTGTCAACTGACATCATCATCCTTCACCTCCCTATCAAAGAGGCGATTAAAACATGAGTGGAGTTTAAAAGTTAAAGAAGAAGTTGTGAAACAATTTCAAGCTGGCATCATCATGGTGTCAACATACACTGAGTGGCTATCCAACATAGTCCCCATACCTAAACCAGGAGGGAAGGTGCTAGTTTACGTGGATTGCAGGGATCTGAACAAAGCTTGTCTCAAGGATAGCTTTCCCATGTCATTCATCCATATACTCATTAACAATACAGCTCAGTATGACATGTACTCCTTTCCGGACTACTTTTTGGGATACCATCATATCATGGTTGCTGAAGAGGATCGTGACAAAACGACATTCATCACTCCTTGTTCTACAAACAGTTGTCATTCGCCTTCATCAACGCTAGAGCTACCTATCAACGAGCCATGATGGCTCTCTTTCATGATCTAATGCATAAAGAGATAGAAGTCTATGTAGATGACATCATTGTAAAGTCCCGAAGGGAGGAAGACCACGTAGATCATCTCAAAAAGCCCTTTAACAGGTTATGTAAGAAAAACTTGAAGTTGAATCCAGCCAAGTTCTCCTTTGGCGTTAAATCTGGCAAGTTGCTAGGATTCCTAATCAGCCACAAAGGGATTGAGCTGGATCCCAAAAAAATCTAGGCCATCATGGAAAAGCCCATACCTCAGACAGAAAAGGAAATACAGGGATTTTTGGGAAGAATCAACTTCATCAGCCGATTCGTCTCCCAACTCACAATAACCTATGAGACTATCTTCAGGTTATTAAGGAATAACTCCTCAATGAAATTGAATTATGAGTGTCAAAGAGCCTTCCTTCTCATTAAAGACAAGCTAATCAAAACTCATGTTTTGGTACCTCCCAGGGATGGTGTTCCCCTATTCATGTACCTGTCAATCAATGACAATGCCATGGGCTACATGCTGGGACAAAAAGAAAATAGAGGCCAAGAAAGAGCTATCTATTACCTCAGTAAGAGATTCAGCAGCAGTGAACACAAGTATACTCTGATTGAGATAACTTGTTGTGTTTTAGCATGGGCTTCCATGAGATTACATCATTATCTCCATGGTCACACAACCCATCTCATATCCCACATGGATCCTCTCAAATACGTGTTCAACAAACCCATGTTGAATTATCCACTGTCCAGATGGCAGTTGATCCTACAGTAATTTGACATCATCTATGTGACTCAAAAGTCCATCGAAGGTTAAGGAATTGCGGATCAACTAGCCTCCGCACCTATAGGGGATTTCAAACCCTTGGAAACCTTCTTCCCCGGTGAAGGGGTAATGTTAGTTCATCAATACCATCAGGGCAATACACACCAACCATGGAAGATGTATTTTGATGGAGCTATAAATAGGGAAGGTTCACGAGATAGAGCAGTTCTAGAATCCTCTACGGGGGAGCAGTATCCCGTTGCAGTCAAATTGTAGTTTGTCAACACCAACAACACATGTGAGTATGAAGGTTGTATCATGGGTTTAAAATTAGCCCAATCCATGGGCATCAGATAGTTAACAGTCTTTGGAGATTCTTAGTTGGTAATTAGATAAACCACTGGGATCTATCACACCAAAGAGCTACATTTGTTGTCTTACCATCGGCAAGTTATCAAGATACCTTCGGAGTTTGAAGAAATAACCTTCCTCCACATTCCTCGGAATATGAATGACTTTGCAGACACACTAGCAACTTTGGCCTCCTCGATCAATATACTTGACAAGGAAAACATGCAAAATATCACATTTTCCCTGCAAAAGGCTCCCGCCTATGGGAACTACAGTGGAGAAGTATTGGATGAGCTACCTCCCATCCGACACCCTTGGTATCAGCATATCAAGGAGTATCTGTGAGATGGATCTACACCCGCTGAGGCAAGTTAGACTGAATGAAAGTGGATCCATCGAATGACTATGAAATTCTACCTGAGCGGAGACGCACTCTACAAAAGAGATGCAGGACTAGGTCTTCTTAGATGTCTAGACAAAAACCAAGCTCAGAAGCTCATGGATGAAATCCATGGTCGCGTGTGTGGCCCACAAATGAGCAACCCTCGATTTATCAAGAAAATCATAAAAATAGGGCATTACTGGCTCCCTCTCAAGGCTAACTGTGATGATCACGTCAAGAGATGTTACCAATGGCAAATTCATGGGATTGCTATCCACGCCCCTCTAAGGGAGCTCCACAATATGAGCTTGCCCCGACCATTCTCAATGTGGGGAATGCCCATGGAGACTAAAGCCAGTAATGGTCATCGATTTATCTTCACCATGAATGACTAATTCACCAAGTGGGTAGAAGTAGCCTCCTCCCCCAAGGTTACTAAAGAAGTTATCATTAGTTTCATCAGAAACAATGTCATTTATCAATATAGACAACCAGAGGTGTTTGTGTCAGACAATGCCAAAAACCTCAACAACCAAATGATGGAGGAGTTATGCAGTATATTCCACATCAAACATCTCAACTCGTCATCTATCGTCTAAAGATGAATGGTGTTGTTGAAGCAGCTAATAAGAGTATCAAGAAGATCATGCAAAAGATGTATGCCAATCATAAAGGATGGCCTGACCTATTGCCTCTAAACATCAATACGCACTTCCACTGGGGCAACCCCCCTACTCATTAACCTATGGGATGGAAGCAGTGCTCCCCATAGAAGTGGAAATGGAATCCCTCAGAGTTTTAATAGACGCTCAACTGGATGAAGACCAATGGTTACAAGATAGGTACCACCAATTATCTCTAATAAATGAAAGGAGGGCCGCAACCATCTTCCATGGTCAGTTATACCAACAAAGGATTGCTAAATCCTACAACAGAAAAGTTCGACTACGGCAGTTCAAACAACATGACTTGGTCTTGAAGAAAATTCTTGACAACCAAGTTCAATCTAAAGGGAAATTTTCCCCAAACTGGGAAGGCCCGTTTGTTGTCAAGGAGGTATTAACAGGAGGAGCTCTCAAATTACAAGAGATGGATGGCGATGAATTTCCATAACTAATTAACTCGGACACCGTGATACGGTACTATATCTGAAGTCACCTGCAAACTAACATCCTAGTCCTGGATTAACAGATCCCCATTCAATTCAGGTTTTCAAAAACCTTCACTACATATAACCTTTTCTTCACATTTGTTTGCCCCATCAAGGACAAAAATACCTTCAAACCACCAGCCTTGTTTCGGATCATCAGATCCTTCACTCAACTCAAGTGTTGAAAACCTTTCACTTTCAGTTTTATCCCACTAGGGATTAAACATTCCACATCTTTAGTTTGTCCCACCAGGGATCAAACAGTACACATCTTCAGTTTGTCCCACCAGGGATCAAACTTTTTACATCTGCAGTCTGCCCTATAAATGGGGCAAACTACGTAGACCTGATCTTCCTAATACACGAAAGTACGTAGGTAGCTATTTATTGGTCCGATCTAACCTTCACAAAAATAAAAATAACGCCCTTTCACGACATTAGTTTGTCCCATCAGGGGTGAACTATGCAGACCTAATCTCCCCAATGCACGGGAGTACGTAGGAAGCCATTTTCATGGTTCGGTCTAACTACAAAAAAAACATCTCTACACCTACTTTACCACATTCAACTTTGAACCTTTATGCCAGGTTCGAACTACGCAGACCTGATCTCCCCTCTTCAATGGGAGTACGTAGGCATTCATTCATGGTTCGGTCTCACCCTCTACCAAAATACAAAAACTTTTCAATGGTACTGAGATCATCCTTCAAACCATACATCATTGGCTCAGACCAAAGGGAAGGAATTAACTGGTCTCCCCACACAAATGGGTGAATCAGCGACCATCTAAGCTGCGATTGTATCCTCAAAGAGAAACACCAATCCATAAGAGATGGAACTGCATGGGCTCCCCTATACAAAGGAGTATCGGCGACCATCTATGGTGCGATCAACCTCAAAGAGGAAAGCCACACTCCTCTCCATTACTACATACAGAAACAAGTCCCAAGACACCAAGAAGGTAGGGAATACACACTGATCAAGGATCCATTTTGAAAGATCCTAAGACATCTTAATGTCCATCCATCAAGGAGGAGTTCAGAATACGTCAAGATCGCAAGCCCTAAAGAAACAGACAAATATTAAGCAAGTAACAAGGCATAACTAAAAAGGAAGCGAATCAAAACATATTTCCCTGCCATATATAATGTTGTTTGATATATACAATATGTGTTGTACTTGACTAAAATTGTTAAGCTAGTCAGTGTAGGAAAATACAAGCCCATCTATAATCCAGTGGATATACGCGCTATCAAATCCAACATGGAATCCCTCTCAGAAGAAGGGGGTAACTCTGTGAGCTCCTGCCCAAGGGTATCAATGTGAGCTAAGAGATCCATAGCCAATTGCAAGGTGACACTATGCTCATCAATATAGGTGCTTGATGAGTGGGTTTTATACCTACGAATTAGCCTCTAATTCGAGCTTAAACTTTGTTAATTCTTTATTTTTATGTTTCATTTTTACTTATTTAGTGTTGTTTTATGTTTAGGCGTGGTGGCCTGGAAATTGGACTTAAAAGGTGGAATTATTGCGAAATTTGGCAAAGATTATAGGCTTGGGAGCTGTGTGAGTGACTAATGGTATGAAAACTCAAGGAAAAGAAATCCGAATATTGTTTCGGATTTCCTGTTCATTTCATGTTCTTGGCTTGGAACTTGGATTATATTGTAGAGCTTCTTCTTAGCTTTCTGGAACATCTTGAATCATTCCAATCGAAGTTCAAATGCAAGAGTTATGACATTTGTACCAACGGACGTTGAATTTCAGTACTTTGGATGGCCATTTGCATAACAGTTACTTCTAACCAAATTTCGACCTTTATCAGTCCATTATTTCTCAATTCTTAAAGAATAAAGGTTGTACATTTTGTTGCGAGATTCGATTTGATAGGTGGCAGGTCTCGTAACTCTTCTTGGATCAGACGTTATGGTCATTTTACCAAAGGACACTGAAGTAGAAAAAAGACCCCCGCCGGGGCGGGCATTAACTAAGCAAAACCCCCGCCGGGGTAGGGGTACAAGTCTAAAAATAGTAGCCTAGCCCGCCAGGGTGGGCCTATCAGTGTAAAAATGCCAGCCGGGGCTAGGGTATACACAGAAAAAGTAGTTTTTGTTATAATTTGAGTCCAAGAAGGATTAGTTCGAGTTGATTGATTCAAGGACTTCTAGGAGGACTTAAAAACATAAAAAGAGGCATATGAAAGGGGGAGAATCACAAGGATTAAAGAAAAAGAGGATTACATTAGATTAAATTAGAGTAGATTAGGACAAAACCCTAGTTCTTATTAGTTTTGGAGATTGAAACAACTTGGAGACCATCGATGATCAAGTGAAGGAGCTTGAGGAAGATAGAGATTTGCTGACAACGGATTTATTCTTCACTCTACTTTTTTTCTTATCTTTTAATGGTTATTTCAATTGTGGATTCTTAGTTTTAATTCAATAATCATGAACTAAATCTTTTGTTTAAGAATACAATGGAGCATATTGCATAGTTTATTTTTAGTACGCTTCTCTATTAATTATTGTGATTATTCATGGATTGTCTATTATGGTTTATGCTTATTGCTTAATTGCCTAGCTAACAATTACCATGATAATCTATAAGAATTCGAGAGATGAAGTATAAATTTAGATCTGATCATAATAACATGTGATTGTGTTTTCTGCACGGCGTTGGAATTCATAATTTATGTCTAGGATAGAGATATACCTATACATCGCATGTAATCTTAAAAAGAACTTGTGCTTAAAATCCTCTTTAATTGTAATTCACATAGAGATATAGTGAATTAGTTAATTAAGGTGTTCTTCTTAATTCTATCATCTGTGGATTTAAGTTGATTTGAGTATGATGCATTGAGAGATGGTCATATTTACTTATGTGTTCTTGATTAACAATTCAGAATAGTGAGCTTAATTGATAAGAAGTGTATTAATTTAAATGAAGTAATAAGTGAAGTTGTGATCTTAAATCTCCATAATCTGATAATTAATTAGTGGTAATTAGAATTAGTTTAATTAAATAATTTAATTCATAATATTAAATTGATTGTTTAAATAAAATTAGTTTTGTTAAGAGTTAATATTTGGTAATTTGTATTAATAATTCCTCGTGGGAACGATACTCCACTTTTACTTTATTACTTGTTGACCACGTATACATACGTGTTGTGCGTAACTAGATTTTACCCAACATTATGCTCATCTATGCAATGATATCATTAATATGGGACCTCAATGCAGTGTTTTCTGTGATAGCGGCATCTTGGGCAGATATAGCGCCATCCCGCTCAATCACAACTACATCTCTAGATGATCTAGCCTCGTCCCGCTCGACAATACATGTATCTCTACCAGCTTAGGCATCGTCTCTCTCAGCTAGAGCGGCATCTCTCCCAGCAAGAGTTGTTAACATCAATGCCCTAGCCTGATCTCTCTCATATGTCGTCAGATGCAAACTCTACTCTAAATACTCTGTCTAATGCAGGGTCACAGTAGCAGTCATACTGGGAGAATCAACAAGAGCTGCTGTCAAACCAGCGAATAGCTCATCGTCGGTGGGAGAATCTGTGTCCTCCATGGGCTCCCCACTGTCAAAATTAATCCCCAGTTCTGTGGATACTACCCCAGCCAGTGTGATCTCTACCTCCATCCATGCAGAATACTCTGTAAAATGGCCTAGATGGATAACGAAAAACTCAGCCCGCTCATGCTGAGCACAACAGGCATAAACCCTGGATCTATCCACTGCTGATAAATGCCGAGAAGACAAATGCTGACCCAATGCCCCCTCAAAAGGATGAACATCCTGAAACTGGTCAACCTGTGCCATCACAGCCAGTGGGTGATACGCAGTCATACCTCTCAAACTAGCCAGAGGGAGGTAATTCATATCTGATGCATGAGTAATGAAACTGTAGGGAGAACTAGGCCCTGAACATAACAAGATGTCAAATGGATCTTCAATCCCTGCTAAGAACACCGACCAAGAAGCAGCATCTATACACTCCACCAGCTTAAAGGAGTAAGACATGTCTATCTCATGGGAAAAACAATACTCATGACGTCGAAATGTGCCAATCGGTCTCAGGTGTGACATGAACCACACATACAGCAAGACCGAGCTGCCTGAAAACACCCTTGCACCCTTGCAGGATGGGTATGGCAATATGTGGCCAACCTCAAGGTCTTTGTCACAATCATCGGTACAATGGTATGTACCTCCATGAGAGCCCGCACTGCCATAACAACATCGATGTCTAGATTATCCATGTACAGTGGCATGTACAAATAATCCACTACACACATAAGGAGTACGTCTACTCTGGCCACACGCCACTGATCCTCCGACATGGTGAAATCCCCAGAGTGCGGTGCATAACTGTCCAATAAGCAAAATATGTTAGTCAAAAAATGCACGGACACTACATGGCCGGATTTAATGTCATCCTGGACTACTCTATGCCTCAAACCAGTGGTCATGAACTATCGGCTCATATCTTCGATAGCCATCTGAGCGTAACGCCTGTCCAGAGGCAAATCCGTCAGTCGCTCATACTCCTCTAATGTAGGGGTCAACTCCTGGGTCTCGAACCGGGATACATGCATGTCTGGTACCCAGTGCTCCAGCATGCCCTCTACAAAACCCACTGGAACCTGGAACATCAAGAGCGTCATGGAGTGCTGCAATAGCTGGTCTACAGTCACCCGATCTGGTGGTGATGAACTATCATACCACGATCTAAAGCATGAGGCCACTAATACTGGTGGGGTGTGATCAATGTGGCTAACTGTCGAGGAAAACATCTGTGTGGGCCGTATTATAAGACCATCCAGGGGTCAATGCTTAACATCTTTGGACATATATATGCATAACATAATACATGCATGATATAACAATAGATGACAATATGATATAGGGAATGGAAAATAGTATACATACATTCCTAAGTACATAATTATCTAATACATCATCTCTATATACAGCTAGAAAATATAGGGAAATGGGGCACAACCGCCCAACAACTAATAGAGGCCTATCAAAAGATATAACGAGAATGGGGCACAACCACCCAGTATCTAACAGAGTCCTATCAAAAGATACAGCGAGAAAATACATCAGAAGAAGTCGATAGTGTTGATATCGATATCATCCAACCTATCCACATGATGTAACTTCTCTTAACTTATTGGATCTCCGCCAAGAGGGATATCAGGCCTATACAACGGAGGATCTGCACCGACATAATCATACGGTCCACCTGAAGGGCCAACCCTTGAGCTGGAAAGATCAAAAGTATCTGCCTCTGAAGGATCTCTACCCAAGTGCCAGATGAAAAAATTTGTCCAGTCCAACTGTCGGGTCATGCTATCAATCTGCGTCAAATGAATAGGATCTCGGATGCACGATATCCAATCCGTAATCATCATGGATCTAGGAACTATATCCACCATGAAGTGAGTGGTGCGGGTCTGGGCTCCAATGGTACGAGGGGACCACCAGCGGTAGAATACCTCTTGAGTGAACGAACCCTCTAATAACTCAAAGTCGTCAACTCTCATCAACGGGATATCATTGATAGGCGACTATGACACATGCCAATAATGTCTCGTAGGAAGACAAATCGGTACACAAATCTCTCCTGTGGTTCTCCTGATAGCACGCTCTCCCAAATAGAGCTCCCATCCTCCATCTATGAAGAGAGGAATCCGACGGGTGGACATCAAATGCTCAACACCAGTCGGGAAACCACCCTCAAAACCAACTGTCAAATGCTCCCCAGAATAGGGAACCCATGAAATGACATCGGATGTCAATAACTTCAATTATAAGCAACAATGGGTGAAACCCTAAACTACAGAAACCTCTGCCAACGTGGAGTGATGCCATCGTCATCCCCATGGGTAGGTATCTAAACCTAACACGCTAATGAGACGCAAACATGGAAGCATCTCATATGCCCAAAACTACCAAAGCAAACATTTGCGGTCAGTCAACACTCTTAACCTGTACATGGGAAATCAAAAGAGAAATACTCACCAGCAGAAATGGGTAAAATCCTAGCCAAACCTCTGTCAAGCCCTGCGAACGCATGCGCATTCCCCTAAGGAAATAGGCAAAGGTATAGGAGCCCCAATCATACTCTTCAATATGGTCTACCTCACGTGTGGCGCTAACTAAACCAAATGACACCGTAGAAGATTTATCTACTATGAAACAACCCTGGAGGATGACCAGGAATAGTCGCCGAAGAATGTGATCCCTGACTCTCACATCATTGGGTATGGGCTCACTCAACGCCCCACTCATAGCATCTACACTCAAAGGACTAGCGAGGAGTGTCCAACCTTTGAGTGACTCACGTAGCCGGGACTCCTAGTAAGGATCTGACGGAAGTCGGGGTAATGTTCACCATACAAGGTACTGACGCCCCTCCAAACTCCATACCGGTGATAAGCCGTCAATCCATCACCGTCATCAATACCTCGCAGTCCAGAAAATGGAGAGACTGAGTCAGGTGAAACCAACACTCAGACAATGCCCTAAGGTAACCCCAGGAACAACGATGGGGGAGGATGGAGAAGAACGCCTCAAAGCCCCAACTATGCACAATATCTCGATACTTTGGATGAAGAGTCTGATATAGAGAGTGTATATTGATTCAGTTCCCTTGAGGCTGAATAAAGTCAGGAACCTACATCATAAATGCAAATCAACATCAGAATCCCGGATCCTTGTCAATAGGAAAAAGGATTATCAAACGCAGCTTTTACCTCGTTTGCATGTAAGTAGACCAAGGGGTGGCGACTCAAATCATCCAACAACTCTGGATTCATCACATTTATAGCTGGCAATTCTCTGTGGGGAATAGATGCAACAGGAGCTGGAGCCGCAACCCATACATCCTCCTCCTCATCCTCAACATCCGGTACCTCAACCCGGATAGGACGAATAGCTCTCTCCACCAACCGATGAGGCTGTTGTGCTGGACGAGGACGAGGCACATTAGAGGATCTCCGCCTCACACCTGAAGTGGTCCTGCGGGAACTACTCAGCTGGTCTGGATCCATAATATATGGAAAAAAATCTCTAAATCACCTCAGAAAGGGTGTCGTAACTTCTAATCTGGAGCTTTTTAAAATGCATTTTATGACTATATGCATGTATTATTATTTTAACATACGCCTATAGTAGAGTTAAAAATGCATGCTCATTCAATGCCTAGACTCTTGGAAAATTTTTGCTAGAGTCTCTTTTGTCAAAAGGACTATCCACATGCATGTAGGCATGACTAGGTGGCCATTCAGTAGCACACCAATCCAAAGTCATAAACATCCTATATGCATAAAAATGTCAAAGTCATAATTCGTAAGGGTAGCTTAATTATCAGGATTACTTTGTTTTACAACCTTTGCCTATTTGTCCTTGAATAAGATAAGAACTAGTAGAAAAAAGGTGCCAATTTGACTGTTATAAAAGTTAAAAAATTTCACATCATTATGTTCAATATGGTTAAATACTAAGATTTACTATGTTGAATATTTTTTATCAAGTCATATGAGCATGCATATTCACTACTATGTGTTTAGAAGAATTTCATGTGATAACTCATTTTCCAACGGATAAAAACTGGAAAAGAAGACATGCATACTTTACCGGGATAATGCAGAACAATTGTACGATGACAGATTTTGCAAAAAGCAGCCCAAACTCAAAAGATCTAAATAGACCAGGATTCTCTGTGTGGCGCAACTTGAAAATGACTTGTGAAAGCAATGAGAGCCTCAAATAGACCCATGGATGGCCGCATGTGTATCTACGGCTACTGCAGATGTACCTGTGACTATCCTTGGTGGGTCCCACCCCTCCAGCTCAATCCAATTTGAGTTGCAAAGGAGGTTTCACATGCTGAAAAGTTAAATTAGGAAAAAAGATGCTACGCAATTAAGCGGAAAAGCCTGAAATCCTGATTTTCAGAGACCAAACTGCGAGTCCACATATCACTCATTGATATTCACCCAAACATAGGGTTCACAACACTAACGATCACAACTGTTGCAAATAACATTTGGTAATACCTCACAAAGGTCCAATGCCATCAACTTGCGATTGCGATTTTAGTTGCAACTATACATTCCTCTCATCAAACCTATCCCCAACAGGGATTTCATGCAATTTCAGCCGTTGGCACGTAAATCAAGCGAAGCATCGGAAATGGTTTGATGATTTAATTCATAAAAGTACATTTCAACGAAGGTCAAGAACCCTTGACGTCATCTCAACCGTTAGCACATAAATCCAGCGAAGCATCGGTGATGGTCTGATTATTTCATCCGTTGAAGTACATTTTAGCAAAGGTCAAGCAACCTTGATGTTATTTCAGCCGTTGACACATAAATCCAGCGAAGCATCGGTGATGGTCCAATGATTTCATCCGTTGAAGTATATTTCAATGAAGGTCAAACAGCCTTGACGTTATTTTAGCCGTTGGCACGTAAATCCAGTGAAGCATCGGTGATGGTCCAACGATTTCATTTGTTGAAGTACATTTTAATAAAGTTCAAGTAGCCTTAACATTAACAGTCGTTGGCAATTAAACCCAGCGAAGCATCGGAGATGATTCGATGACACTCAGCCATTGAAGTACATTTCAATGAAGGTCAAGTAGCCTTGACATTATCAGCCATTGGTAATTAAACTCAGCGAAGCATCGAAGATGATCCGATGACATTTAGCCATTAAAGGACATTTCAACGAAGGTCAAGCAACCCTAACGACACCAACTATTGGCAGTAACTCCGATAAAACATTGGAAAGATATGGCGATACAAACCTGAGAAAACCATCCTCATCGGGGAGGACCGATGATGGAATCAGTTATACAAGTCATCATCAAATAAGACACAATTCCCCATGAGTCTCTCGTACATGAGAGGTACATCCACAATGGGAAGTTGATGAGTGGGTTTTATACCTACGAATTGGCTTCTAATTCAAGCTTAAATTGTGTTAATTCTTTATATTTATGATTTGTTTTACTTGTTTTTTGTTGTTTCATGTTTAGGTGTGGTGGCAATGCATTTGGACTTAAAAGGTGGGTTCGAGGCTAAAGTGGGCAAGAAAATGAGCAACAATTGGATTTCTGCAGAAGGTACCCCCGCCAGGGCAGACTTTATAGAGGTAAAAACCCCGTCGGGGTAGGGGTACATGATCAAAGACAATAGCACCCCCCGCCGGGGAGGGCACTTAAGGAAGGAAAACCCCCGCCGAGGCGGGGGTACGGGAAAAACAAAAAGTTCTGTTTCTCTTATGCTATTGTAGAGGCGTGAAGGAGAGAGTTTGGTATGGTTTGGAACTATGTTTGGTGTCGAATTATGGTCAGAATACGTGTCCTAGGTTGGATATTAATCAAAAACAACAAGGGAGAAAAAGAAGAACAATCAATTAGCAATTGGAAGCCCTATTTTGAACAAAAAGAATTGGACGAATGATTTGAAGGTCTAAGTCACGAAAATTACATATTGGAGTCAGAGAGAAGGGTGGTTTTGGGATTCATTCTTTTTATTTGATTCAATAATTTTAATTGGGATGATGATTGTAAAAACCCAAAACCCTAATAAGACTCGTATGTGTAAAATCTCGTTATATAAATAAAATTTCTCCGTTCTGAATGTGTTATGTGTTAATATATACTTTGTTTGACAAATTTGACCAAATAAATTTTTGTCCGAAAAACGCCGTGCTTGACACCTCGTGCTTAAAATTTTTTTCTGTAATCAGACTTTCCGGTAAAATTATTTTGATAACTTGCTTTGTCGTGCTTACACTGACAAAACACTTTGTCGTGCTTGTTAGGATTAGTTAGAAATTTAGGTTAACAATCCTAGATTAATAAACCTTGACCCTAATTAGTAACACCCTAACCCTAATTTATAAACTAAACCATAATTAGCTAATTAAACCATAATTAGATTATCTTAACACCTAATCCTGGTTAGTAAACTTCAATTAGGTACTAATTAACTTTACTTAACAATTCTATTCATTAGAAACAAAACCCTAATCAAGATTAGTGAAGATTAAAGCCTAATTAAGCTACTAAATAAACCTAACTAGCTCACAAGTAGGTTAGGAGTCACCCAACCAAGTTCCAAGGCTGCTCGTGAGCTGATAACAAACCCTAAGCAGCACAAGTAACTTTGCATCAGATATTTGTAGAGGCAAGTTGCACAAAAATGACAAAAAATCCAAGTTGAAGAATTCTATAAATAGGAACCTTAGGGCTGAGCAAACTCACGAAATTCCTAAGCGTAGATACACTTATAAACTTACAAAATCAAGCCTGGGTGATAGCAGAAACAAAATCAGAAACTAAAATCAAAAATCATTCACGAAAAGGTACAAACCCTAGTTCATAATTAGCTCTTTTATCCTGTTTTAGATTTGTTATTTAGATATTTAGAATTATGTATTAGTATGTTAGAAAGTATGTTAGATTGATAGAACACATTTTCATAACATTTAGATGCCTTAAAAAAGTGTTTTAAGAAATCTGGAAATTTTGAAAACTAAGTCTGACAGTCGAATGTCAGGGCCTATAGATTCATGTGTTTATGTTTTGGTCTGTTAATTGTTTGGTATTTGTACCCTGTTAGTAGGTCTTTAATCTGGAAAAGAAAACAGGTTCATTTGAACCATAGATTTCAAGTTATAAGTAGTCAAAGTGGGTTGATCGTTCAAGGATTGCAGTTTTTTGGATTACCTAGAAAACTTAAGAACAGTCGAACTGGCTACTTTGACCAATCTGTTTAATCATCTTATGTTTGTTATTTTTGTAAGTTTTTGTTATAGATTAATACCCTGTTATATATACTACATATCTATGATCTTAAATTGAACAAACAACGTATAGGTTTACTGGAATTAATGGTCAAAATTTGTTGACCAAGCTTGACCAAGTTTTTTGGGTTTTCCAGAAAACTGAAGAACATGAAGAACAACGTTTGGCTGTACTTTGACCAGCATAATTAGAGACCTTAGAGTTAAGCTTTGTTCATGTTAATGTTATATATATTTACCCTGACATATATACTACATATTACAACAAACACAACACACATCTAATGCACAGAATCAAAGATATTTAAGCCACAAAATCGTTGACCGGCCATGACTACTGTTCTGGGTTACCTAGAAACTCTAGAATAGCTCTGACAGTGACTTTGAGCCTCTATAACTTCTTGTTATATGTAGGTTAAAGCCTAAAACTTGTTTCATGTTACACTACTGTATTAGTAATACAACATCAACTCTTGAACAAACCAAAAATCATTATCATTAACATTTTAATTAGTCACTCGACCATGACCAAACTGCTGCCCAGAAACTCAAGAACACCTACAGCGACACTTTCTATCACTGAAGGGCTTTAGCGACAGACAGAAATTATTTTTCTAAAAAAATAAATTAAAGAAATTAGAAATAATTAATAAATAAGTATAAATAAATATAAAAACAGTTATAAAAATTATATTAAATTATTATAATTAAATTCTAATATTTTTACATAAATTCAATAATTATTTTATATTATTTTGATATTATTAATAATTAATTTATTAATAAAGAAATTAGAATAATTATTTATAAATACTAAATAATTATGGAAAAATATTATTATTGATATAAAAAGTATAATAAATGAATATAAATTATTTAATAATAATAATCAATGTTTTTGTAAAATTTTAAGTAAATATTAATTACTTATAAATAGAAATAAATGATTTAAAATCATTTAAAAGATAAATAAATGTTTTAAGTACTTTAAAATATTATTAAGGATAATTAAATTTTTTCTTAAATAAAACTTAGTTCGTTTATCAAAGGTATTAAACACCAAACCCTATTAATCTAACCTTATATTATATAAATGTTATAATTAAGTATTGTTATCAATACTAACGTATTAGATTTATATATATGAACATTGTAGGTATTTATTAATGATTGAATAGCATAACTTGACTGATCTACGCTCAGGCAAGTTTCCTATACCCAAGTTATTACTTTCGCAAGTTTCCTAAACCCTTAACTTATTTTTTTCATTATGAAAATTTCTTAAACATGTTTATTCATTAAACAAGATTTTTATCTTGATATGTTGTTGATATAATATACTACACCTACAATTGAATTACCTTTTTATTGTACAGTTATTACTATAGCTTCAGCATAACTAAAAAAATGAATTGTTTATTCATATGATATTGTTTATTGAGCATAAACTGATGTGTTAAACCAAATTGTTTTGGTAAGACATCTTATACTGAAGTTGGGTATCCCGTAAGGGATTGAAATTTAGTCAATAATATATTGACATTTAGTGTATTTTGAGCACTGGTAGGATGATATGCATACTCCTAAGATGCTAAATTGTTTGATCCCCTATCTCACATCTGAAAAAAATTTCTAAGTCTGTGTGACTGACAGAAATAAAGAAAAATTCCAAAAATGGTTGAAATAAATAGAAATCCAGAAATTTGAATTGTTATATTTCTTCAAATCCTATATGGTTATAAAATACAAAACTTGCTGAGCATGTCATAGCTCACCCTTGCAAATTATTCCCTTTGCAGTTTTAGATGGTAATCCTGGAACATCTGGAGTAGATAAAGGGAAGCGTCCCTATATAGATTAGATTATATTCTTGTATGTTTGAATACCTTGTAATAAAAACTCGCTATGAGAATCATGTAATCGAATCTTAATATTATGATATATATATATATATAAAACATCTTTTATTTCCGCAACCGTGGTTTCTTACATATATAGATGTAAAATTAGACTTCTTTGAATCTAGTTGAGATCCTTGGGAACTATTTATCTAAGTGAGGGTATTAATAGCATGGACTATTCATGTTGTTATTGATACTGTGGATTTTGGATAGATAGTTACTATCAATACGATAGTATAAATTCGTTTGGCATAGACTATACATCTAGGTGAGGGTATTAGTAATATGGAATGTTCATGTTATTACTGATACTCTGAAATTTGGATAAATAGACTCGAGTCACAGATACAGTTCATATATCCAAGTGAGGATATCCAAACACAGTAATAGTTCTCTTGAGAATTTACATACATTATGGGATCCGTGAATTTTGGATCTATGGGAATTATATCTGATAGTCCCTCTATTTAATGTAATCTTATAATCAGATACCATGGGTGTATAGATTTAAATGCATTATATCGATTCATACTAAGCACCATATCAGATACCGTGAGAGTATAGATATGGGGGCGTTATAATGATTACTTTGATGAATTTAGTTTTTAATTCTTTTGTGATGAACTAATTTACTTGTTAGGCTTATGACGGATCTTGATGGTTGAACGATGATTATATAGCTTTGAATTTTAGTTTAATAATTTATCTTTCAGTCTATCTATAGTGATTTATGCTTTAATTTATGAATTTCTTGATCACCAATTTTATGTGGATTTGTATGGATTCGAGAGAAGAAATATGAATCTAGACCTAGTCATTATAGCATGTGTTCTTGAATTCTGTGTTTGATGAAATTTTGATGAATCTTAGGGTAGAGATATGCCTAGCGTCGCATGTAATCAGATAGAGAACTTGAACTTAAACTTTATTTGATTGTAATTTAGATAAAGATATAGTGAGTTAGTTGATTAGGGTGTTTAGCTTAATTCTATCTAATTTGTGGATTTAGGTTAATATGGTATTAGTGCATCGAGAGATGGTTAGTTCTACTTGAGTGTTCTTGATTAATAAGCTAGGATAGTGAATTAAACTGAAATAGGGTGTAATAATCAGAGTGATACTTAAAGTGAAGTTGTAAGCCTAATTCTCTAATATTTTCTTAAAATTACGATTTTTAAGTTTGTTGATTGATTGGTATTTTTATCATATTTAGTTTTAATAGTTATAATCATCGAATTTGATAGTTTAATAAAATTTAGATTAATATAAGGCTGGTAATTGTTAGGATTAATTTCATATAAATTCTCTGTGGGAACGATACTCAACTTATCATTGTATTACTTGTTAACCATGTGCACTTGCGTGCGAGCGAAATTAGATTTACACCAACAAGTTTTTGGCGCCGTTGTCGGGGATTTTTAGTATAGATTTTATTATTTTTCAATATTAGTTTAATTAGTCCAATTTTACTTAAACATTTTTTTCCTTTTGTTTTGTTCTTTCTTATTTTAGGTTCTTAAAGTTAGTTTATGCAAACTAGGTCAAAAAACCCAGACTTACTTCCTTTTGAGGACGATATCGAGAAATGGTTTCAAAGGTTAAGTAAGTGGATTAAAGACACAAAGGAAAACTTTGAGAATTCTGAGAAAGAAGATATAATGGCTGCCGAAGACCAGAAAGCATTGAGGGATTTTAATACACCTTAGGTGACTGAGCTTCAGTCAAGTATCACCAGGCCGGCTATGGCTGCAAATACCTTTAAGATTAAGCCTGGGACTATTCAGATGATTCAGAACTTAGTTCAGTTTGGGGGACTTGAAAACGATGATCTGAATGAACATTTAGTCAGCTTTTTGGAAATATGTGACACCTTAAGATACAATGGGGTATCGGATGACGCAGTCAGACTTCCCTTGTTCCCATTCACTCTGTGGGACAAGGCGAAGAGTTAGTTAGATTCTCTACCGCTAGGATCGATAACTACGTGGGACGACCTTGCTCAGAAGTTCCTAGCTAAATTCATTCCACCAGCTAAAACTGCAAAAATTGAGAAATGAGATCACCATGTTTGAGCAGCAACATGGGGAGTCTTTATATGAGGCATGGGAACGGTACAAAGAACTACTTAGAAAGTGCCCTCATCATGGACTACCTAAATGGCTGTAGATGAATACGTTTTATAACGGGTTGAGTTGAAATCTCAGGACAAGAATAGATGCAGCCTCGGGTGGAGCGTTTATGGCCAAGAGTTATGAGGAGCATATGAGTTGATAGAAACTATGGCAGCTAATAACTACCAGTGGCCTACAACAAGAATGACATAACCTAAGGTAGTTGGGGTATTAGACGTAGATGGAGTAACAGCGTTGGCGGCACATATTTCATCCATATCAAAGAAAATGGATGATTTGACTAGTGCACAACCATAGCAGGTGGCATATGTTTGCGAATTATGTGCAAGAAAACATCCTACAGAGTAGTGTGCCATCAACCCAGCATCGATTCAGTTAATAGGCAGCTACAATAGGATTCCGCAAAACATATATCAAAATGCCTACAACCTGGGGAATATGAACCACCTTACTTTTTATGGAGTAATAATCAAAATTAGCAGGCTCCACGACCTTCTTATCTCCCGGGATTTCAAAATCAGCATCAACAAGTTGCTTCGCATCAAGAGAAGAAGACAAACTTATAAGAGATTTTGTTGAAATACATATCGGGAAACGAGGCGGCAATGAAATCACAAGCAGTGGCCATCAAAAACATAGAAAATCAGATGGGACAGTTAGCCTTAGCATTGAATAATAGACCGCAAGGGACTCTGCCTCATGACATAGAAAATAATCCTAAGGGAAATCAAGAACAGTGTCAAGCAATCATTTTGAGGAGCGAAAAACATCTAGATGGAAAAATTGTAGAAAAGTCAGTTAAAAAGGATATCAAAGTTGATGAAATCAAAGTGGTTGCAGAGAAATAGGGTGAGGAGAAACAAGAGGAACAGAATAAGTTAGATGACAAGCCAGTTTTGTATCCTCTACTGCCGTTTCAGCAGAGAGTCCTAAAACAGAAATTAGATAAGCAATTCGCCAAATTTTTGGAATTTTTCAAGAAATTTCAAATTAATATTCCATTCGCAGAAGCCCTAGAGCAAATGCCGAGTTATGCCAAATTTATTAATGGTATTTTGTCTAGGAAGAAAAGGTTAGAAGATTATGAAAATGTGGCGTTGATGGAGGAATGCAGCGCAATTTTCAAGCAAAAGTTACCTCCAAAGTTGAAGGATCCGGGGAGTTTTACAATACCTTGCACGATCGGTAACACGGCCTTCAAAAAGTGTTTGTGTGACTTAGGGGCAAGTGTAAATCTCATGCCATTTTCCGTTTATACTGAATTGGGTTTACCAGCTCCAAAGCCTATGAACATATCGTTACAATTAGCAGATAGATCGATAACATATCTAAGAGGCATTGTGGAGGATATTTTGCTTAATGTGGACAAATTCATATTTCCAGTAGATTTTTTGGATTATGAGGAAGGGAAGAACATCCCAATTATCTTAGGGAGACCATTTTTGGCTACAGGTAGGACTCTCATTGATGTACAAAAAGGAGAACTAACCATGAGTGTTCATGATCAGGAAGTCGCGTTCAACGTATTTAAAGCCATGAAGTTCCCTATGGATGAAGAGGAGTGTTTCCAGGTGGATGTCATCGACCAGATAGTGAATGATGATATGGTAAAAAGTTTGGTCAGTGATCCATTGGAAACTACACTTTTGGGGGATGAGGATATAGATGATCTAGAGTTCATGGATTATTTACACATGTTGGATGCTTTGCCTAGAGTTAGTAGATTCAAAGTTCCATTCGAGCCATTACACATAAAGGAAAAAGCTTCAGCTTGGATGAAACCTTCACTCGAGGAGCCACCCACTCTTGAGCTCAAACCACTTCCTAAACACCTCAGGTATACTTATTTGGTGGATTTAAATACTTTACCTTTTATTATTGCATCTGCACTTAACGAATTGTAGGAAAGTAAATTGCTGAGGATTTTGAGAAAATACAAGTCTATAATAGGCTGGACCATTACCGATATAAAGGGGATCAGCCCCTCCTTTTGCATGCACAAGATTCTCATAGAAGAGGATGCGAAGCCAACAGTGGAGCATCAGAGACGGCTTAATCCAATCATGAAAGAAGTGGTGAAGAAAGAAATACTAAAGTGGTTGGATGCGAGAATTATTTACCCGATTTCAGACAGTGCATGGGTCAGTCCAGTACAGTGTGTGCCAAAAAAGGGGGGAATGACAGTGGTATAGAATGAAGATAATGAGCTAATTCTAACAATGACAGTGACCGAATGAAGGGTGTCCATGGACTACCGAAAGCTAAATAAGGCAACCCAAAAGGATCACCTTTCTCTACCCTTCATTGATCAGATGTTGGACCGACTGGCTGGACATGAATATTATTTCCTATTGGATGGATACTCAGGTTATAACCAAATTGTCATAGCTCCCGAGGATCTAGAGAAAACCACCTTTACATGCCTTTATGACACCTTTGCATTTAGAAGGATGTCATAGCTCCAGTGTTGGCTATGACACCATGTCTGGGAAAAATGTAGAAGTTTTCATAACACCATGTCTGAGAAAAATTTAGAAGTTTTCATGGACGACTTTTCAGTCTATGGAAACACTTTTGATAAATTTTTAGAGAATTTGGTCATGGTGTTAAAGCGGTGTGTGGAAACGAATTTGGTACTCAACTGGGAGAAGTGCCACTTTATGGTTGAAGACGGGATAACTCTTGGGCACAAGGTTTCTACTAAAGGTTTAGAGCTTGACAAGGAAAAGTTGGATATGATCGATTTCAGTAAAGGAAATCCGCAGTTTTCTTGGACATGTCGGGTTCTATAGAATTTTTATAAAGGATTTCTCTAAAATTGCAAAACCCTTGTACAGTCTTTTAGAGAATGATGCAGTGTTCAGATTTGATGAGGAGTGTAAAGCAGCATTTGAGTAGTTGAAAATGAAGTTGACCACAGCCCCAGTGATAGTCTCACTGGACTGGACTATGCCATTTGAATTAATGTGCAATGCTAGCGACTATGCAGTAGGAGCTTGTTGCCTCCTTTTTGGTTTAGCAAAATAGACTCTAACTCATTCAAGTATACACGGGTCAACAAGTAGTAAAGAGTAAGAAAGTATCGATCCCATGGAGAAAATTAAATAAATCTAAATTATCATGCAACAACCTAATCACTGTTTTCGTATGCTTAAACGATCAACCCACAAATAAATTGAATTCTAAATTAATTATCAACACACAAATTATAATAACCAAGATAAGGTAATCAAATTAGAGAAAAATGGGATCCTAATATCATTTAATGTTTCATCTAAAGTGCAACCCTCATATTTTGTTTAATTATTTATTATGGAAAGCCAATTAAGAGCACAGAAGTGGAACATAACCATATTTCAATGAACTATGTTCAATTTACATAAAATCCACAATTGATAGAATTCATATAAGCATCATAATTACCAAACTCACTATATGTCTATGTGAATTTACAATAATAATGCCATGAAGTATAAGCCCTCTTAATAACTACACATGGTGAACCAGTATATGTCTATCCGGGTCACGAATCACAAAGCCCAATACAAAAAAGCCTTATGAATATATGCCATCATGGTCAAATCTATACTTATATTTCATTTTCCAAATCTATACAAGCAATTAGTCTGAATGGTGATCAAGCATTCAAGCATTTAGCACAACCATAATAGGCAATCCACTAATAAACATACAACATCACAATCAGGTATACATGCTTATACTACACATCAAAATCCATTAAAATCCCATAATGGAATTTAGTTCATTTCTGAACCAATACCCATTATGGGATTAAAGCAAACCATTGAAATTAACAATGTAAACAAGAGATTAAAGAGAATTGAGAGATCAAATCTTTTAATTCTCAAAGTCTATTTCCAGGCTTGTTCCAATCCACAAAAATCTCTAGAATGAAAACTAGTATTATTAAGCAATCTAAATAAAGACATAAGCTTTAAGTATATGGAAATTGCTTCCAACCCTCTCTAGAGTAAAATTAAACCTAAGAAAAGTAGTAAAAACTGAAAAATCGCGTCCTGGTAACCAACCATATCGTCTCATAACAAACAAACATGCTCAAATTTTAAATTACAAAAAGTCAAGATCTTAAATCGAATATGATCTTACATGCCAATACGACGATATTACATTGCACCGCACGAATGTATCAGAAGATTATGTGTCGGGTCGTGGTATGGGCATGCCATGACCCTTTCATAATGGAGCACAGTCGCGCGGTATGTGTTTTTATCTCTGCATTTCCTTTGGCGCGGGCGCGCCATGATTAAGCTGTATAGCAACGCGGCCGCGCTGCTGCTGCTTCTTGTCTGCTACTTGTTTGCTCTTCATTCTTTTTCTGCTTCAATTCACCAATTCAATAACCCTCTAAGTGTTCTTCTCATTTGATGTAATCCAGCTACTCTTCATTTTAGCTCAAGTCCACCATGCCATGTTAATTCTATTTTCATTCCATTCCTTGCCTTAGGTTGCTAAAGGAGTTCTAGCTACGCACACTACAAAATAAACACAAAAAATAAATAAAACACACTAAAAATACTCGAGTTAATCACAATTCCAGTGAGTTGGTAACCAATAAGTAGGTATAAAACCTACTTATCAAATACCCCCAAAATTGAACTATTTCTTGCCCTCAAGCAATACACACAAAAATAAAAATAAACAATGCAACTACATACTATGTAAACTACACTATGATGCACGTGAGTCCCAAGATTTCCAACCAAATTAGAATTCCAATCAAGTATGCCTCAGTGAATTATCCAGATTCAAGAATAAATTATCAAACCAAACTATAGGCATAACATCATACAATCAAATAGTCCAAACTAAATATAAAGATGATGTATTCATAAATAAACTTGACCAAGGCAAAGACTACACAAGTTATACTGCTTAAGAAAGAAAACTAAAGTTTAAATCAAGAATTATGCATACTAATGAAACACCAACTATTCCAACACATCAATACAAATTAAGATTCAACAATAGGTTTATTTTGTTTTATTTTTACTCACGAGGGCAATTTTCACACTTTTCCTCCGGTGTTTATTTTATTTCTTTTTCTTTTTCCCATTACTGTGCAATGCCTTATTCCATTAGGCTAACAGTGCTACCCCTTAGCGAGCTTTCAACCAACGACTCCCAAACCATAAAAGACCTTAGGGCGCTAGGTGTAAAGACAATCCCCTCGGGCGTACTTGCTCAAGTAACAAAGGCCCCAAAATAAGATTAGTCACGATATTTTTTCATATTTTTCTCTCTTTCTTTTCTTTTTTGTATATAACAAGCATACCCATGTATTCCCAATGTTTGAATATTAGTGTTTTCCTAGTATATGTTCACTTTCTACACAACTCTATCTTTAAAAATAATATTTTCTTCTCAGCAATTAAACAAGGTTATTCTTTTACCAACAAGCAGACATGAACACTTAAGTGATAACTGATAGCATCTAAACAATAAATATGGACCAAATCATATAAAACATTATAACTAAGCTCATGTTATCCACCAAATTAAAGAATCCATCAAATTTCAAATTCATCATTGGCTAAACTGGAATTCCACAAAACTAGATACTTGGGATATGCAACTAAACAGTAAACTAAAACATATAATAATCACTAAAATGCAAAAATTTTCTGCACAATTAAACAAAACAACTAACATGCAAAAATTAAACTAAACATGCATAATATGATGCCAAATTAAACTACATGCTCTACACTACTAAACAACCAATACCCCAAACTTATAATATTAATTGTCCCCAATGAATGAAGGTAAAGGGTTATAAAAAACTCCCCTAATTATCTGTTGTACCACCCTCCTCGGGTGGTGAATCTGGTGGTGGAAATGGTACTGTTGTCCCACACTGAGGCCACTCAAGCTTGGTTCTTTGCTACGCAAAACCCCTCACTAAGGACCGCGTTAATCCATTTACAAATGCGGAGAAGTTGTCATACATAGAATCCATTGTTCTCTCCAAACTTTGAAGACGACGATCATCATTTTTAGTCGTGGCATGGGCTGAAGTTCCTACATTAGTTGTTCGCGTGAGCTGCGAAGATGGAATCGCTGATGCGGCTGGAAGAATGAAACCCTTGCCCCTCGGATGTGGTGTACCTCCTACCCAATCCTCGAACTTGGCAATTGTAGCATGAGTGATATCATGGCTGGGATATTACATTTGTTCCTCACCCCAATGGACCCCTACTCGTACACATAAGTGAGCGACAATTGAGGCATATGGTATGCTCCCTGTGGTTCTCCCCTCATTTAGTGTAAGATGTTTTGGTGTATGAGATGGCCAACATCTATATATTTTCCTTTGATAATTCCCCACAAAATGATAGCACGTTCGACTGTGATTTCATATTGGTGTGTTAAAGGCATTAGCGTTGCATAAATAAATAAATTACAGTCTTTGGTGTAACGATTAAGGGTTAAGGCTGGAGAAGTTATAGGCTGATTTGTGCCATGCTTATAGTTCCACTGTGTACCCGATATGCACAAGTCAGTGATAACCCTGTCTAGATCAGTCTTGAACCGTGCAGCCTCAACCCAATTTGCACGTCCTGTTAGTGGGTCAGGTAGGTTGAACACGACTGTTATCGCCTGTGGGCGATAATCCACTTGAACACCTCTGACATAGGATAGCCCACTCATGGTCTCCTTCGCGTTTGCATAAAATTCACGTATAATGCCCATAGGTGCAGCCATTGGGGTAGTTACAACTCCAATCCAACATCGTTCTCTGATCATTTCCTTAAGTTTCCCATCTTTTGCACCAAGTTTGAAGCAACGCTCCTTGATAAATATTTTGGCCACTATTCTGTAGTACTCCATCTGAGCATCAAGGGTGACGAACTTGGTAAGGTCAAAAATGTCCTCACTTTGGCTACTTCATAAAGATGATTCTGGAGTGCGGGAACGTGATCTCTTTGGCCCCCATAGCAAATGATGAAGAAAACCCTGACTGAATAGAAGAAATTGACTAAGAAATTGCGCTATATATACTACCACCCCCAAACTTACTATTTTGACAAACTCTCCTAAACCTTAGATTTATCTTTGTAACTGAATGGGTGTATAGAAGTATTTGAACGTAGAACAAAATGCGTAGAATAAGTAGTGGAGTGAGGAGTTAAGATTTGAAACGGAAACATTTGGAGGATGTGAAGAGATAGGCGTCGATTTTTGAAAAGAGAGTGGGTAGGCGCACGTTGGAAAATGGTAACTGAAATGAGAAGTGAACTGGGGGCCTTTGCTTTAAGTCTTTAAAATTTTTTTTCAAGGCCTTTCAAGCGCGGGTAGTGAGGTTTTATACTCCCTCGATGATGGCGCAGGCGTAGCTTCGCCATCACGCACGGTGCACTGGTGGTAAATGTGTAAAGGGCGTGGGCACACTGTGATCCAGAATGCATAGAAGTCAAGCACGGGTGCGCCATATTTGAACAACTCAGTCGCGCGGCTGCGCTGCCCTGTGCCCTGACAAGAACTGAGCTGCACTTGAAGTAGGAAGTTAGTTGCTAATGACCTTCTTTACTTATCCTGCACATAAAGCATTTACACTTATAATATATAGCAATTCCCCAAACCAAAATATGTACTAAATAACATGTAAAAATGAATATATCCAAAACAATGCTCTATATGCTACTCCTAACCAAAGTGATATGCACATTCAACTCCAACGAAACTTATATCAAAAATTTTATGTTGTTAAGAATTAAACATGAAAATGGAGAATAAACATGATTCATAAAGAATTAAACAAGAGGAGAGAAGAGAAATAATGGGGTGTCTCCCATTGAGCGCTAATTTATAGTCATTCAGCTTGACTATCTCTGTTTGATCATGTAGAGGAACGAATTGAGACCTTTTCCCTGTCAACCTCACCGCCATAATAGTTCTTAAGCCGCTGTCCATTGACCTTGAAAGGCTTTTCTGGAAACTTATCAAATATCTCGATCGCACCACGTGGATAAATCATCTTCACAGTAAATGGCCCTTACCACCTTGACTTGAGCTTTACGGGAAAAAGTTTAAGTTTGGAATTAAACAATATAACTATTTTCCCCGGTTTAAATACCTTTTCCATAATCTTGCGGTCATGCCATCTCTTTACAGTTTCCTTGTACATTTTGGAGTTCTCGTAGGCTTGTAATCTGAATTCGTCTAACTCATTGAGTTGGAGTAGACATTTTTCTCCTGCAGCCTTCAAGACAAAATTCAGCTTCCTTATCGCCCAATATGCCTTGTGTTCGAGCTCAATGGGAAGGTGACAAGCCTTTCCATATACAAGATGAAATGGTGACATTCCCAATGGTGTTTTATAAGCAGCCCTGTAAGCCCATACTACATCGTCGAGCTTCAATGACCAATCCTTCCTTGCAGGATTCACAATCTTTTCCAGAATTCTTTTAACTTCACGATTCGACACCTCTACCTAACCATTAGTCTAGGGATGGTAAGTTGTAGAATTACAATGACTCACCCCATTCTTAGCCAACAGAGCTGTGAACTGATGATTATAAAAATTATTGCCCTCATCACTAATGATTGCCCTCGGAGTCCCAAATCTCATGAAAATTCTCCTTTGTAAAAATCTTAGGACCACCTTAGCATCATTAGTCCCAAGAGTTGCCACTTCCACCAACTTGGAAACATAGTTGACTGCCAATAAGATATACAAGTTCCCACATGATGAAATAAATGGGCCCATGAAGTCTATCCCCCAAACATCAAAAATTTCTACCTCGAGGATTGTGTTCAAGGGCATTTAATTTCTCTTAGATATATTCCCGACTCTTTGACATATGTCACATTTCTGGACAAAACTATAAGCATCTTTAAAATTTATTGGCTAGTAGAATCCTGCTTGCAAAACTTTAGACGTTGTTCTTTCACCACCATAATGACCTCTATATACTGACGCATGGCAATCCTACAGAATACCCTCTGTTTTGCTATATAGAATACACCTCCTTATCATCTGATCAGCACATTACTTGAACAAGTACGGTTCATCCAATATAAAACACTTCACATCATGCAAAAACTTCTTCTTTTGAAGCCCCGTCAAGTCAGAAGGGATTATCTTGCTCACTAAATAGTTTGCAAAGCTTGTGAACCATGGAACTTCACATTTCACCACAAATAACTGCTCATCTGGGAAGGACTCATTAATCACATCCTTGTCATTTAAATCTCTTCCCGGATTTTCCAATCTAGATAAGTGGTCCGCCACTTGGTTCTTAGTCCCTTTCCTCTCCTTGATTTCGAAATCAAATTCTTGCAAAAGAATTATCCACCTGATTAGACGAGGTTTTGCATCTTTCATTGCCAACAAATACCGAATTGCTGCATGGTTTATGTACACTATCATCCTAGTCCCAATCAAATATGCATGAAACTTATCAAAAGCATACACAACTGCTAAAAGTTCTTTCTCTGTGGTGGTATAATCCAACTGAGCATCAGTGAGGGTCTTGTTTGCATAGTATATCACATGAAAGATCTTGTCCCTTCACTAGCCCAAAATAGTTCCCATAGCAAAGTCACTTGCGTCACACATCAATTCAAATGGAAAGTCCAATTCAGGTGATGTGATTACTGGTGTTATAGTTAACTTTCTCTTTAAATGCTCAAATGCAGACAGGCATTCTTCATAAAACTTAAACTGCACATCCTTCTCTAATAAACTGCAAAGTGGCTTTGTGATCTTGGAGAAGTCTTTAATAAACCTCCTATAGAAGCCTGCATGACCTAAAAAACTACGAACACCTTTAACAAAAGTAGGTGGAGGCAAATTCTCAATAGTCTCTAACATGTCTCTGTCCACTTCTAATCCTTTCTTTGAAACTTTGTGTCCTAAAATTATCCCTTCTTGTACCATAAAATGGCACTTTTTCCCAATTCAAAACCAAATTTGTTTCAACACATCTCCTCAACACCATCACCAAATTTTCTAAACACAAATCAAACGAATCTCTAAATACTGAAAAGTTATCCATGAACACTTCCACATTGTGCTCCACCATATCCGTAAAAATTGCCATCATACATCTCTAAAATGTTGTCGGGACATTGCATAGCCCGAAAGACATCCTTCTGAAAGCAAATGTTCCGTATGGACATGTGAAATTTATCTTTTCCTTGTCTTCTGGAGCTATCAAAATTTGATTATACCCCGAATATCCATTCAAAAGGAAATAGTACTCGTGACCCGCTAGCCTGTCCAACATCTGATCAATAAATAGAAGTGGAAAGTGGTCTTTCCTTATAGCTTTATGAAGTCTGTGATAGTCCATGCAGACTCTCCACCCCGTCACTATCCTAGTCGGTATCAGTTCGTTGTTCTCGTTGGAGACTACAGTCATTCCCCCTTTCTCTGGCACACACTATACCAGGCTCACCCAAGAGTTATCTAAGATCAGATATATTATTCTTGCGTCTAGCCATTTTAGAACTTCCTTCTAGACCACTTCCTTCATAATCATATTTAATCACCGTTGTTGTTCCACTGAAGGTTTACTATCATCTTCTAGCAGGATCTTGTGCATACAAAATTATGGGTTGATCCCTTTGATATCTGCTATGGTCCATCCAATCGCTGATTTGAACTCTCTTAAAACTCTTAGCAGTTTTTCTTCCTGGCCAAATTTTAGTGTAGAAGAAATAATAACAGGTAATTTTGAACAATTATTTAAAAATGCATACCTTAAGTGGTCTGGAAGATGTTTCAATTCAAGTTCTAGAGGCATTTCAAGAGACGGTCTGAGTTTCACTGATGTCTCCCCAGAAAGCTTTAGTGGCTCAACAGGAGTCTTGAATCTTCTAAAGTGTGGTGCTTTGTCAAGAATTTGAAAAAACTTTGCAACATCTTCCATCTCTAAATTCCCCAAAATAGCACTCTTCAAAAGCTCATTTTCCACCAAATTCCCCACTTCATCATTCAACATCTTATCCACCATATCAATCCTAAAACATCCTTCTTCATCGGTCCGACACTTCATAGCCTTGAACACGTTGAAGGTGACTTCTTGATCATGAACCATCATTGTCAACTCATCTTTCTAAACATCTAACAAAGTTTGTCATGTGGCTAGGAATGGTCTCACAAGGTTGATAGGTATAATTTTGTCTTCTTCATAATCCAAGATGATGAAATCCGCTGGGAAAATAAATTTATCCACTTTAACTAGCACATCTTCTACAATACCTCAAAAATAAGTAATGTACCCGTTAGCAAGCTGTAAATTAATATTCTTCGGCCTTGGAGCCGGTAATCCCAACAGATTAAATACTGACAATGGCATCAAGTTGATGCTCGCCCCTAAAGCACACAAGCATTTGTTAAAACACATCATTCCTATTGAACACGGTATCGTGAAGCTACCGGGATCCTTTAGCTTTGGAGGTAACTTGCATTGAAGCACTACATTACACTCTTCAGTCAAGGCTACAATCTCAAAGTCTTCTAGTCTCTTCTTCCTTGACAAGATTGCCTTCATGAACTTTGCATAACTTGGCATCTGTTCCAATGCTTCGGTCGAAGGGTATGCTGATTTGTAGCTTCTTGAATACCTCCAAAAACTTATTAAACTGCTTATCTTCCCTTTGTTTTTGCAGTCTTTTTGGATACGGAACAGGGGGATGAACAACTGGTGGTCTAATCACTGGTTTTTAGGTAAATCTTCATTAATCTTCTCCACTTCCCATTGTTCAAAACCTTCTTTAATTTACTGTTTTGCGGAAAAAATACCGTTAAACTATGTGTTCATAGTCTATATGACCCCTCACCATGATTTGAAAATTTTTACTCCTTGGAGTGAAGCTTTGGGTAGTTTATGATGATGTGTGTGAAATAGTATGAACTCATTGCGTACGGGTAGAATCTGATATGATTGAATAAAGGTTATTATGAAAACCTAGTTCTGCTAAATAAAGGAGTAGAGAATAGTAGGCTGTAATTTCGGGGACAAAATTCTTAGAAGAAGAGGTTAATGTGACAACCTGAGAATTTATAGTATTTATAAAATCTTAAATGATTGAATAAAAGTTGAATAATAAAACCTAGACTAGGAAATAGGTATGGATTTTAAATTTTTGTGAAGGACTTATGTGTATTGTGTATTATGATTATATGTGTTTACAGTATGTGGTTAAGTGTTAAGTATGAATTAGGTAAAGTATAACATTGGTAAACCCTAATTTTCTATTAAAAACTTCAAAGTTAAGTTAAAAACCCTAATGATTGATAAGAACCCCTAATTCTAGCTTTGAAAACCCAAATTTCAATTTTGGGGATCATAAACCCTAACCGAGAATTTTAAATCCCTAATTTAGGAACCCTAATGTTAACTATCAAATCCTAACAGTTAAAAGATATGGGATATATGTAAAAAGACCAAATTACCCTTCAAATTGGTGGGAAAATGACCAAAATACCCTTCATAGGTGCGAAATTACTAAAATGCCCTTTTACTTAACTTTTAAGTAAAAGATATAGTCAAATCTTGTGAGTCATCAAAGGGAGATTTGCCATGTGCTCAAAATCTTTCCAATCAACCAAAATTGGCCACCCAGCATCATTTGTGTCCATGGATTCAAAGATTAAAAGTTTAAAAGTAAAAAAATATCTCACTTTAGTTCATAACTTAGCCAACACACAATCTTTCTCCAATTCTTGAAATGTTGAGAGGAAATCAGTGATAAGTTAAGCCCAAATCATCTCATACACTAGACAAGATCAGATCATGAGGGCAGACTGTAATCTATGTGTTTTGTTGTTTAGATAAGTGTTATATGATGTTATTTAGTGATCTATGATGTTACATCATGGATCCATAACATCTAAGTGCATGAAAATAGGAATTTTTGAAAATAGTCAAGAACCCAAATTGAAGGTCTGACAGCCATATGTCAGAGCCTCTAGATCTTAATCTATTAAATGTTAGGATGACTAAGTGTATCATTGATATTCTATGCCATGAGGAGAGTACACTGGAAGTGGAAACAAGTTCATAGCAGTTATAGATCATAAGTTATTAATGGTTAAACATGGTTGACCAATCACAAAATCTGGAATCTAGAAAACCCAAATTTCCAGAAACTGTCTGACAAGATTTTTCAGGCCTTAAATTTTGCAGTTGTTAAGTTTTTAGGCTATGTAAGTGTATAGCTTTTGTAGTCTGACATATGGACTACCAAATCATGTCACAAGAACACCTAAATAATTAACAGGATCAAAGATATTGATGGTCAAAACTAGGTTGACCAACTTTCTGGCTTGAGTTTCTGGAAAACCCAGATTTCTCAAAAACAGTTTTTGGTTGGTACTTTGACCAAGCCAGATCTTGCTTCTATAATGTTGTTAAGCTACAAAAGTGTATTACTTTTGCACCTTGACAAACATACTACATAAGTGTGACACTTTAACACACAAACAAAACCCATAATCCAAGTTATTAAGGCTCAAAAAGGGACCCTTAACACTATCTGAGTTTTTAGGCAACCCAGAAACTCAAGAACAACTCTGACATGATTTTTGATGGCTTATAACTTCTTCATATGATGTATTTTGACCTTGCAATTAGTTTGTGCATGTAGTATTACATCAATAGTACAAAGTTAGTACACTTTCATGCCTAGAAAACATTATGAACATAGAATTAGAAGTTGTCAAACTAGACACCTAGACACTGAACATTAGTGTTCTTGACTAATGTTCTTGAAGACTCAAGAACACCTTTAGCGACAGTCCTGTCGCGATAGGCCCCTTTAGCGACAGTTTTATTAAAAATGAATTATATAATTAAAATAATTAGAATAAAATGGAAAATAATTATGAAAAATTCATAATTAATTTGTAAAAATTATTTTAAGGTATAAAAATTATCTTTTAATAATTTGAGATATATTTCATTAATATTTTAATTTATTTAAATATTAATGATATTTAATAATTATATTAAATAAAATTACTTAAAAATGATTTTAATATTATAGAAATCATTTAAGATGATATTAAAGTGTTAGAAAATAATTTAAGTTAATTTGAATGACTTTTAATATATTAGTTTAAATTTCATTAATAATTAATATTAATGATAGTAAATTTATTTAATAATTGTATTAAATAAATTATGGAAAAATAGTTTTAATGTTTTAAAAATCATATAAAAATGATTTAACGGTTTTAAAAATAATTTAAGTTATAAAATATAAATTTTAATATTTTTTTCATGATATACATTAATATTTTAATATTAATGGCGCTTAATTAATAATGGTTTTAAATATTTTAAAATCATTTAAAAGCGATATTGAGGTATTAAAAATACTTTGTGATATTATAAATAACCTATAATATTGTGGCATGGATTTCATTAATATTTGAAATTAATTAAATATTAATGATAATGGAATTACTTGGTATTTAAATTATCGACGTCGGAATTTTTACTATCCCTTTTCTGTTGTTGTCTTTTGGTGTTTTCATATTAGGTGAGATTTGTTTGAAAAAACAAGTTATGAAATGGTCCGACATATATATGTCGACGATTGGACTATATGAGTCACCAGTTGGTATTTTTAAATGGTTGCACCAACTCAACCGAGAAAATATTTGTACATTGACCTAGTGATGTAACACTGCTTAACTGTTCTTTGAAACCGAGTTTCGTTAGGGTCTGGGGCTTTATTATGCAGAGGGAAGGTGTTAGGAAACCCCTGACATCCTTGTTACCATGGTGACCGCCACTTTTCAATTTAAACTGCTATATGAATATGTGTGTGGGGGGGAGTCAATGTGCAATTATCTAGAAGTAGTGTTATACCTCGTTTGCACCTATATACTTTGAATTTTATATAAAAGTTCAATTTTAACAAGATATAGCAGTGATGTTTTGTAAAAGAGATTTTTCAAACCCTTATGCTCAATAGTAATTGAGGCCTTTGATACTTCCATTTTATTCTGTGTTCATCTTGATTGCTTTTATTTTCTAGATGTGAAACATCTTCGAGAAAATAAGATACATAGTAGTGCCAAATTCCTTATGGGCATATGAGTCATCTAAGGAAATTCAAACACCGTGAATAATTTACAAGCCAGTTACAACTGAAAATGTCTATCACGAGAACCGAATCTAGATTCAGGAGACTGAATCTTTGACCACATGATTCCTAGGCTCACATGATGTTAAAATTTGTATAAAAGCTGTAAACAGTTATACATATAATATATATATATATATATATATAAACGATCAACCACCACGAAGTAAACTTCATGGGGGATTTGAAATGTAAATATATAAAAGTGGTAAATATATATATAGAGACGATCAACCACCACGAAGTAAACTCCAGGTGGGGCTAAATGTAAATATATAAAAGCGGTAAATATATATATATAGACGATCAACCGCCACAAAGTAAATTCCAGACGGGACTAAATGTAAATAAAGCAGTAAATGGCCATGAAGTAAACTCTAGGCCTGACGGAAATGTATATATATATATATATATATATATATAAGCAGTAAACGCTCTGGATATAAATCCAGGCTCAATCGAGGCATAACTTGATGATGTTAGTGTGTGTGTGTGTGTGTATATATATATATATATATATATATATATATATATATATATATATAAAAGAAAGAAATAAAAGACATGGACTGAAGTCTGGGCATACACACGCAACACGACTCTCAACATGAATAACTGTGTGTACAAAAAAAGGAGAAAATCTTTAAGAAATGTAAGAAGTCTTACAATGGGCTGCAAAGAAGACTTCAAATGGCTTTAAATAAATGAACACTCAGTTTCCACCGGTAAAATATGACAAAGCACAAGCTCACAAGTGTATGAAAAGAGAAAGCACTTAGTTTATAGTGTGTATAGAGCAAAATGGACAGGGCTTCCTCGCCTTTTTCTCTTCAAAATGGCCACCCCAAGCCCTCTATTTATAGAGGGGGAGCCGCAGCTGTACCTGCGACATCCTCTGGTTTACCTGCGGCTGCCCGGGGTTCCCCGGGTAACGTTGGTCCCGCCGTCTCGAAGTACATGTATTCAAACAATGCGTTGTTCGCTCGAACCTTCATAACTTTCAATCCGGGAGTCCGATGGAAGCGTGCCATACCATTCCAGAAAGATCTTTTCGTGAGCTATTCAATGAAATAGGATTTGCCCATTTTTTATTTTGGGAAGATGGGTCCATGACCAAAATAACATTTCTGGGACTCCGTTAGGCAGTCCGTTAAGCTATTTTGCGTAGTTTGCACTCGCAAGTTAAGATATGTTTGTTGTGGGACTTCTTTTGAAGCAATTTGAGTTTAAATTGAGTGTATTTGATTTGAGTTGAAGTTGAGTTGGCAAAATGACCATTTTTCCCCTCCCGGGGTAATCTCTATTTGTCACACATTTATAGCAGTCTATTCTCAGGGTTATCACTGAGGTTGGCCTGCTGTTGACTATGACTGTCCTCGGGGTTATCTCTGAGGTTGGCTTGACCTCCTGGGGTTATCTCCAGGCTTTAACCTTAATCCCCTGGGGTTATCTCCAAGGTTGGAACTTATTTTCCTAGGGTTATCTCCGGGGTTGGAAACTGATTTCCCGGGGTTATCTCCAGGGTTGGAAACTGGATCTCCCGGGGCTATTTCCAAGGTTAGAATTAATATTGTGGTCCTCCAGGGTTATCTCTAAAGTATGAAGAAGTTGTTTTTTGTCCTCCTACATAGTTAGTAACAGGATGACGAAATTTTGAGTGTCTACATAAATCATTTAAAAATGATATTAATGGTTAAAAAATCATTATAAATGATAATAATTACTTGAAAATTATTATGAGCCTTTGAAAAATGTTTTAACTAATAATTAAATTATCTAAGATAATTGTGAAGCAGTTAAGTACAGTTTTATTAATAATAAAGTCAATAATTATTCGATAGAGCAATCGGGATGTCGAAATAGTACCGAACTCAACTCAGCTGAAATAGTTTGACTTGATACCAGGTCTTATGTGTTTTAGCGACTGTTAGGAATATGTGCTTATATGTGTAAGTTATATTATAACTATATATAACAGTAGTATATGTGATGCTAGTATTCTAATTGGGAGATCGATATTATCAATAACAGGTATTTTAATTGAAGCTATATTAGATTGCGTAGCAGTAATCGACGATTCAGGCAAGTTCTCTAACTCAAATTTGAGTTATTATTTTTCAAGCACAGTAGTGGATAATTATTGATGATTATACCACGTCTATGATTTATTGATTCTCACATTGTGCATGTTGTATATGTTCATCAGGTATGAAAGGCTGATCACCTTCATTACCATATTGTTCGGTTGAATTTGTTCATGTTCATTAGTGGCCATTAATTTTTATTGACTCAGTCATTCAGTTAGGAAAATTGATTCATGCTCTTTCACAATTATTATATTGTCGAAAGTTTGTTAGCTTATTATTCTTTCAATCATGATATATCTTTCTTTGAAATTAAACTTGCTGGGCAAACTTGTTGCTCACCTTTGCTATATCATGATAAAAATTTCATATTAAGACAAAACGTCGGATACAGGTAAAGTCAAAGATAATTCCGGCATTGGATTATTGTGCAATTAAAACTTGTAACAATATTGTATGATAATGACATTGTATGTTGATTAGGATTTTGAATTCAGGTATTAAGTTAAGGTTATCGACCTTGGGGATTACGTGTAAAGGTATTTGTATAAACAATTTATGTTTATATCTTCCGTAATAGTTATAGAATTGATGTACCAGATTCATGGTGATTAGTACCCGGATTTGGGGACGCTACAATTGGTATCAAAGTTGTAGGTTATAAACTTTAAGTAGGGTTACCTTAGGCTATAACCGCAGAGATGAGGATAAGGACTAACTCAAATAGAGTTATTACGTCAATAAGATTCAAAGACGAATCTCGACAAGTTATAAAGATCCAGAGTTACCTAACTCTAATAATAATGATGAACAGTAGAAATGAATAGATAGAGTCCAACAGACTAAAAGTATAAAGAGAAAGGAGATCTCAAAATAAAACGATCATAACATAAAAACGAATTGTAATATAATACGATTATAATATGAGATCACTACGTGATCTGATAAGGTCGTAGCATGGAGGAGGATCAATCAAATGATTGAAAATTTTATGGAAAAATTGTTGTGTGTAATTTGTACTATGAATTAATACTATTTAAACTCAAAAAAGATTTGTGGATGATGCAATATAGATTAAACAAAATTCTTATGGATTAAGGGAAAGCTAGGATTATGTGGGATTTCAATTGAGGACTCATGTCAGTAGCTAAATTGTATGATTATTTGTTTGGGCGAGGAATTGTACCTGGTGTAACAACCACTTAGCTTCTTACATTGATAATCATTGTAATGTTTGTGTTGCGTTATTTGCTATATACATGTTGAGAAGGTGATTCTTTTCTCATGTGTATAACAGATAGGTAGAGAATATAAAGTTAGGTGTGAGTTCTTAAAACTCATACTTATGGTAAGTTTGTGACTCGTAATCGTATGGTATGTTTTTGAACCCCTAAGCGTATGGACAGTTCTTAATTAGTTCTTGAACTACATATTGCTAGGATAAGTTTCTAAACTCATATTGTTGTGGAAAGTTCCTGAACTCATAATGTGTGGTAAGTTTGATAAACTGGGGTATAAGGAAAGTTGTGAATGAAAAATTGAGGATGATAGGAATAGATAGACTAATTAAGCAATGTATCACTATAGAAAATGGAGTGGATGGTGGAGGCATAGGAATTCCAAATCTTCTAGTTATGCTAGACTTTAAAATTTTTGACGTCAAACTAAATACGCACTGATGTGCCTTTTAGAAATGAATTTTTATTCTTAACACATGGTAACAATTGTGTATGTGTGGACTTCGGGACATTGACACATCGTTACCTGTTGAGGCATGATAGCACTAAAACTAATTTGCAATGATTTTTGAACTGTTTAAAGAATAGTCTATGCTAATTGTTTCGGCTAGACGAAAATGATTTAAAAATATCAAAATTTATTTTATATCATTAATGCATCATGTAACCTGGTGCAAAGATGATAAAAATTGATGGAGTTATAAATGCATCATGTATGATGTATTATGACAAAGTCACACAATGAAGGAATCCTCAAACCGGCTGTAAATACAGTACGGTATTATGACGTCATAAAACTATTTTTAGAAGGGCAAATGGTCAAAAACGTCCCAGATGTTTACCCCGACGTCCCACTTGCACCCTAAACTAATTTTTTTTCCAAAAGTACCCTTAACGTTACATTTTTTGGGTCGCAGGTGCCCCTGCCGTTAACAGAAGACAAACGGAGTTCAAATTTGATGACGTGACAGTCTTAAATATAAAATATATTCTAAATAAAACAATATATATCATTTAATCAAAACAAAAAGTGCTAAAATTCATAATAAAAAAAGCATAACATATTTATATCATTTAATCAAAATAGTAAAATTTAAATTATTTTGTTAACTAATCAAAATAACTAATTAAATAAAATAAGTTGTATAACATATATACATCATTTAATCAAAATACTAAAATTCAAAACATAACATATTTACATCAAATACTAATTAAAAAAAATACTAAAATACTAATTAAAAAAAATGCTAAAATACAAAAAAAATCAAATTAAAAAAATACTAAAATTCAAATTATTTTGCTAATTAATCAAAACAACAAAAATTTAAATTACATCATTAAAGTACTAAAATCATAATACTAAATACTAATTGATATAAAATTTTAAATTACTAAAATCATAATACTAAATAATATTTTTAAACTATATAAAAATTTGATGATGTAATAATCTATACAACTTATTTTATTTAATTAGTTATTTTGATTAGTTAACAAAATAATTTAAATTTTATTTTTTTGATTAAATGATGTAAATATTTTATGCTTTTTTTATTTTGAATTTTAAGATTTTTTTATTTTGATTAAATGATATTTATTGTTTTATTTAGAATATATTTTATATTTAAGCTCCTTGCCACGTCATCACATTTTAACTCCGTTTGTCTTTCGTTAATGGCAAAGATTTAAGACGACCCAAAAAATGTAACATAAGGGTACTTTTGGAAGAAAAAAAATTAGTTTAGGGTGCAAGTGGGACATTGGGGTTAACATCAGGGGCATTTTTGACCCTTTGCCCATTTTCATAATTTAAAGATAAACTATTGTCAACTGGATTTGGTCAGAACCGTTTCGATTGAAATTTGATTTATTGGTATAAGTTTAAGCTATTTAATTTAGCTAGGCCAACGTTTATGAAAATTCCAAGTATTCTTTGAAATTTTTTTCGAACCAAATTATTTTGGTACGGAATCCTGTAATAAGACTGAGGTGAATTATGCCGATTAGATAAAATAATCCAATATTCTATTTGTAATGAGAATATTCGTGAGACATGATTAAAGTACTAGCATCAGTAGTTTAATTTCTTTGTGATTGTAAACATACCTATTAATTTACTGTCTTGCAGAAAAAATACTGTTAAACTATGTGTTCATGGTCTATATGACCCTTCAGCATGATTTAAAACTTTTTACTCCTTAGAGTGATGTTTTGGGTAGTTTATGATGATGTGTATGAAATAGTATGAACTCGTTGCGTACGGGTAGAATCTAATATGATTGAATAAAGGCTATTATGAAAACCTAGTTCTGGCGAATAAAAGGAGTATAATGTAGTACGCTGTAATTTCGAGGACGAAATTCTTAGAAGAAGGGGTGAATGTGACAACCCGAGAATTTATAGGAATTATAAAATCTTAAATGATTGAATAAAGTTAAATAATAAAACCTAGACTGGGAAATAGGAATGGAATTAAAATTTTTGTGAAGGACCTATGCGGTATTGTGTATTGTGATTATATGTGTGTACAATATGTGGCTACCAGTTAAGTATGAATCAAGAAAAGTATAACATTGGTAAACCCTAATTTTATGTTAAGAACTTCAAGGTTAAGTTAAGAAACCCTAACGATTGATAAGAAACCCTAATTCCAGCTTTGGAAACCGTAATTTTAGTTCTTGAAATCCTAAACCCTAATTGAGAATTTCAAAACCCTAATTTGGGAACCCTAATGTTAAGTATCAAACTGTAAAGGTTAAAAAATATGGTATATACAAAAAAGACCAAATTACCCGAATTGGTGGGGAAATTACCAAAATACCCTTAGTAGGTGCAAAATAACCAAAATGCCCTTTTACTTAACTTTTAAGTAAAAGATATTTCCAAATCTTGTGAGTCATCAAAGGGAACTTTTCCATGCGCTCAAAATCTTCCCAATCAACCAAAATTGGCCACCTAACATCATTTGTGTCCATGGATTCAATGATTAAAAGTTTAAAAGGAAAAAAAATATCTCACTTTAGTTCATAACTTAGCCAACACACTTTTTCTCTCCAATTCTTGAAATGATGAGAGGAAATCAATGATACGTTAAGCCCATATAATCCCATACACTAGACAAGATCAAATCATGAGGGCAAAATCAAATATTAAAGCATTAAAGGTATAAACCCTAATCCATCCTAGATCCTTAAGATTTCTGTAATCTATGTGTTTTGTTGTTTAGATTAGTGTTATAAGATGTTATTTAGTGATCTATGCTGTTACATCATGGATCCATAACATCTAAGTGCATGAAAATAGGAATTTTTGAAAATAGTCAAGAACCCTAATTTGAGGTCTGACAGCCATATGTCAGAGCCTCTAGATCTTAATCTGATAGATGTTAAGATGGCTAAGTGTAACATTGATATTCTATGCCATGAGTAGAGTACACTAGAAGTGGAATCAAGTTCATAGCAGTTATAGATCATAAGTTATTCATGGTCAAACATGGTTGCCCAGTCATAGAATCTGGAATTTGGAAAACCCAGATTTCCAGAAACTGTCTGACAAAATTTTTCAAGCCTTAAATCTTGCAGTTGTTAAGTTGTTAGGCCATGTAAGTGTATAGCTTTTGTAGTCTGACATATGGACTACCAAATCATGTCACTAGAACACCTAAATCATTAATAGGATTAAAGATATTGATGGTCAAAACTAGGTTAACCAACTGTCTGGCTTCAGTTTATGGAAAACCCAAATTTCTCAAGAACAGTTTCTGGTTGGTTCTTTGACCAAGCCAAGTCTTGCTTCTATGATGTTTTTAAGCAACAAAAGTGTATAACTTTTGTACCTTGACATACATACTACATAAGTGTGACACTTTAACACACTAACAAAACCCATAATCTAAGTTATTAAGGCTCAAAAAGGGATCCTTGACACTGTCTGAGTTTCTAGGCAACCCAGAAACTCAAAAACAGCTCTGACATGATTTTTGATGGCTTACAACTTCTTCATATGATGTATTTTGACCTTACAATTGTTTTGTGCATGTAGAATTACATCAATACTACAAAGTTAGTACACTTTCTTGCCTAGAAAACATTATGAACATAGAATTAGAAGTTGTCAAACTAGACACCTAGACACTGAACATTGGTGTTCTTGACTAATGTTCTTGAAGACTCAAGAACACCTAGAACGATAGTTTTGTCACGATAGGCCCCTTTAGCGATAGTTTTATTAAAATGAATTATATAATTAAAATAATTAGAATAAAATGGAAAATAATTATGAAAAATTCATAATTAATTTGTAAAAATTATTTGAAGGTATAAAAATTATCTTTTAATAATTTGAGATACATTTCATTAATATTTTAATTTATTTAAATATTAATGATATTTAATAATTATATTAAATAAAATTACTTAAAAATGATTTTAATATTATAGAAATCATTTAAGATGATATTAAAGTGTTAGAAAATATTTTAAGTTAATTTGAATAACTTTTAATATTTTAGTATGAATTTCATTAACAATTAATATTAATGATAGTAAATTTATTTAATAATTTTATTAAATAAATTATGGAAAAATAATTTTATTATTTTTAAAATTATGTAAAAAAGATTTAAAGGTTTTAAAAATGTTTTAAGTTATAAGATATAAATTTTAATATTTTTTCATGAAATACATTAATATTTTAATATTAATGGCGAGTTAATTAATAAATGTTTTAAATATTTTAAAATCATTTAAAAGCGATATTAAGGTATTAAAAATACTTTGAGATATTATAAATAACCTATAATATTGTGGCATGGATTTCATTAATATTTGAAATTAATTAAATATTAATGATAATGGAATTACCTGATATTTAAATTATCGACGTCGAGATTTTTACTGTCCCTTTTCTCGTTCTTGTCTTTTGGTGTTCTCATATTAGGTGAGATTTGTTTGA